>SDGA01000103.1:0-314177 GCA_006232345.1 Galdieria phlegrea
CTCTATGGACGCTAGAATATTCTCCAATGTGTGTCCTCTTTCTGTCATATCCTTGTATTTTCCAAGCAATTTTTACTTCATCGCTGATATCCAGATAGACAGTAGTAAATCTAGCAACTCCATCATTCTTGAGTCATACCAAGGGTGCAGACCTTCTATTACGACAATATGATTTGGTTGGATAAGCTCTGGTGGATCAATTTAGTCCAGTCTGATGATTGTAAATCGGTTTCATGACTTCATAACCTTCTTTTAGGGCAGCAATTTGTTGATACATCAATTCAAAGTTGTTTGCTTCTGGATTAAGTGCGGTAACTTTCTTTTCAGCTCTGCCTTTCCTATCTAAGGTATGAAAGTCGTCAAGACAAATAACTGTTACAAAGTCTCCTTGAGGAGTATGAGAAGAAGAAACTTTAGTGCCAAATATTTCATTTACTCTCTTGAGAAAGGTTGACTTCCCACAACCAGAATCTGCAGCGACTCCTATTATGACAGGTCTTTCAATTCCTTTAGATTTTAATACTTTTGAAACTGAAGTCGAGATGCCAGCCGTTTGATGAACACCTTCAGTTCCACGGCACTTGACAAATTCTTCAGTTCTTATCTGAAAAGAAGCTTCGAGTATATTATTCTTTCTGTAAATATCACTTGTATGTCCACAAGTCTTTAATAACGTAAAACTCCACTTGGTTTTCCGTTAACCTTGTGCCACACAACCAAGAACATTTTGTCTTACAAGTCTTTATACCTCTATGTCCATGGTGAGAAAGTTCGCGTGCTATATAGCAGGGTGATAGATTGCGATGGAATAGTAAACCCGATAATCATTGACAATACCGAAAATAATGTCGGAGATGAGAAAAATATTTTGTGGTTTAATTCGGCATTGCGATAGGGTTGGGAATTGCACGGCTTTTCGTTAGTCTGCCGTTTCCCATTTTAAATTTTAACGTGTATTCATTTTCAGTGTCTTATCACGGAAAGTAGAAAAGTATAATATAGTTATAGTAGAACGTGAATTAACTGCTAGATTATTTCTTTGTTTCTTTGTTTCCCTAGTTGACCAATAGTTGCTAAAGGAATAAATTCTTTTTCTGTCTGTCAAATACAGTTTTCTTTTGTCTTTATATCTTTTCTTTCATTTCATTTCTCATTTTCTACGGGCCACTCCAGAAACCCATTCCAGAGGAAAGTACGATTGGACAAAAGGCAAAGCCCTTGGTGTGAACACAGAATGAGTAACATAAAGGAGGCAACGTTATTTGACTATCAAGAGTCCTACTGGAGAAGAACATTCCATACCAATCTATGGGGATGACGTTGCTGTGTTGGCAAAGGACGTAGCTCAAATAAAACTTCAGAGCAGTTCAAAGGAAGGTGCAAAGAAAGATAAGGCAATAGAAAGGAGATTGACGAGTTATGATCCAGGCTTTATGAACACTGCCTGTTGTGAGAGTACTATTACGTATATTGATGGTGATAAAGGGATTCTTCGGTATCGAGGTTATCCCATTGAAGATTAGCAGAGAAGAGTAACTTCTTGGAGGTAGGGTTTCACTTTTGGGAATCTTTGTTTACCTTTAACAATATTTTAGACTGCCTATTTACTTATTTATGGTGAGCTACCCACTGCAGGTCAATTTGAGACTTGGAAGGAAAGAATTATGTCCCATACTTATATTCACGTAACACTGATGGAATACATGAAATCGTTCCGTTATGATGCTCACCCTATGTCAATGTTTATTGCTACTATGGCAGCTATGTCAACAGAATATCCGGATAGTAACCCAACTTTAACTCGGAGAGATCTCTTTGAGTTTGATCACAGAGCGCGGAATCAGCAAATTTTTCGTATTCTAGGAAAGGCGCCAACCATTGCTGCCTGTGCATATCGTCATCGGATTGGAAGACCTTATAACTATCCTACAGAAAGTTCTCGTGGTTTATCATATACAGAAAACTTTTTATATATGCTAGATAGATTATCTGAGCCTGAGTATAAACCGTCAGCTGCCATAGCGAAAGCACTGGATGTTTTGTTTATTGTTCATGCTGATCATGAACTCAACTGCTCTACTGCAGCCATGCGTCATTTAACATCTACCAGAGTAGATCCATATACTGCCGTTGCTGGTGCAGCTGGAGCACTGTATGGGCCATTACATGGAGGAGCATCAGAGGCAGTTGTTCGTATGTTGGAAGAAATAGGTTCGGTTGATAAAATTGATGAGTTTCTAGAAGGAGTAAAAGCGAAGACTCGTAGATTAATGGGATTCGGTCATCGAATTTATAAGAACTATGATCCTAGAGCAAAAATATTGAAACAGTATGCAGAAAAAGTATTTGAAGAGGTTGGTCGTGACCCTCTTGTGGATATTGCCGTAGAATTAGAGAAGAGAGCAATAGAGGATGATTATTTTGTTTCTCGAAAGCTTTATCCAAATGTTGATTTTTTATTCGGGTATTATCTATAGAGCATGTGGGTTCCCATTGGATATGTATCCCTTACTGTTTGCACTTCCTCGTATTGCAGGGTGGCTCGCACATTGGTATGAATCTCTTCGAGAGGAGAAGAGTGCAGCAAAGGCTTCTATTCCTGGAGCAACCCATGTGATGCGTGCCTGTCAGATATATGCTGGTGATATACACAAATCTTTTCCTGCAGATGGAATATTGACATCGAAACAAGATAATACTGTGGACACACTGAAAACGCATCATTCTAATCTATCAAAGCGTCGAAGAGCTCCCAAGACAGAAGTGTGAGAGAAAGGAAGGAAAAGAAATGGCGCAAAAAATAAAAATGTTTTTGAAATTTGTCGCATGACTTTGTTGGGTGTGTCACTTGCACCACAGTGTTTTGTATTTCCAAGTTTTACTCCTCGTCATGGAACGAAAACACCTTCTTTTTCAAGGGGACGAAATTGTTGCTTGAACAAACGTGGAAAATATGTTTTAAGGATTAGTGCACAAGTCAATGAGCTGAAGTCTCCTGCTGTCAATTCGACACGGTCAACCAAAACAGGTGTTTCGTCTTCTCAGACAATTTCTTCTACACAGCAGTGCAAGATTAAAGTTATTGGGTTGGAGGAGCTGGTGGAAACGCAGTTCAAAGAATGCTAGAAAGTGGTCTTCAAGACGTTGAATTTTTATGTGCAAATACTGATGCACAAGTTCTTGGCAAATTTCGGGATACTTATTGTCAGTCTTCCAAAAACAAGGCTATTCAGCTTGGTAGTGGAAACTTGTAGAGGTCTAGGTAGGCTTCAATATATGTAAAATCAATCATTAAGTTTGTTAGACTCTAAACGTGATATGAAGGTGCTGGTGGTAGTCCAGATATTGGGAAGCTTGCAGCAGAAGAGTCTAGACAACTTATTGCTGATGCTCTAAATGGAGGAGATCTCGTTTTTGTTACTGCTGGAATGGGAGGAGGGACAGGAACTGGTGCAGCACCCATCGTTGCTGATATTGCGAGAGAGCTAGGTTGTTTGACGATTGGTGTTGTAACTAAACCATTTTCTTTCGAAGGGCGACGTCGCTTGCAACAAGCAATGGACGGACTTGCAAATTTAAGAGAAAGAGTAGACACACTTATTGTTATTTCAAACGATCGTCTTTTAGAGACTGTTCCAAAGGATACTCCGCTTACGCAGGCTTTTCTTTTTGCTGACGAAGTCCTCTTTCAAGGTGTTGGTGGAATATCAGATATTATTACAAAGCCTGGTTTAGTGAATGTGGATTTTGCAGATGTTCGTTCTGTCATGGCGGAGAAAGGTTTTGCATTGTTAGGTATAGGAACAGCAAGTGGAGACACTCGAGCAAGAGATGCTGCAACTGCTGCCATATCGTCACCATTATTAGATTTTCCCATCAGTGCTGCGAAAGGTGCAGTCTTTAATATAACAGGTGGAACTGATATGACTTTGTCGGAAGTCAACCAAGCTGCACAAGTTATTTATGATAGTGTCGATTCTGATGCAAACATTATCTTTGGTGCAGTTGTGGATGAAAGTTATAAAGGGAAAAATATCAGTGACTGTAGTTGCAACGGGATTTTCCTAGTACCTTGCAATAGAATGTTACGATATATGATGGGATTGGTTTTAGGGATGCATAAAGAAACTATCTATTTGAGATATTTCTGTTGTCTTACTAGTTGAATGATAAAAAATGAATTTGAAGGCAGTTTAGAAACCAAAAAATATAAGAGCAATACCACATAAATGTCTTTATACATTTGACTATGCGACTGACTGAGCTCCAATTTGCTTTCCAGTCAGCGATAAAACCTTTCCTTGTTTCTTCCTACCAAATTCTTAATTTTGGAAATTGCTAGTTGAGGATCTAAATGTTTTGGACAAGTACGTGTGCAATTGCCAATACTGTGACATCGATACAATTTATACTCATCATTTAAGAAGGAAAGACGCTCCATTGTTCCTTCATCGCGACTATCAATTATCCATCGGTAGGCCTGCAATAAAGCTGCAGGACCAAGGTATTTATCAGGATTCCACCAATAACTAGGACACGCCGCGGAACAAGAAGCACAAAGGATACACTCATATAGACCATCCAACTTCAATCTGCTTTCTTTGGACTGTAGCCCTTCACGTCCACCTTCTGGGGTAGAACGAATTAACCAAGGCTTAACTGCACGATGTTGTGCATAAAAATTTGACAAATCCACTACCAAGTCTTTAATGACATACATATAAGGAAGCGGATATACTGTCACCGTTTGTTTTGGTCCAGCTAACGGTGTTAAACAAGCAAGATGATTTTTTCCATCAATGTTCATTGCGCAACTGCCACAAATACCTTCTCTACAAGAACGTCTAAAAGCAAAAGTAGTGTCTACTTCATTTTTATCTTGAAGAGCGCATCCAACACCATTGGACCACACTCCTTCAAAGGAATAGGATAAGTGACAAGTTTCGGTTCTTCTTTCTTCTCGGGGTCCCAACGATATACTCTCACATGTTTTACATCATAACTGGGACTATGACTTACTGTACTTCTACTAGACAGAAGAGTCGACTGTAAGCGTTGTAAGAATGACATTTTCACCACTCAGTCGAGGAATGAACGAATTTCTCAAAGGAGAAAAGCTGTTGCTCTGAGGAATGGCAAACGGCATGGATAGGAGTGGTTTCGTGACCTGTAATTTACCAACGCTTTCTTTCAACAACTGTAAAGTATCTTTTCATTACAACAAGAGGAATCGGCTGTTTCGCAATATTTCGGTCGGTATAAAACAAGTTAGAAAAACATCCGTATTTTGTTCTGTACAACCATCAGTTTCTGTTTATCCTGCCACTCCAGTGCGCATCAATGAGACAAAGGAATGGGTTGCTTTAAAAGAACATGCTGAGAAGGTATAAAAATTCATATTTATAAACATTGATTGGGGTTTCAAGTTGTGTAGATTATAAGCAAGACACATTTACGAGATCTGTTGCAAGATGAAGATAGGATGCAGAAATTATGGGCAGAATTTGACGATTGCCTACTTGACTATTCAAGACAACGTGTATGTAGTGAAATATATTTAATAGATGTATTTGCAGTCATTTGATATTCGGTTGGATAGGTACTACCGGAAACCATGGACTTGTTATTCGCCTTGGCTAGAAGAGCTCATTTAGAAGAAAAAAAGATTGCAATGCTTAGAGGAGATAAAATAAATATTACAGAAAACAGAAGTGTGTTGCATACGGTTAGATATCACTGGAATCGTTTGAAAAGGCTAGGTTGAGAGTTGAACTTCAGGATAGGCTCTTCGAGCACCTAAAGAAACCAAAATTTTCGTAGATGGACTCAATGTGGTCGATGAAGTCTGGAAAGTACTTGATCGCATTCGGGAATTTTCAGAAAAGGTTCGAAAAGGTGATCATCGAGGAGTGACTGGTCGTCCTATTAAGAATGTCATTGCTATTGGGATTGGTGGTTCTTATTTGGGACCAGAATTCTTACATGAGGTACAAAATGCAAGAACAATGTTTAGCATGTTCTATCTATTCTTTCTCTCTAGGCACTGCGTACGGAGAAGATGGCAAGTACAACTGCAGGAGATAGACAACTGCGATTCCTGAGTAATGTGGATCCTGTTGATGTCAAACGTGCAACAGACAAGTTGAATCCTGAAGAGACGATAGCAGTTGTCGTTAGTAAGACCTTCACAACTCGAGAGACAAACGTCAACGCCAAAACAATCAAAGACTGGTTCCTTTATCATTTGGTATGAAATGAAGCACAAGATAATTTTGATAATTGATTTCTTGTAGGGAAATTCTGAAGATACTATAAGGAAGCATATGGTTGCTTGTTCTTCTAATCTTGATGCTGTTGTTAAGTTTGGTATTGCTCCTGAAAATATGTTTTCATTTTGGGATTGGGTATGTTCTAGAGTAGGATGCTGGAACCTTTTAAAAATATTTATACTTGAAGGTTGGTGGAAGATATTCTGTCAGTTGTGCAGTTGGAGCAGTTCCTATATCACTGCAATATGGCTTTGATATATTTGAGCGGTTCTTGCAAGGTGCGCATTCTATGGATAGGCATTTTAAAGAGGCGCCACTAGAAAGGAACCTTCCAGTGTTGTTAGGTCTATTAGGTAAGTTTTTTTATTGAAAATCAGCATTTTATAGATACAGTTGCTTATAGGAGTTTGGAACATGTCCTTTCTGAAATATAATGCACGTGCCATTCATCCGTATTCAGAGGTAAGTATCAAAGTTGCAGAGAGTGACCATCGAACCAATAGATAGTGAATGTTCGTTTTGTTTAAGGCATTATTAAAACTACCAGCACATATACAACAGTTGGATATGGAAAGCAATGGAAAACATGTCAATATATACGGAGAAAACAATGGACTATGAGGTTGGAGAGATAAACTTTGGTGAACCAGGTCAGTCTGTGAAACCGCAAGATGAGTGTCCTCTTTACTCTATTTTTAGGCACAAATGGTCAGCATTCATTTTTCCAGCTTTTGCATATGGGTCAAGTGGTTCCTTGTGACTTTATTGGTTTTACTGAGTCACAGAATCCCGTTTGTGAAGAAGGAGAACCTGTTTCCAATCATGATGAATTGATGGCAAACTTTTTGCACAGGTACGATGTTCAAGGCAATAACAGTGTAAGACCCTATGGCTCACATATCTTTAGCCCGATGCTTTGGCACTTGGGAAAACGACAGAACAAGTTCGTGAAGAAGGAAAACCAGAATGGTTGGTTCCTCATATGGTATTCCCAGGTTGTCAGAATAAATTCACTTACCCATATTCATATCTGATTGATGAAACTTTTTGTGGTTTATTTTAGGGAATACACCTTCTACTTGTATTTTATGGCCTGTATTAGATGCTTATACTATAGGACAATTACTTGCATTATATGAACATCGCACTGCTGTTCAAGGCTTCATATGGGAAAATCAATTCCTTTGACCAATTCGGTGTTGAGCTCGGGCAAAGTGCTGGCAAATAAAGTTCGCAGGCAACTCAATGAAGCTCGGTGAGCAATGTTTTGTCTTTCAACTTGTTGATATGATATAATTCGTGGCAGGTACTTGGAAAAGAAATTTCCGGCTTTAATATTTCCACAACCCGACTATTACAAAAGTATGTGGAAGGTTCTGTTGGTTGTGCCTTTGAACATGTTTATCATTATGAAGATGAATAAATATATTGTCTGATGAGTGACAAATTCATTCGTAAGAGAGAAAATCTCGTGCACCATTAGAGTCGTCATTGTTAAGGATTTAGCCACTAATGGAAAGTCACGGCGTTGAAGCATTTTGTTCTTTGTTTTCTGGAAACGACTTTGTGCAGCGTTCAAAGCAAACGATATCTGGTGGTACTTTTGTGGGGTGTCCTTCTCAGTTTATGGTCTCATGTGTTTCAAGACAGCCTACAGATAAAAACAAGTCCCGTTGCAGGCTGTCTTCCACGTCAAGAAAGCTTCCTCTTTCCAGGAGTACTTTTATAAATGGGACAGTTGATGTAAACAGTGATCTGTATGGGTCGTTTGGAAATTACGGAGAGAATATGGTTTCTACCAGTAAAGCAGGTGCTGCTAATACTACTATGGTTGAAGCGGTTTCTGTCAAACCGGTCAAACAGACAGGCAACAGCTTCGCAGATTTATGCATTAATACTATCCGATTTCTGGCAATTGATGCAGTGGAAAAGGCCAAGTCTGGACACCCAGGCATGCCTATGGGTATGGCCCCTGTTGCACACGTGCTGTTTGATAAGTATGGAGAATCTGTTCAAGGAAAGTAATGCTAACTAACACTGTTGTCTTTAGCTTTTTAAAGTTCAATCCCAAGAATCCTTATTGGGTGAATAGGGACCGTTTTATATTATCAAACGGGCATGGTTCAATGCTGCAATATGCGCTTCTTTATCTTCTGGATATGACTCTGTAACTCTGGAGGATATTAAAAAGTTTCGACAGATTCATTCCAAAACACCGGGACATCCAGAAAACTTTGAAACACCTGGTGTTGAAACCACTACTGGTCCTTTGGGACAAGGTAAGTTGTTACTGTAAAAAACAGGAATGGTAGTTCAACAGTTGTCATTATTAGGTATTGCCAATGCGGTTGGTATAGCTATTGCCGAAGCTCATTTAGCAGGAATTCTATAACAAACCCGGTCATGAGTTGATTGACCATCACACTTATGTATTTGTTGGTGATGGTTGTCTTATGGAAGGAATATCGAATGAGGCTTCATCTCTTGCTGGCCATTTAAAGTTAGAAAACTGATTGCTATATATGATGATAATAAGATTAGTATTGATGGAAATACGAGTTGTGCATTTTCAGAGGATGTTGCAAAGCGTTATGAAGCCCTTGGTTGGCATGTTCTAACCGTAGAAAATGGAAACACAGATTTACAATCACTACATGACGCCATTCAGACAGCCAAAAGAGTAACTGACAAACCTTCCTTAATTCAAGTAAAAACTGTTATTGGGTATGGTTCTCCTAATAAAGCAAATACTGGTGAAGTACATGGTTCAGCACTTGGTGCAGACGAAGTAACACGAACAAGAGAGAGTTTGGGTTGGCAGTTTAAAGAGTTCCAAGTCCCAGATGAAGTATTAAACCATTATCGCAAACACAGTAAGTTATTTTTCTGTTTCGCATGAACCAGGATGCTTATATTTGTAGTTGAAATGGGCGAGAAATTGGAACAAGAGTGGAAGTCTAAATGGGAATCATATAAGAAGGCTTTCCCTGAATTAGCTACTCAGTTTGAAAGAACTGTTATACATAAGCAGCTTCCAAATAATTGGGAGGAAGCCTTGTTATCAGCAGCCGAAAAAGGTGGAGATATGGCAACGAGGCAAGCATCTCAGGCAATGCTCAATGCTTTAGCTCCTATTATGCCAGAATTGGTAGGAGGTTCGGCAGATTTGGCGCCATCTTGTTTAACAATGATGAAGAATGTCCCAGCCTTTCAGAGTAACTGTAATAGTGGTCGATATTTCCACTATGGAGTGAGAGAACATGCTATGGGAGCAATATCTAATGGTATTTTCTTTCATCAGACAGGATTGCGACCTTTTGCTGCGACATTCTTTATTTTTACTGATTATATGCGTGCTTCGATTCGACTCTCAGCGCTTTCTCGAGCAGGAATTATCTACATCATGACACATGACTCCATAGCACTGGGTGAAGATGGTCCTACTCATCAGCCTGTTGAGCATTTGGCATCTTTTCGTGCTATGCCAAATACTAACATGATTAGACCTGCCGACGTGACAGAGACAGCAGCAGCCTACATGATTGCCTTGAAGTCACCAGCAACTCCTTCTATATTAGCATTGTCTAGACAAAAGCTACCTAAACTTAAGTATTCGTCAGTGGAAGGTTGTTTGAAAGGAGCATATATCCTCTCGGACAACACAGCTGGAGGAAAGCTTCCGGACTTTATTCTTACAGGAAGTGGTTCGGAAGTGCATCTCTTAGAAAATGCAGCAGAGACTCTTCGAAAAGAAGGCAAGCAATAAGAGTTGTTTCTTTTCCTTGTTGGGAGCTTTTTGAGCAACAACCTAGAGAATACAAAGAATCGGTCTTTCCTTCAAATGTTCCAAAGAGTTGTCGTCTTGCTTGTGAAGCAGGTTCTAGTTTTGGTTGGGACAGGTAAGTGAAATGAATATGCTTTAAGAAACGTCTATTTATTGTTGAACAATAGATATGTGGAACATTCAATAACTGTTGACAGCTTTGGGTTGTCGGGTAAAGGAGACGACCTTCTTCAATACTTCGGTTTTACCTCAGAAAACATTGTGAAGCAGGTAAAGGCACTTTTATAAACATAAAATAAGAATGCCGGCTTTGTAGCTTTGTCGTATTTTTCTGTGTTTTCTCTTACGATAAAGTTTTCCTGTTGGGTTTTTTACTTTGACGTATTCGTGCAGTTTCGTAAGCAACATGAATAGGCGTCTGAACAGGAGGTAGAGACGTTTTACATTCTCCTGTTTCGGATAGGTCGATATCGTATGCCATATCTGGATCATAACAAGAAAGATCTCCACATGACACAAATGGCATAATAGTCTCGTTATTGCCCCACCTAAGCATGAATCACTGAATAAGCAAACCATTGGAATATAAGAATAGAGTTAACTTACTGTCTTTCGTTCTCAAGGATGGCTTGTTCTGCATTTAAGCCTATCAATATTGCAGACGTATCATCTTGTAAGGATAGATAGGGTTTCCAATAGCATGGCATGTGATAACCTCGACAAACGAAAAAGGCTTCAATGGAAGAATTTCGACTCGAGCGTGGTTTTGCTATCAAAACGTCGTCAAAAAACACTTCGAGTCGACTAAAAACACCGGTTGTGTCCTTGCCACGAAAAACCTTTGCACAGCTATTAATATTTGGTAACCGTTGTCACTGGTTGTCCATCCAAAAATCATTACCTTTGCAACAAACGTTCCACCTTCTCTCAATAGAAATGTCGCAACGTTTAAAGCAGAAAGGATCAATTGACTTTGTACGTACTCATCCAAGTCGTGCAAACCCGTAACATCTGGTGCACCATCAGATAACACTATATCACATCGTTGCGAATCAAAACAATTGATAATCCGTTCCACGGTATCACGACTCGTAATATCGCCTTGAATACAGGTCACTCCTTCCAACGGAGCTATTTCTTGTAAATCCACTGCTACTATCGTTGCATCTGATCCATTTTCCCTTAACCGTTGAGAAATCACCTTTACAGAGTAAAGTTCAAGTAAAACTATTATAGATAGTCGACTTACCTGACTCCAGCTACCAGGAGCTGCGCAAAGGTCAACAACGCGCTTCACATACTTCAACAAGTGAAACTCTTGATCCAGTTGCAACAATTTATATGCAGACCTAGAAAAACCTTAAGAAATAAAAAAGAAGAGCAAGTAACATTGGTAACCTTGCTCGATAGCCTTCTTCCTTTGCTTTGCGATAATAAATATCTCTTTTATCCTTAGAAGTTCGTCCCATCAGGTGTGTACGCAATCAAGCATCCAGTGAAGATTGCCTAATAATGACGTGCAGTGGGAAAGAAACAGAAAGAAAATGAATAGCCTATCTTTGTTAAAGACGGAAACCGCTATACCCGAAGGTTTTATCCCATGGAAAGAAAGGAAAGTAAGTTTTGTAAAGTTATTTTTAAGAGGTTCTAATGAGTATTAAAGTCGATTCGCCAATATCTTGAACCCAAGAACCTGACCAAAGATGAGGATAGTGAAAGACAACATTTGAAACAAACTATTTTGAAGCGAAGAGTAAGTCCCAAAGAACTCGTAACAGTTGACTTGTAAAAACATTTTCTTTATCTGTAGTGTTGGTCGATTGCTTTTGGCCCAGCGCAACAACTTTTATACACCTTTTTTATTTTTTGGTTCACAGGTAAGGGTTTTTGTTTTATTGAATAACAATTGCGCATATAATGTATGTGGAACATATGTGATGATAGGTCCTAATATCAACATGTTTGGAATCACTATGATTTTTACAGCACTTTATATGCAGTTTCAGACATTTAGGAACTTGAACAAGGCTTTTCTTCCTTTACTTGGAAATACTCACTCTTTGCCCATAAGAACCTGCAAAGTGAGTTTTGGCAATGACCAATCATTAAAACAAATAACTTTCTAATTGTAGGCAGTTTATATACTTTCCGCTTCTTTAGGAACTGTTGTACTTGTCTATAAGCTGTGGTTGTTTGGTTTCTTCTCTTTTTTACAAACTGAAACCGTAAGCGACTGCATGGAAGCCAATCTTTGTGCAACTCAATCTTGCGTTCTTTCCTAGTTGGCGGAAACCACTGATTTCGAGAATTATCATATGATAGAGACAATACCTATCATTCAGTGGTAATTACTTTTCATTTTATGTGTTCCTTGTTGTTTGAATATTCTGCCGTTTCCATGACAATGGCAATATATTTTTCTTTGTTATTAGCATCTTCTCTATAGACAAACATCAGATACCTTAGCAACTGAGAAAAACAAAATTGTTCACCTTATTTCTGCCAGTAAAGGAAGTGTTAGTCTCCTGGTTTTCTTTTCGTTCTCTAAGAGTTGCTGCACCTTTTGCAAAAGCTCGTCGGTTACCTTTACAAATTTGAGCAAACTATCGACTGTATCATTTGAACAATACTTACAGGTTCTTTGGAATATTCACTCATTAATTTCTGTATTCGATAAAGTTGCATCTTTGCATCTTCTACAGATGTTTGTACTTCACCCAATAGAGCATCTGCCAATCCTCTGTACCTTGCAAGCATCGCTTGTCGATTAGGTAAACCAACCAAAACTCTTCCTTTTCCAAGTAAAATGAAATGCTGTACAGCATTCAAAAACTTCAAGTATCACAGTCAATATTTTATAAGCATGTACTTTTGAATAATAGGAGTCTTGATAGCTTACTGTGTTTGTCAGCCAAAAAAACACTACTGAAGAAGGAAGTTGTGATACCAATGGAAAAATGAGGATGGTTGAGCCTTGTAATATTATCTAAAAATAGAATATCAAGCGTGAAAATCCATCAACGATTGTCAATGATAAAGAAAACAATCTCGAAACTTACCTTGCTCCAGTCTACTACTCTTGGATCACGAAGACTCGAAGTTAAAAGCTCAAAAGCAGACTTTTTAGAGCTTGCCGTCACATGTCCTTCTAAAGACACACTAGTCAATCCCATCAACTAGAGTCTGTCCTTTATTATACTTACCAGAGGCTTTCAAACTTCTTTCGGTATTGGTTAGCAAACATGCACTGTTGATTAAAGGAAGTATATAAGTCGGATCAGGAGAAGTTAAGTCTGAAAACCAATAGAGACCTTCACTTTCGAAACCCTGCAAGGATTACTCAACAATCTTTCAGTAGGTTTTCAACTGTTTCCTACCGTTTGCTTTTCAAAAGCTAGTCGTCTGGCTGATATCGCCGCTGTCACAAACAAAGGTACATGGAGAATCTTTCCATAAGGAAAGGACTGTACTGTGGAAGTGCCTGCCCTCTTCAACAAATCTCTCTTCAAACGACGAAAAGTACCGATCTATCCAAACAGCAGTACATGTTCCAATTGATAAACAAGACCAAATAAATTGAAAATAGACTTTACCTTCTGAAGAGTGGACCCAGGTGTACTTTTGGCAAAATTTCTTATTCTCTCTAGTTCAGGTGCAACTGCAGCCAACTTGTCTGAGTGGAACTAATAAAAACAGTAACAATCAAGTGTCATCACCAATATATAAATATTCTCTCTTTACCTGATTATACAAGTTGAGAGGGAAAGTTGCTAAACGTATCAAAGCAGCTCCTGTTACTAAGGTTGCCCACCAAGGTAAACCAGACTTTTCGTGCCAGTGTATCCAACTAGACTATATTCCAATTAAATAACTGCGTAATAAAAAACAAAAAACAATACTTTTGCCAAAGAAATAAAATGAAACGTAGGCCTTTCCTCCTTTCCTTCCATTCCTCTTCAACAAATAGCTCATGCAATTCTCATTGCGTCACGATGTTGATGCAAAAGAGTCTAAAAGTGGTCTTTACAACATTGGATACTATTCAACCTTGAAAAAGTTTATGTTGTGAGACCTTTTTATAAAGACGGAAGTTTTCAGGAACAATATGGTCACGCATGATTTGTTTTCCTTGGCCAACATTTGTGTTCTCTGCCATCGGAACGTTCAGAGTCGCTCCTAGAGTCTCCTGTGGCTTTAAAAACCAAGGAACCTTGAAAAGATATTGGAAGAAAAGCTCGTCAACTCATAGGCACTCGTTGACTGCACAGCAATTTGGGAGCATGACAGAAACTGTCTCTCGTGTGAGAGCTTTGACCGAGAAAGGTACAAAACTAGAAGGTTGGGATGACTGTTGGAAGTAGGTACTACGACGTTTCTCGAAAGATGAAATTCTTTACTGTTTCAAAGGTCAGGTATTACTCCTTGGGATAGAGGAGCGTCTTTGCCGATATTGGTGGAGCTTTGTGAAAAAAACGCATTTCCTAATGGTTGGTTCTTGTTTGCACTAGACTTGTGTTTAGTCTAAAATTGTTTTGGGATGTAGGCTTTGCTTTGGTTCCTGGTTGTGGTAGAGGGTATGATGTACTTACTTTAGCAACAGAGTCGAGAACGGCAATTGGAATTGACTGCAGTGAAGAAGCCAAGAAACAAGCAGAGCAGGTAGGAGACGCAGAATGCAGGCTTAGTGAACCTGTAGTTGATAGTCTTTGTAGCTGAGAGATGCAAGAGGTGTTCCTGCAGAGCGAGCTCAGTTTTTTGTTGGCAACTTTTTTGATTTTCCTTTCGAGCAGAAAGTAAGTTGCATTGCTCTTGAGACAGTAGTATATTCTCAATTTTTAAACTAGTTCGATCTTGGCAAGTGAATAGTTTTGAAAGTATTGTTAATTGTATGCTGAAACGTTCTTGGGCAGTATATGACTTGACTTTCTTCTGTGCACTGGCACCGGAGTACCGAAGCCTTTGGGCTCAGCGTATGAGGAGCATTATCCGTCAGGATGGAGAGTTAGCAACTGTTGTGTTTCCTATTGGTGAATATGTATGTAATATAGGCTGTTTTGTTGTGAGCATGAGCCTAAGTCTGGTATTTTTTTAGGAAGGAGGTCCACCATATGCGATGAGTTTAGACATGTATAAGCAGTATCTTGAACCGCTTGGTTTTGAAAGCTTCTTTACGAAGAATATAAGTGATCAACTTCCTCCAAGCTCCATGTAAGTCAAACAAAGAATTGCATCTAAAGTGACTTAGTCTTTAAAACAGTTTTGTTCGTTGGCGCCTTGTTTGAAGTGGTCAGCTGGTAGATTGAAATATTAGTTTCTTTTGCTTAAATGTTTGTTCGTTATAAAGTTTAAATTTTCTTATCGTCTTTGTAGATCATAATAAGGGCCAACCGTTGAAGAGATTCGTTTAGTAGTCAAGAAACCTACTAAGGCAGAGTCCAACCCTGTGAACTTCACCTGTTCTATCCAGTCAGTCTATCAATAGAACGTAACAGAATGCTTAGTTCCACGAAATGACCCAAAATCCGACTATCATCCAAATGAAGTAAATATCCATACGCACTTTCAACGGAAATCATTGTGAAAACTGCTGAAGAAACTTCACTAGCCACGAATGCCACCCTACGTATGCGATAATGCTATTCATTCTTCAAGTCATCGAACTACACCTTATTAGTATACATACCTTTATAAATGAGATTGCAAAACGTGCTGCTAAATAATTTAGAATGTTTCTTTCTATGAACCAAATCAACTGATATAAGGCGCCTGCTTTTTCTTTCTTTTTAGTCTTTCAAGTCCTCGGAAGGAATTTATTGAACATGATTCTTGCTAATGCTTACAGAAAGAATAAAATGCATCACGTCCATTTGTGTACATTTCTAGAACTATAGCAGCGCCAGTGTCAAAAAAAGTCCTAGCAAGCAACATTCCAAGTAACTCCTTGAAGTGGCATACAAGCCGCTCCAATGAAAATGAATATATTGCTATTTGAAAAGATTGAAACAAAAAAGCCGATAAAAGCCTGCTCTGACCGACAGTAACTCTGTGTAGCAGAAGAATATTCCTGCATGGAAAGAGTAGGGAGACTCCTTCACAATCGATGAATTATTTAAAGAATTTGTCAAAAAAGTCCAGTCTATAGGGTATGGCAAATCATAAGATAACTGTCCAAAAAACATCCATTTATCTTTGACCAAATATCAGTAACACACAAAGAAATACACATTTCAGGCTAGCAAATTCGACTCTGCTAAAATATTTATTTCATTCATCAATGTTTATATTTATCCGTGTCTCCTAAGTTCCTGCTGCTGTTCATCAAATCCTACTGAAATGTCATGAGTAAAGTTGAATTTGGTTGCTCAAGAGATTCAAATTCATTGGTTGTCCGTTCTTTAAAAAACAAAAATATAATAACAAAGGTCATTCATTTCTTGGACTTTTCCAAAAATGGACACTTTAGTACCAAAAGAAACAAAATGAATATTTCCCAAGCTATTCCCTCCGCCTCTGTCTTCAAGCATCTATTTAACAAACAAAAAACAACCTTTTTTTTTATTAAATCCTTTTTCTGTTCTGCAGATGAACAAAGTAATCTAACCAGACAATATTTCGATGCCTGCAGTGGTCAGAAACAGCGGGCCAAACACTAATGTCAGTGTAGATAAAAGTTTCACTAACACATGCAGTGACTATTCACAATAATATTGGTAAGTTATCCATATAATGCATCATATCATTAGGAATGCTTCTTAATACTTACAGGTCCTGCAGTGTCTTTAAAAGGATCACCGACTGTATCTCCTGTGACACTGGCTTTATGTGCTTCTGAACCCTAAGTATCGCAATATACGTTTAATCTCCTTATAGCTTCTGGGGTTTTCCTTCTACTTACTTTTCCTCCATAAGCACCTGTTTCAATGTATTTCTTGGCATTATCCCAAGCTCCTCCACTGTTATTCAGAAACAAAGCCATTAGAATTCCTCCAATCGTTCCAACCATTAAGACACCAGCAGACACTTGAACTCCCAATAGTGTCTTTCCAGAAACTCTTCCAATAAATGCTCCTAGAAATCCAACGAATAAGGGAACCACTACCACCAAGAGACCAGGAGTTATCATCTGTTTCAATGCTGCATTGGCAACAATAGCAACACATTTCTCATAATCGGGTTTCTCACTGTATGTCATAATACCTGGTTTCTCACGAAATTGTCTACGAACTTCATGAACCACTGCTTGAGCTGCATTACCAACAGCACGAATAGCCAATCCCGAGAAAAGAAATACCAACATGGCTCCAATCATACCACCAACAAACACTTCAGGTTGACTTAAATCAACTGAAGTCAACGCATGAGAAGCAGGTAAGTAGTTGTTGACTTCATCAATATAAGCACGGAATAATAGAAAGGCTGCCAATGCTGCAGAACCAACTGCATATCCTTTAGTCAAAGCCTTTATATTTCTATCAGATATTCATCTTCTAAACCAAACCCAATTCTTACTTTGGTTGTATTTCCAACCGCATCCAATCGATCAGTTATTTCTCTTACTTGAGGAGGTTGCATTGACATTTCTGCAATGCCACCAGCATTGTCTGAGATTGGACCAAAGACATCCATCGCCAAAATAAAGCAACTAGTAGACAGCATGCCCTAATGTTTCACTCAGCAATCCTAATTCATCAACAATATTTTACACTCGTTTCCTTACCATCGTTGCAACTGCAGTACCAAATATACCTGCTGCTAATCGATTAGATAATCCTGAAGTGGTTCCCAACCAATACACAAGTAACAATGCAATGGCAAGAACCTATCCAAGATATGAGTTCTCATCTGTCTATTGTTTGAGCAGACTTGCAAATGTTTTCTTACCGTTATTGGAAGAGCTGTAGATTCCATTCCTACAGACACTCCTGCAATCACATTGGTTCCTGAACCGGTTGTTGAAGCAGCAGCGATTCTTCGAACAGGAGAATACAAATAATCCTAAACAAAAACACCAAAAGTTTAGAAACACATTAATGAATCTTTTACAACTATGCCTACCGTATAATATTCCGTAATAATCACAAAGCAATAGGAAGTTATTATTCCTATGAATACAATGTATTAAAATAACACATGTTAGTTATTTTTATAGTCCTACCAATGGTTGCACATAAACCAAAATGCCACCATGCATTAGGTGCATCTGCTGTTCTCAAGGCAAGATAGCAAAGTATCCAAACGCCAACCAGCCCTAGTGTCATTGCAACTGTAAATCCTCTTTTCATGATGACCTAAAGATAAGTATTCAATGTTAACATAATAGTTCTCTATTGTTATCTTGTCATTTATTCTATGTTACCATTGGGTCTTCATATTCTTTATGAGGCTTGGAACCAGACAATAAGGGCGCAGTTTCTGAAGTTGTATTGCTTTTCTTTGAAATGCCCTATTGAATAAAAAAGAAAGCATGAGAAACCAAAACATAAAGATACATTTCATACATTGTCATTGGTTCTTACTGCCATAGTGCCAATACTACTCGTAAAGATACCTACACAATATTATGCCATAAGAAATTTATGCACACCAAAGAAGATTTGAGGAAAAGTACCAAGGGCATGGACAAATAATGGAAACAAAGTGAACGCAATCTGTTGAGTTTCCGGAAGATGACAAGTTTTGCTAAGAGTAGCACCTAATATCATTGCCTAGAAACAAACATTCAACATCTTCTTCAACATTGAAATATATATCATATAGATACATACTCCAATATTTTCTGCAGCTATCGACTCAAATAAATCTGCTCCACGACCCTTGCAACTAATCAAACAAACACCTTAAAGGAAAACTTATTTCCATCTTACTGCACAGTCTCCAACATTATCTCCTACTAAATCTGCAACAACTGCAGGGTTTCTGGGATCATCTTCTGGAATTCCTGCCTCCACTTTACCAACAATATCAGCACCTACATCTGCTGCCTTGGTATAGATTCCACCTCCAAGCTGAGCAAACAGAGCAACAAACGAAGCTCCAAATCCATAACCAACAATAAGCAAAGGAACTTGCGCAGCTGTGACTCCCAACGATTGAAAAGACACGTAGACAAAGGCATAGGCCAATACAAGACCAAATAGGCACAAAGTCACAATGAGAGTAGAAGCAAAGGCACCTCCACGAAAAGCAACCTATGAAGACTATTGGGGATACTTATAAAAAATAGCCATTCAAAAATACCTGAATAGCTTCATTATAAGATATCTTTGCAGCTGCAGCAACTCTTGAATTGGATCGAACAGCAACCCACATTGCAACCAAACCAGATATTCCAGAAAAGAATCCACCCAGCAGAAAAGCCAAGGTGCAAATAGATTGAATACCAAAAGAGCCAATATTTGCTTCGTTTGGATTGACAGGCCGATATCCATAAGACAAGAAGATAATTAAAGCCAAGACCTATTGTAATTAAGCAAAAAGTTCTTAAAATTAGACAATCGAAATTCATTCGAGAGTTGCTTACCAAACTCAGACTGGCTATCGTTCCATATTGCGTCTATGCGAGTTATAGATAAGAAAGGCTACCGCCCACAAGCAGAAAATAGAAACCAACCTTGAAGAAACCATTAGCACCTAGTTGCGATGAGATAAGCGACAAGTGTTTTAGACAACATCGGCAGAAAATCGAACTTACCTTCTTGTATTGGCCTTGCAACGTCCTGCATCTCTTTCGATCCCTCCTTGTGAGAAAGTACCCAATGTGCTAGCCAACCAGCAAAGCAAAGTGCACAGAAACAAACACCAACAAGTATCCAAAGATATTCAACAGCACTTGTAGCTGCCATACTGTTCTCTACAACTTGTTGACCACTAGAATGAATCATCGAACACGAACCGAAAAGAGTAGAAAACGACGCGAATAAAAGAAAACAAATGGGAAAACAAAACCCTTCCGTCCAAACTTGTCGTCAGGGGTCTGTTTTTGGATAGGGTTTGGAGGCTATTAGGCATTGACTGATAGGTTTGCAATTCAGATAAACCATTTATGAAAATTTTGTATGTTTGTCTGCATGCCTACTTTTCCCGTTTATATAAGCAGAATCTTTTTCTTAAAAATGGTTGATAAAGTTCGCTTTCCTATACTCTCCACTTTTGCTCGTCTAATGAATAAATAGACATGGCTGATGAGTAAAACCTTTGTCTATGAAGAATGCAAAATTGCTTTTTTTAAATGAAACTTGAAAGCTCTAATGAGATTCCTTACTTCTGCAGCCTTTGATGCAGCCTTGGGGGTTTGGGACTTGAAAAAATAGCTATTTAGAAGGATACAAGTGTGACTGGAATGTCAAATGGTTATCAATAGATTCCATAGAATTAGTAGATGATGATGACTCATCATATTCTTTCTTCCTTAATGCAACAGAAGAAACATGCCTCCGCCGTTTTTGACTTATAATGGTAAATTCAATCATAGTAACATATCAACACCCTACTGAAGAGGTTCCAAATGCTATTCTTACTATCACTTGATATTCTAATGTCATTGAAAAGTTTCCAATATATCAAATAGAATGATCATAAGGCACTGCATTCATTGTATATAGTCGTTTGTTTCTTTTTGGAACTAGTTTAATACTTCTGAGAGCTCGATAAATAACAATATTCTCCAAAAATGGTAACCTTGGGATCTACAGACAACGCACCCTCATTATTGATTCCTCGCCAAGGATCGTTAAGATTCGTTTTGTTCTCTCCTCACCACAAGGGCATAGAAGAAATAGTGTATTGGATCTCATGGAGCCAAGGATGTGTTTTAACCATATTTTTCTATATCGAATGAAAAAGAATACAAATATTTTTCATTCTAAAGTATCCAAAAATTTTTTATTTCCGTATGATTGTAGCTTCCGAAAGAGACAGTATGCGAACCAAGTGCTTTGCTGTCATAGTGTAGTCGGGGAGGAAAACGGCGAGAAGACACGAGACAGATTGTCACCCATTCCATCTTCAGTAGAGACAATGGCAGAGAAAACTTATCTGGCGGTAAGAAACAGATTCTTCCTAAAGAGCGTATTTATCCGTGTCTTAGCTGCACAGTGCAGTGAACGCTGGATATCGTCGAATGTTCGTAGATGTCGATTTACAACAAGGAGACCCAACCTATACCAGTCTAAAGACAACTCTTCCTTTTTTAAAACAACTGCTCTGTATAATAGAAAATGAGGCACAAATGACTCCTACTGTAATTACGCTTCTAAATTTAGCTGCAATTGCATTTAACTAGTAGTTTCGTCTCGTGTATTAGGTGCTGCTTCCAGATGAAGGGAGTGCAGCCTTTATACGAAACGAATGGAAAGAAATGAAGAGTTGTTTCACAAGTTTTACCTCATATTTTCCAACCAAAGATAGGAACAACTGGCTACTCATGGTATCACATGCTCTATAAATATATCATTCAATGACACAATACCCATAGGTATGTCCAAGTGCCGTTGAAGTGGAGCAGCTGGAAGCAATTGTTAATAGAGAATCTCCGTTTTTAGAGGAAAAGGCACGCCCTGTCATTATTTTGAATGCCAGTTTGATTGATATGGGAGCCACAGGCAAGTTTCGTTTCTATCTTTGCTTTTTGAGGATTTATCATTGAATTTGTTAAGGAATGGGTTTGAATGCTAGACGAATCAGAAAAAGTTTGTTAGAAACGTTTGAAGTGGTATACAGCCTTCAAGTATTTTCATGGGTAGTTACAGATGGTTATTCTCGGTTCAGCATCAAACACTGAGTCTACATTTTAGGGCGTATTGGTTCGTCAATATCCCTTTCCATGGAGTGTTTGGTTGGATGTGGACAATGAAAGTAGAGGGACAGAAGATTCAGAGCAGCCCTATCGGTAAGCTATTGTTACATTTTGGTTTCACAAATGTCAGAGCCTGAAAACATGTTGCATTAGATTGTTGGAGTGCTTTCTAACGAGGCCATCAAGAGAAGCGTTAGAGAAAGTTGTAGCACTGAAGGAATCGTATTCTTCGAAAATGTCGTTGATAGAAAAGATACTTGGTTTTCTGAATTGGTATTCTAAGGGATAACTATGAGATATTTCCTTGTTTTTAGAATAAAATGTATAAGGTTTGCGATTGACGGGTTTTCTAGCTTGCAGAGAATTGCAACCAGTGATATTTTGGATGGCACAAGATTCCGAATATGTCTCCACAGTCAAGACAATGGACGCTACAATCTTTCAGTATATCAAGAAGGAAGGAAGAAACTGTTTTATGACATGTCTCAAATTCGCTGCGTAGGGTATGAAAGTGCTACAGTTGAAACAATGTTTGACTGACTTAACAGCACTTTCAAAGAACAACCACCTCATACATCTCGAGAATCAATTGGCTGTTGGTTGTTATAAAGTGGAGGCCGATAATGTGTAGCATCTTTCTTTCTGCCTGCTACTTCAGCATCTGCAGTTCGTTGGAGGCCGACACAAGAACCCCCTTCAACTTTTACGAGTCAACAGTCCAATAATACTCAACGGTTCGTTTTGAATAGTCGGAAGAAGTTTCGTTTAATGATAGTTTAGGGAGTATCATGTAGGGTCTCAGTGTTTACTGGTTTCGTGAACATTGCCCTCGACTCGGAAGATGTTGCAGGCTCCATCTTTCAATCCACCCAAGATACGTCGAGATTCACACAGAGCTTCTCTGGAACTTGAAACTTTCAAACAATGAACGAAGGAAGCCAGCATATATGAGAGAACTATCGTTCGTAGAAAAAGACGAAACCCACAAGATTCAACTAGTAGATGTTGTAGGAATCGTTCAGTGTCATTCAACAAACGTTTGAACAGTTAACTCCGCAGTTGCAACTCACAAAATTTCAGTCTAATATTCTCTCTCTCTCTCTCTCAGCCACCGTCAGAAAAGCCAAGTTGTTTATTAAAACTCTCACGGCTTCTTTAGACAAGTGTTCTGAGATTCTTCATGGATTCTTATTGATCAGTCGTATATTTCAACAGGAATCTATAGTAGCTCGTCTAGATGGAGAATGTAATATTAGAATTCATGCGTCATATCCCGGGCAGTTTTACCTTGAATTGTCGAGTACTTGAACATTTTTTGTTATGTACGTGTACTTCGTCCCAGTCAACGCAGACCGCAATCAAACTGGTAACCTTTTTGTATCGTTGTTGATCCACTACAGTAAAATACTTGACTGTGCAGATAGCAGAGGAGCAGCAGCATGATGCAGAATATTTTTGCAGTTTATAGCACCAGGGATAACAGAATATATTTGAGCAAGTTATTGCTTGCTCTACCAGTGAAGCACCACAAGCTATGTGAAGGTTGAAGATTTGGTAATATGTCTGGGTACAAGGAAATGATTGCTGAGCAGTTAGGATTAAATATTCTTTATAGGTTCACTATTGCCAGTAACTAGTCAAGCTCAGCCAGCATTTACTTGCACAAATAGTACCTAGAATTTGACAAAGACTTTTGGAAACGGTAATAAATATCCATGAGGAATGTTTTCAAATAGAAAAAATCTTTCTCACGATATATCGTTGTGACACCGATTTTGAAGAACTATCTTGCGAGCTTCCTATACCTATTTGCTGGAAAATGAATTGCATTCAGGTGAAGAATCAAAGATATTTTGTCGATCGTGGACCTATCAAATAGTTGGCATTTTGACTTGTATGCCCTTTAGAAAATGGTAAATATGCTATGTAGTAGCATTTCATGCGAGATGGTTACACAGTTACTGTTGATAGTTTAAGATAATATCTCAAGCAAATTAAACGTTTGGTACAAAATTGGGTGCAGTTGGAGCCATTGGCAATGTTTTTACTGTTCGGTTTGTTTTTGAAGCGTATAGTCAAAAAGTACAACAGCACTCGGATTCTTTTAGTCTAAATGACAACTTCCAATGATCCAGGAAGATGACCTCAGGAGACGAGAACGCACACGAATGGGACAGCGCAAGTTATTCAAACAGAAGAATTGCTTGCTGCAGCAAATAAGTCAATGGCAGAAATTAGTGAGGAATCCTAATCGAGTGGAATAACCACCCACGACTCTATGCAAGAAGATTTGCCATCAGCGGCTTCTATCGTATGTTTGTAAAACATATTATAAAAGAACAATTTTGATTCTTACTTTGTCCCTAAATAGGAACGTGTTTGTCAAACACTACAACATGATATGCGATTTCTCAAGATGGGAATAGTTAGCTAAAGGTTGGTATATTTCAACAGAATGAAGGCATATGTAAATAAAGAGTTGCAGCAGAAAATATAAAAGCAACTTCTTGTTAAAGCTTACACAAGTGCATGTACAAATTCAAACACGAATGGAGCTAGAGTCTTTCTTATCTAGCGATATTCGCAAATTTGCAAAAACTCAACTTTGTCAAGCAATAGAAGAAACTGAAGTTCTAGAAATCAAACAGAAGAGGCAAAATAGTTTCTGCATGATCAAATGTTACAATAATAAGTGTTGAGATGTTGCATCAATTTAACAGAAAAAGCACTGGCAAGCACGATAGGAATGAATTCGTGGCGCTTCTTACTTCTAGACTTCAAGGAGATCAAGGGTTTCAAGAAGACAGTCAAACATATTTTGCTTTACCATATTCCTTTAAATTCTTTCACAGTTCAGCTTGCCCTTAAAGAATTGATGGATAGGAGAGTTTGTTCTTCGAAGAAAGGAATAAGGAGAATTTCTGTTAACTCAATGGTTGACTCTTTAATTTTTGCCTGGAACTGCTTTATTTTCATAGTCGGCTGCCGCGAATCCTTTCACCTTCTAAATAATCCCATAAGGTCCAATACAACCATAAGAATGGAACAAAATCTTCTTACCTCATATTCATCTTCTAAAGAAACAGACTTTTTCTTTCTATTTGAAACGTCAATTTTTAGTTCTTTTGCTAGTTCCTCAGGAAAACCTTCCATGCGGTCACGCGCTTCCTTCACCTGACCCAAAAAGTTCAGTTCATACCACTTCAAAATAAACTGCTTCTTTACCTGCACTCTTCCTTCCATCACATACGCCAAACCATAAAAGCTTCCCATAAGAAAAGTTAAAAAAGGCAAACCCACTGTATAAAAGTGCCGAGGTATTTTGTTCAGCAGACTTGTCATTAGTTGGCTTGCCATCCACAAATGCTTTATTGATTGCCGAGTTCGGAAAATCAAGTCGAATATGAAACATCTTGATCAACAACTTGCTGTAGTAAATTATGTAACAAAAACCCTTCAATCAGGGACATGACTAAGAAAAGAGCAACAGTGGCTAGAACACATAACGCTTGTAAAAACGTCAAAAGATTCATTAGTTTATTATCATCCTCATCATTCCACAACATTCCTATGAGAATCGCATTATCTGAAGTGCATATGCTACAGGTGAATTATCCACAATAACAACCTTTCTTAGGTACCCTTCAATAATAGACACGCCTTTGATAAAGTTGTTTAGAACTTGAATACAATTTTCAAGTAAATATCGTTCTCGTGTAACACAATAAACATCTAACGCATCAATCAATGAATTCTCCTACTTCTCCATACTCGCTATATAAATAACCAAATTATACCATTGAGAGGCAACTTGAGCAAATGTATCCATGTAAGAGCTCTTAAGTAAAAGATGCTGCGTATATCGAAACTCGAAACCTGGCGTGTAGTCAAATGAATAGGTGTATCATCCAATCTAGCATTAAAGTCTTTCTTCCGTGAAATAATAATTGTTCTATATCCAGCTGTTCTTGGTTCCAAAAATCAAACAGTGCACAATACAGAAAACGAATATTCTGATGAGTAAAGAAGACGTCCGAAGAAATATTGAATCAACGAAATAAAAGAATGGATAACAAGGCTTTCAAAATATTCAACAGAACTGAACATAGAAAACGCAACAATGTTACAAGAAAGGATATCTTGCTGAGAATATCGATACAAACCAGCAAACTGCTTGCATAACACTTGTTGCTTTTCGGCTCTTCTGTGCTTTTTTGGATATACATGATTTCTCTCTATTCTTCGCTGCTACCAGTGAAGAAGCAAAAACCACATTATCATGAGGTTCAGATAACTATAGAAATTGTCGAAGAACTTGCAAGAAGTCTTCAGAAGGAACGACATCTTTTTATAGAGATGGGTTTTTCTTTTTTAGGGAGTGCTGCCATTAATATATACAGCTTTTCTGGAGTGCTTCTTACGATGACTCACTACTGAATAACTTTACCCAGACAACTATCCTTTTCCCAAAACTCTCGTTTTCCTATCCAAGTCGTTATACTTGGAAACAACAAACATTGACTATTTTCGTACAAATGAGAAGTATTTGAAATTTTATGCAAGGGGACTTATCGCAAGAAATAGAACAGCGTCTATAACAGTGACGAACCAAGCCACAACGACAAATAGATAGAAAGCACCAACATTTAAGCTCAAAATTTTGTTACAGATGAAAAAACTTAATTATAGGAAAGTTCACTCAATAGAATTGACTGCTGACTTTCTGTTACTTCAAGGCTTATAAATACAAGAATAATAAGGTTAGTTGTATTCTCGCCATTTTCTTCCTGATATTTGTTGTAATTGTGTGGTCCGTTTGGAAAGGATGAACGATTTATCAGATCAGTCGAAGACAATCACGGAAGACGTTGCTGAAGTCGAGCCCCAAGTAAGTGTCTAGTATTTATACTACAGCCAATATTGTACTGAGTGCACATATAGCCAAGTTTGTTTGACCCTTCCAAGAAGAAGAAGAAGAAGAAGTTAAAGGTTACAAAGAACTTTGCCGAGGACAGCGACGATGATGTACCTACTAAACAGGTCGAGGGTTTGTCCTTGAACGGAAATAGCCAACAAAACTTTGAAGAAGACGAGGCAGAAGAAGAAGAGAGTAAGCATGCTCCTGCCCAATTAGACTTTGGGAAGAAAAAGAAGAAGAAAAAGAAGGTTGTTTTTGAAGATGAGGCAAACAACGAAGGTATTTTCAGTATATGTTTCTGTGACAATAAGGATACTAGAAGACTATGTAGGGAAAACATTGGACACGGATACTCTGGAAGGGGCAACCTTGGAAGACCAGTCTTGGCTCGAGAGTGACAGAGACTACACCTATCAAGAACTCCTCCGTCGTATCTTTGACTTTTTGCATGGAAAGCATCCTTCTCTTGTGGGAGAGAGTAGAAAGAGATTTGCTTTGCGTCCTCCCCAGATTGCTAGAGAAGGTTCAAAGAAAACCGTTTTTATGAACTTTGGAGACATATGTAAAAGTATTCATCGTCAGCCCGAACATCTTTTGGCATATATGAGTGCAGAAATGGGAACTACAGGCAATCTCCAAGAGGGAGGCAGACTTGTGTTAAAAGGCCGTTTCCAGCCCAAAGGCATCGAGAACGTTCTTCGTAAATATATTTTAGAATATGTTATATGCAAATCTTGTCGGAGTCCAGAGTCTATCTTGATGAGGGATGCCAATACGCGTCTATACTTTTTGCAGTGTGAAAGCTGTGGAGCTTCACGTTCTGTTGCCCCTATTCGTCAAGGATATGTAGCTCAAGTAGAACGTCGGAAACACGCATAATATGTCGTAGATTGATTCGTAAGAGTATCGACAAAGACTTGCTTGAGATTTTTTTTATAATGTTTACTGCAGTGACATTCTGATTCAGTAAATGAAAGGCATTCCTAAATGAAGGAAGACTTGTCAAAAGCGAAGTGTTTCATTCATTTATTTGCATTGCTGCATTCGTTTCAAACGTATCTTTTCTAATTCATCGGTCTCTCTTATTTCTCACTTTGTTCTTTTCTTCGATTCAATATCTTCTGCTTTCATTGATGGTTACATAGCTTTCAGAAATTCGTTGGTTGAAAATCTCTTCTTTTCCCTGGTATTCCGTTGCTTCTGTTGGAACATCTGACGCTTTCTTCATAGCTGCAATAGCTTGTTTTATGTCGATCTTCTCTTTTGCCGTGATTCTTCCTCTCGCCCAGAGAGATATATTACTAGATGATATGAAAACTAAGAGGCATGAAACAAGTTCTCCTTTCAAGGAGAGAGAAAAGGAAAAATGCCATTTCACGAGGGGCTCGAAGGCGCAATAACTTGAAATTTCGACTTTGACAGCTTCAATGCACAAACAACTGGATGACTCTCGTTACAAGCAAGAAGCGCGTACTCCTAGAAATAGCGGAAGATTTTCAGAAGAAAGTAGAACTTTGAACAGTATTTTTGTAGTTGAGCAGAATAGTCCTCGGGGGTTGAGCGAATTTCTGTCGAAATCCACTGAGAAAGCCCCGTATAACTCAAATATTATAAGAAGGAAGTTATCGTTCCTTTTCCAGAACATGAAGATGCAAATCTCGAAAAGAGAAGGATGGATACCTCTAAACAAGTTGTTAATCGCAGCTTTATATTCTGCGTCTTCTTTGGGTGCAGTACTCGTCAACAAGGCAACGCTTTCTCAGTATAACTTTAACTTCCCTCTGACAATCGTATTCTTGCAACTATGTTTTTCAGTTTTGCTAGTATCGTTCTTACATGCAACCTCAATAATAGAGTTAGCTCCTTTGAGTTTGCTACATTTTAAAACCTTGTTCA
The DNA here is from genome assembly GCA_006232345.1 of Galdieria phlegrea. Classification (NCBI taxonomy): domain Eukaryota; phylum Rhodophyta; class Bangiophyceae; order Galdieriales; family Galdieriaceae; genus Galdieria; species Galdieria phlegrea. Next base: position 28,662 of record SDGA01000103.1, read on the forward strand.
TTTCTACGTTGTTCTTTATTGCGAACGCTGTTGCTGGACTTTCTGGGCTTGGGCGCGTCAATATCCCAATGTTTTCAGCGTTTAGACGTCTGTCTGTTCTGAACGTTATGACTCTTGAATACTTTTTCTTGAATAAGAAGCCGGAAAGTTCTTTGCTGAAAGCTGTCGTAATGATGGCAGTAGGATCTTGCATTGCAGGAATCGGAGATCTTTCTTTTGATTTGCACGGGTACCTTTTGATATTTTTGAATAACTTCCTTACAGGAGCTAATCTTGTCTCGATAAAGAGAGCCTCTAGAGATGCAAAACTTGATGCAATGTCTCTGTTCTACGTTACATCTCTAAATGCGCTTCCTATTGTAACAGTACTACTCTTGTGTTCAGATGGTATGTCAATGAGTGCATTGAAATAAGTGTTGTTGAAACTTTTTATCTTTAGAATTATCCGCTGTTTATGGCACGTTTTTAAGTAGTGAGATCCACCACCAATCTGGTTTTTGGTTGGCTCTGTTTTCAACTTCCACTTCTGCATTCGCTGTAAACTATTTTACTTGCTCGTGTACACAGGTCAATTCAGCTTTAGTAACGTCGGTATCTGGACAGATGAAAAATGTATTGCAGACGTTGGTTGGCCTATTGATGAATGACTATCAAGTGACGTCCTTGAACATTGGAGGTATTTTTCTTGCTTTGGGAGGGAGTATTTGGTTTTCCTATTTGAAATATTTAGAGCACTCAAACAGTCTCAAAATGGATTCGTAAGACTCTTGTTCAGTAGCATGTGTGGAACTCTAACTCTTATTTCGCAGAAAATAACTGAAGTAGTTGAATTTCTCATGACGTTTTTATGTGTTTCCAAAGAATTTTCAAGGATGCACAAGTTAGGGTGGAGTTCCCTACTGTCAAGCCGAAAATGTTTTCGAAAAGCAGAAAACATTGTCTCATCTGCTTAAATACGTTACTATTTGCAAAGTGCAGACGCATCATCATGGCGTTCTGGAAACTGCGGACCCGTATGAAGTTAACTTCTGAAGATGTGGTATTAGATACCTGTAGCTGAATACAAGATCTTCACCATCCACTGTGAGAGCATTGTAAACAAGGACGTATGATCCATATATCAAGTACAGCAGCTTATACTTTCCAGATTCTCGATTAGATAAGTTGTTCTCCAGTTTTATTGGCCAAGTTGTTGGAACAATCACTGTCAGATACTTGTGTGTGTCCTTTGTAATATATTAACAAAGGAGTGGGTTCGGAATGGCTGTGTGTGTTTCTGTATTGTCTGTTCCTTTTTGGCATCAACTGCAAAGAAGATATAAGAATGGTTAATGGTCTTGAATTTTGTATGACGGTTTGATGGAAGAAAAAGTTTTTTGTTTTATATCTTCAATTTGGACACTGTGTTAAACCAATTATTCATAGTACGCTCTCGATCTTCATCTTTCAAGTGTACTTTATATTTATATGTCAGCAAGTGTAAGGCATGTGGAGGGCAGTTAACATTCAAATGGATATTTGGATTGCTCACTGGAGATTTTGACAATGATTTCTCGGCGTCTCCATGAGCCAGTTGCTTTTCAGTTCGGTTTCCATCATATAGTCAAAAAGAGGAGTGTATTCTTGTCTTCTTGCTTACATCGTAATAGAAGGTGTTTGAATACAACTGTCACAAGACCCCCTTCCCAGTTCACTTTCCGTATTCAAGGTTGCTACAAAGAGAAAGACGAAATAGATAATTTTCGGAAAAATTTGGAGAGGTACTTAGGGAGCGGGCATAAGTCATCTGACCAACGTTCTTTGGACGGTTATAAACTGAGAGAACTTTTGTTGCAACGTTATGGTGTATCATTTGACATTAGACTGAAGGTAACCCCATGGTTTTCTGGACAGTATTTATTGACTGCCAATATTATGTGGCTGTAAGTGGTACTTGATGGTATAGAGCTTATCACTGATATCGCAAAGGTATCAAGAACAACAGAGCTTTCCTTTAACAGAGCACGAGTATCTTTGTCATTTGGAGGCCATCGCACAGTATCTACAAAGATGGGGTGTCGTAGATGAGTTTGTGGAATTTGTAAAGACGACGAAACAGAAGCCACGAGTTGCAAAGGCAGTTTCTGTTCCTTTGGACGTTCCTCAGGAAGTTATTCTTGAATTTATTCGCTCTAATAACCAAGAGAAGAAATGACTATTCGGGAGTTGGCTTTGTATATGAAGACGAGAATTTTTTTCTCAAATGAAAAATATTTCACAAAACTGTCATTAGAACTTTTGCTTTTTGTTTTTCCATTTTTTCTCTTGTTTGTTCCAGTCTTCTCTCTGTTGTTGAAGAAACCTGAGAGCTTCTTCAGTTCGTCGATTTCGATATTCCTCATCGATCTTATGCTGTTGGAATTTGGCATGCTGTTGTTGCCTACTTTCTGCCTGCAGCACTTTAATTGTCCATCTTCGTTCATTTCTTACTTGTTTTCTCATTGACTGCACTTTTCGCTTCACAGCCTCACTCTTTAGTTTAGGTTCATACTCCTTCGGAATGGATACCTTCTGGTTGTAAAGTTGCAATGGTTTCCAACCTTTTTGTTCAGTTTGACGCGCAATTTCGCTCAGCTGCAAATAAGCCTTATCAAACTTATTCATCCATACTGAGAACGTCTGTTTACGTCTCAGTTCTTCTAAACCCTTCATGAGAGGATCAAACAGACCGCGAAAGGAAACGTAATTTTGAAATATTCTACTAAAACAACTCAACATATCAATACTCAATGTTATTGCTGAATCGAGCAGTTTGAATGCAGTTAAATCGTCATTCGATACAGGCAACGCAACATTGCAACTGTGACCATCACACGAGTAAATCTTGTATAAGATATCCAAAGGCTTCGATTGTTCATTAGATTCTCTTCTGTGAGCGACTTCACTCAATAACACTGTTCTCATCCATTTTCCTATATTCTCTGCTGAAGCAACGTTATCTAGAGTCATTGTGTCACGCTGAGGTGAACTGGGTTCCAAAAAAAGACCTAAAACAGAAGAACAATAAGAGAAGAATTCTGGAACCAAACAAGAAGCAGCTTCGATATGAGGAATAAATAAATGCATTAAAACAAGTCTTTTGATAAGGTCGTGTATACAACAAAGACGAGCACGAGTAATGTAATGACTGACAAGAAAGATGACCTGTTGCGTTTCAGGCACTAGATTTTTTTTCAAGGGACACAAACGAGAAAACAAAAACAATGTCGCGAAGAGTTTCCAATCTCTCCCAACATGACTTCTATTTTCGTTCTTCTCAACGGGTGACAATTGATTAGGTTCCGATGGATGACTTGCGGTGTCAACAAAGTTTCCCAGATCTTGTTTGACAGTCTCGACAAACTCCTCTACTACATCATTGGTCTCTGACGAAACCAAGAAACGACTTTTTCCAACCAGTAAGCCTACAAGGTCTAATGACTCCTGCAAATCACCCGTGTCCACCCACACTTCACTGCCTGACACATTTCTCAGCACAACAAAAATGCATCTTAATGCAAGTCTTTGAGATGTGTACAGAGACGAAGTTGGACTTGTTAAGGACTCTAAGCATTCTTCCAATTCCTTTCTCTTCATATGTCTAGACTGTTCAATAAATTCTTCCAACTTGCGTGGAAATTCAGTTACTGAGTTTCCTCCTTTCTCTTTAGTACCTAAAACACTGTTCTGCAATTCCTTTGTATCTTTATCTTCTCTGTTCATCGTATTGAATTCAAAATGAGAAGCACTCAATCTACTGTTTGACACGCTAGGTATTGGTTTGCTTTGCAAATACTCACAGGTCTTGTCTTCTTCGAAACGAGCGTTCTTTTCCTCTTTGCTTGCTTTTGCCTTCCTTGAATCAGTTTCTAGAGATGTTTTCACGTTTTCTCGTATATTGTTTAAATTTTGTTTCACACCGTTAGACTCAACTCTATTTCTCATACTCGACAGAAAAGAGTCCTCTCTTTTTCTCTTTGGCAGCAGGGGCAGAACCTTTTTGAACTCTTCGTCGAGCTCACTTATATGGTTCTCTAATAGAAGTCTTTCTTGCTTGTGTTGTTCTTTAAAATGCTTGCTCTTATTCATAACTTCTTCCATAATCTCTTTTTTGGTCTTCTCTTGTAAGTCCCTTTCTTCTGTGACTACTGTCGAAATACTTGCTCCTAAAGTCCCCCAGAAACTGGATATTCAGTTGAATAATCATATTCTGTATCACTAGAACTGTCTAACTGAAACTTCTGAATTCTACGTTTTCTTATTTGTATCGTGTCACCGTTCAATCGTCGTTCCCTGTTTCCCTATTTTAAAGTCAAATATACAAAAGCGGCAATATGAGAACAGACTTGCCTTGCCAATTTTATCCCTTTTCCCTTGATGTTTCTCAAATGGATTAACTGTTTCCACTTTTGCCTTCTTCTTTGTCATGTCTGAAAAATAGTGACGTCTCAACTTGTGCCACTCGAACAACTGGCGATCTTATCGTTGGGAACACATTGGATGAAAAGTCTGTCGATCCACAGACGATGACATCTCGTCACATCTCAAAGGAAATGAGCTGTTTCAGAGCAACAAAGTCATTCCCACTAGAAAAATACTTTTTGTCAAAGTACCCAACACAATGGAATATATTATATGTTCCATCTACGAAAAGCGAAGAGGCAATGAGAAAACCTAGTAGAGAGAATCTTGTGTCACAAACTGTGGTAATAGGCGATCTACTTCTTTGTTTGTCTATGGACACTGGCATAGTGAATATATGGAATCATTGTAATGGCAGGTATTACGATAGACTATCCAATCCCAAGTCTATGGCTTGCTGTTGTGAACGGATCCCCAACCATGACAACCTTGTCGCTATCGGTTACGAAAATGGGGAAATACTATTATGGGACCTCCTTCATCCTTCCGAACATTATTGCAGTGTTCTTGATCGCTCCTCGATAGCTCATCAAATAAAAGTACGACAGATGGACAGTGTGTCTGCTGCAATTCCATTGCTTGTTTCTTGCTCTGATGATGAGTCCATCAAGATATGGAATTTCAGTCGCTTCTCATACCACATGAATACGAAACATTTGAGGTCAACTATATTGTTGGACAAAGTGTTCAAGAGTCCAAAAGTTACTTGCTGCTGCATTTCAAGAGACGGTACAGAATTAGTAAGTGGCAGTGAAGATTGCAGTATTCGCTTATGGAACGTGGAGGATGAGTCAGAAGAAGAAAAAGTACTTTTAGGACATGTCGCATCCATCACAGTCGTGAAATTTCACTCCAAGTCTTCCTTCTTATTGAGTGGTGCACAAGATGAGACGATTCGTATTTGGAATTGTTCCAATGGAGCGTGTCTGATGATACTCAGCAGCTTTGGTGTCCCAAGAGACTTGTTGCTTTTTGAGAATAATCTCTGTCTAGTCTTTTGTTCTTGGGTTCAGTGCTATTTATGGAACATTTTCCATGGCCAGTGTCTTACACAAGTAGCAACCTTGGAAGCCATTCAAAATGATTCTTTTCAAGAAGAGCATATTGAACCAAACAAAAATAGCATGAAAAAGAGTTTATTGCTGAATAATGATGATAAAGTTCCGATAACAACTGATATATCTGTCAAATTGGATTGCATAGCAACAATGACTCTATTTGTTCCTCTAAGAAATGGTGCTGTTTTGCAATGGAAGTGGAATTCATTACTTAAAAGGTGGAAAGAATTCGTTCCTTTACAAGAGTTGGTCGAAAATGCTCCACAAGACTCAATGGACAACGAACCCATTCGGAAGGATACCTTTCATCAGTATCCTACAGAAATCACACAGGAGATAGAATCTGTTCGAAATCAATGGCTGAATAGAGAACTTGTGCTTCGGTGGCGTGAACAAAGACTAAACACTGAAAAACAGTTTCTCGAAGAACAAAAAATGGAACTCGAGTCATGGGCCAGTAGCTTAGAAGCAACAAAACGAGTATTGGAAGATCTTTATCGAAAAAGAGTTGAAAGTTTGGAACAGAGAACCCGATTACTTGATAGTTGGTACGAACAAATAAGCAAAAAACGCCAATGCTTGGAATGAAAGATTAGGAAATTGTCAAAGGCTTCCAAAAAATCTCTTTGTGGTGCGATCGTTTCTTCGTTGACGTACCCAAGACAACCAAAGATGGTATATAGTTGCTTTGCGTGTTCCCCACTGTCAATATCTTGTCAAGCAAATAAGAAGCACAAAACATTAATATACACAACCCGAGGAAACATGTTCTTGGGGACAACCACCTCGCTGTCTTGGAAACGGAAAACTTGCTTTCCTTCCTTTATGCTGATGTCCACAGGTACTTCAGAAGGCAACGGTTCTGCTAATTCGGAACCAAGGTTAACCCGTTTTCCAAAAGAATATTTTAAGAACCAAACGAGAATACACGAGTTGGACTTGAGTGGCGCCATCAGTAGAAGAAAAACCCGACAAGTATGGGTTGGGGATGTTTGTATTGGTGGAGGTGCGCCAGTAGTAGTACAAAGCATGATTAACGAAGATACTTTGAATATTGATGGTTGTGTTAATGCCATTCGTAGCTTGCACGAAAAAGGCTGTGAAATTGTCAGATTAACTGTCCCAAGTATGGCACATGCCCATGCAGTTGGTTTTATTAAGCAAAAGTTAAATGAAACCTATCGAGATGTTCCTCTGGTTGCGGATGTTCACCACAATGGTTTAAAAATAGCAATGGAAGTTTCCAAATACGTAGAAAAGGTTCGTATCAATCCTGGTCTTTATGTATTTGAAAAGCGAGATCCAAAGAGGAAAGAATATAGTAAAGAAGATTTTGAACGCATGAAAGACAAATTAAAGGAAACTTTGCAGCCTTTAATCATAACTTTGAGAGAACAAGGCAAAGCATTAAGGATCGGTGTCAATCACGGGTCTCTATCCGAAAGAATGCTTTTTACCTTTGGAGATACACCTGAGGGTATGGTTGAAAGTGCACTGGAGTGTATTCGTGTTTGCGAAGAACTTGATTTTCACAATTTGGTGGTATCTTTGAAGGCTTCAAAAGTTACTGTAATGTTAGCTGCTTATCGATTACTAGCCAAGAGAATGTTGGAAGAAGGAATGGATTATCCTTTTCATTTAGGAGTGACAGAAGCGGGAGATGGAGAATATGGTCGCATCAAGTCCACTTTGGGGATTGGAACTCTTTTAGCTGAAGGTATTGGAGATACTATTCGAGTTTCCTTGACCGAAGATCCTGTGAAGGAATTGTCTGTCTGCTATGGAATTCTTCAAGGATTGGGTTTAAGACGAACTATGGTTGAATATGTTGCCTGTCCTTCTTGTGGAAGAACCCTTTTTAACATAGAAAATGTTCTTCATCAGGTATGTGACTCTTGTCTCTATGATATACATCTTTTGAAAGGGAACGATAGGTACGAGAAGCAACTAAACACATGCCAGGTCTCAGTATTGCAGTGATGGGATGTATAGTGAATGGACCAGGAGAGATGGCTGATGCTGATTATGGTTATGTTGGGAGGACTCCTGGGTTTATATCTCTCTATCGAGGAAAGGAGGAAATTCGAGTTGTTCGTGAAGAAAATGGAGTAGAAGAACTTGTAAGACTATTAAAGGAGGACGGCGTATGGGTTGACCCTCCTATACCCCTTTCTAACAATTCAATGAGTGATAGTTTTGCTGCCACTTCTGTTTGACCGGTGGATTATTATTATTCATCTCTCTACAACAACCAATTAGGTTGTTTTATAGTACCTTTTAGTGAACTGTGGGTTGATTGGATGTATGCCAATGCTTTGAAAGCAAATAAAATTTCGTTTCTTGGATGGATTCATTTGGTCAGCCCCCATGAGAAGAGACATTGAATAATTTTATCAAACAATTTATTGTTGTGTACTTGGCACAAGTAGAGCGCCGAAAAGTGATGAGCGTCACGCGAAGCTTGTTTCAACTGTTAGGTCGATACGATAAACGAGAACCGTGGGGAAAGTTACTGTTGTGGAATGTAGCTGTGAGTTTACATTACTATTGTTTTTATTGACTTACAGTCAAAACTAGGGTGTTTACAGTGGGTTGTTATATTGGACAATAACTGAACAGAAGAAGAAGGTAGGTCGTCATAGTGGCTTCGTAGTCGACAGTGATTGCCAGTTTCCTAGGAAGCTTATTGGAAGAGATTCCCTGGAAGAAAGATACCCCACCGACGGCCTTCTTTCTTCATTGGTGACTAGAATACAAACAAAGTCATACATAATTGGCACAGTGTTATTATAAATTGACGTTTTTACTATTACTATCATGAAACAAAAAGTACTTTATGAATCTTCTGCAGCACCAGGAGAATAACCACATTCTTGCAAAAGGGCATCAAGTTCTTGTGTGGTCAACTGATGAAACCGAAGTTTCTCTGGCTTTGAAAATGAAAGCGTGGCAAACTCAAGTTTTTCTGAAGTAAGCTGCGCACTATCCATTGTTTTCCCGAGGACCTAACAAAGACCTTGAAAATATTCTATTTTATAACGAAAACCTTGGTTTACCTTCACAGTTAACTTTAAGGCTTCGGCCAGAGTAATCTCATCCTGGTAATCTGCCTTTAGAATAGATTGTGCTGCAGTACTGTTTGCACCAATTGCCGTTGCTTTCCAACCTCCATAGTTGCCGCTAGGATCTGATTGATATAGTTGAAAACCTACAATTGTTACAAACGATAAACAGTCACGCTATCTACAATCCTTACCATGGTGTCGATCCCATCCAGCAAAGAGGAAGGAAACACCAAAAGGTCTCAAACCACCAAACTGTGTATATCCCTGTTTCAAGTCACATAGTTGTTGGACCAAAAACTCAACAGGAATAGGCTCTTGATATGTATAACGATACTTCTGGGCAGTTATTCTAGCACGACCAATCAAGATATTTGCATCCGCTGTGATCCCCTAATAATAATAATAATAATAATAATAATAATAATAATCAAACGTTAGACACTTGTTATGTGGTGCCAAATAATGGTCATACCGCCACAGCACAAGCCAAGTGCTCGTCAATAGCGTACATTTTCTCCGTGCTCTTTGTAGTTTCTAAAAGTTTTGAAATGATCTTTCTTTCAGCAGCAAGCACAACACCTTCACTTGAACGGATGCCAACAGCTGCCCCTGCATGACTTATTGCTTCCATAGCATATTCTACTTGATACAATCTTCCTTCCGGAGAGAATATTGTTGTTCTTGAGTCATATCTTCGAGCCTAGAAATAGTTTATTAGACAATAAGTCACTGGACACAGAAAGAAACAATACCATGCGAAACCAACCACAAACACTGATATTCCCTTTATCAGAAGTACGATTGGTAAGGGGGAATGAGACTGACAAGTTTTGTGTCTCCAGGGTGTTGTTGTCTTCGAAGAAAACTTCCTTCTTCATGGAATGTTTTAGATATTCGCTCATGTTTTCAGTTTATTGCTGTAACTAATGTAACAAGTAATTATTCTACGAATGCCTCGAAGGAAAGAGAGTTAACGATGCTGGAACCTGTGTTTCCCCCGGTTTAAAATTGCCTTCCGAACAAGAGGTTGAAGCTATTGCAAGTTTTATCAAGGAAATATGGAAAATGAATGTCAACCATGGAAAACTTTGTGTCATATCTGGAGCTGGAATAAGCACTGCGAGTGGAATACCGGACTACCGCTCTCCTGGTAGACCTCCTCACAAGCCAATAACACACGACCAATTTGTTTCTAATGCTTTGTATAGAAAAAGATATTGGGCTCGTTCATATGTAGGATATGAGAGACTTTCAAAGGCCCGACCTAGCGAGTCTCATATTTCTTTGACTTTGTTGGACCGTATGGGTCTCTTATCGGGAAATGTAACACAGAATGTTGATGGCTTGCTTCTTGCCAGTGGTATTGATCCTATTCGTGTTGTTGAGTTACATGGGAATATTCACTTTGCTAGTTGCTTGAAGTGTGGTTTAAGAATACACCGCAACACGATACAGAAGCAACTCACCGGTTTGAATGTTGACTGGAGACCAAAGAATATTCAAGACGAAGATAAAAGAAGTGTTTTTGAGCGTCCAGATGGTGACTTTGCGGTTACTGAAGAAGATGTAGAGCGTTTTTATTCCTCCTTTTTGTTTTCGTTGTCATCAAGAGAGTTTACTGAAACCTGACGTCGTTTTCTTCGGCGGTAGTGTTCCAGCAGAGGTTTCGTCACGTGCTCGTCATTTTATTGAACAATCCAACGGTGTTCTTGTACTAGGTTCGTCACTTTCTACCTTTTCAGCTTATGGACTAGTGCAACATGCAGTTCGTCAATGCCATTTACCTGTAGCAATTGTTAATTTTGGTGCAACTCGTGCTGACGATTTTGCAGCTTTGAAGTATGAAGTAGATATTGGGCAACTGATGTCAAGAGTTGCCGAAAGATTAATGTCTCCATCGCACCTTGAATTACATAGGGCTTGAACTCAACAGAACTTATTCTCTGGCGCAATGTGTTGTATTACATCTATGTAAGTTTTACAGCAGCTTTTTCGTTGAATGACTTCAGGTTGACTTGCAGAAATGGAAAATAATGAATAGTCCTTGTATTCTTTTAATTTTTGTCTTTACACAGTGAAATTGACCATCGATGAAGTTGTTTTGAAAGGCAAAGGGAGTTGGGGAACATAAGCGTCTTTCTAAAGACGATCAAAAGCCACATTCTCTAGGACTTGAAAGTGTTATTTGTATATACTCTAGATTACTCTTTCATAAGGTTGATTGTAGTGGGTTGGCCAGTTTGATGTCTCGAAAATTACCATTTTTACTATAAAGACAGCAATATTTTGATATTCTTCAATAATCTATAAAGAGTTAATTATACTGTTTCTAATATCTACTTGGTACGACACCACTGACTCCATCCTCTTAGGCTACCAATGCATATCTACTTTCCCTTGGATATATTCAAGCAAATGATTCATTATATCAATTTGTAAAATTAGAAAAGTCAATCTCTGTAGCAGATTGAAAGCTATCGTTCTTTGAGGTGATGTCTCTCAGAAAAGCATTTCCCTGGTTGAAATAGCCCCATTCATACCAATCTTTGATCTGTTGTGTTGGAAAAGGGTCCATACACTTTTGCCGGTTCATGGGACCACATAAGTTCCCAACGCTTACTATTATTTCCTGTTGTCTGCTCCACAGACTCTTCCAACATCACTCCCTTCCGAGCTCTCTTATGGTGCTCCTCTGATAGTTCCTTCTCCGTTTCTCGACCAAACTTTCCCAAGCCAGCCTTCTTTAAACAATGTTCTCTCGTTTCTTCATAAATATTGTATTCTCCTCTATTAATCAATGCATCGGCAAGTTCAGTCACTTCTTCAAACTCACGTTTGCAGACTGGGTCATTCTTCTTTTGACCTAGTCTCCTCAAAATCTGCAGTATACTTTCTCCTTCACGCAAAAGACGAGCAAGTTTAGCATACAATTCTTTGACTCTGTCCTCAGAATTGCTAAACTCTTCTTCCTCCTCCTCACGAGATCTCTTTCTTATTCCGTGACTAGTAGAGCCCGAATCATACACAGGCTTTACTTGTTGTAAAGAATCTAACCAGGAGTCCGCTTCAGGTCTACTACGCCGTACAGGTCTTCTTTTCTTCGTACTAACAGAAGGCTCCTCATCAGAAGAAGAAACTGGAAGGGACATCAGTTGAAGTGCAGAGTATAGAAGAAAAAGCTTACCAAGATTTTCCAAACCTTGAATGCGGTTTTCAAAGTAATAGTCAACAAAGTTCCCCTCTTTATCCAAGTACCCCTCATCTAACTCCTCGTTCAAGTTGAAGGCTGTCACAGGACCTACTTCTGTGTCGTCCTATGAAACAAGTTGTACAACCTTACTGGACAAAGAAAGCAGAAATTACCGCTAGAGAGAAAGAAGGCTGTCTTTCTGCTCCTTCAATAAAAGTAGCGTCTGCTGCGTTTGCAACATGGTCCCTAGTCGGACTCATTGCGTCTTCATCAAGGTCCGAAAGGTCATCACCTTCTCCAGCAACTTCATACTCTGCCTCTGCTACTGATACTTGCTTTGTTTCTAAAAGTTGCGGTTCCGATTCTTCGTCACTTTCATCAAGTGCTGTGTTGTTTCCTGAGGTATTGTTAAAGTGACGAGATGGCATGAATGACTGGCAATAATTTCCTTTTACCCAAGAGAATGCAACACAAAAAACCACTTTCTTTTTACAACAAATATTGCCTATCAATTTCTTAGGTTTCAATTAAAGCCCTTATAAACGTTCTTATTTATAGAGGTGAAGCATGATGGTGCATTAGGAACCATTCGTTGTTTGACCATTGCAGGACATTGGTTGCTAGAAAGTCAACCGACAGATATTCATCAGGAGTTTCCACTTCGAGTGGTTTAGCGACTACTTCATGCGTAACCCAGGCCAAAAGACCACGTATATATATTCGTTCATTTTTGACTTTTAATTCAGTAGTTGCACTTTGGAGATAGGTAGACCAAGTTTCAATCACTGCATCATAACCACATATTAGTTCTTCACACAGTACATGTGCACAGCTTATGTGATCGGAGTACAACCAGAGAGCCCTGACAGTGTCGAAATCCCTTCTGTTAATAGCATCGTAAAATCTTTCCATTGTTTTAGCAACACTCTCTATACCGTTTCCTTCAGCGTTTAATATGTCATTTATAAGAAGAGTTGCTTGTTCAAGCTTCTCACTCGCAAGTGAACGATCGAGTGCTCCCAGTCGTTCTGCCGTACAACGCAGGTCACGGGAAGGAAACTTGATCAGTCGCGAAGGTTGCGAGATCAACGGGTGACAAAACCTTACTGTTTGCTTTCTCAAACTTGCTTTATGCAAGAAGTTTATGCTGACACCACTCGATATAAAACTTGTATCATAACCAGTGGTCATCGTTCCTTGGTTATCTTTGTTGCACCGACGCATTCATATTCCTATCCATCCAATTTGACCACTCTATGGTCATCTCCTCTAATGAAATAAAAGCGGTATCACAGTGGACACTTGAAACATTCAATAGGGCAGCTTGTTGCCTAATAGAGATCCAGAGATATAGAAAAACAATTGACTTTAACATTCTATTTATGATACATACTGCATCTGTTCATTTATATGCACTCTTTCTCGATATTCCAATGAGGCAATCTCCTGCAGACAGTTTCTAACAGCTGAACTATGTCTGACATATAAAAGTTATTTATCAGGCCTTAAATTTGCTGTTCTTTCCTTATTCAAAAAATGGGTGTGTACAGGTAACTAATGGTTTTCTTCACTTTGTTGCAAGCTATTCCAACGTCCCTTTCCATGAACCAAATACGTTTCTGGCCAATACCGGAGAACAGATTCGGTTGAGAAGTTATTATCACCAAAATTTAGAACGAAATCCGTATAAACAAAAAGATGTGCATAGTGTCTCATCCAATGATGGTTACGCTTGTTCATGAGAACTGCATGTAGTGCCCCATCAAAGGGAACATTAGGGTATACTTGCCGTGCCGTTCGAAGAATTTTATCAAAACATGAATCACCAACTCGATAAAAAGCATTTCCATTCATATGGTAATCATGTTGTGTAACGATCCACTATGTTGATATTTTTGTTAGCAAACGTATTACAATTCTAAAGACAACCTTCAGACCTTGCTATATTGTGGAATAGCTCCCTTTTGCCAGAATAATTTCCCCTGTGTTTGATGGTACAAAGCTTCTAACCAAAATGAACGAATGGGTGACACATCAGGCTCCATTAAGAACAAGTAATCGTATCGTTGACGAATCCACTCTTTCTCAAATAGAGAATAGAACATGTTGCAAGTACCTGGAGAATAGTGACTAAGTTTCCACCAACTATAATAATACAAGTCTTGTTCTGCAGATAGATTTGCTGAATGAATAAAAATATGACGAAAACATGTCTTCAAAGGTTTGGCATGAAAGATGACGTTTTCTGCATCATCTTTCATTGTCCAATCTGACCAATTTTTATGAAACCAGAAAAGAATATCTACTTTTCCTTTAAACGTTGGAGAACAGGGATATAAAGTTTCATATAGCTTTAAATTCCTTTCAATGTATATCCAGTCCTTATTATAAATGGAACCACCACTAGAATGGGAAGGCTCTGTACTGTTCGGGGTACACAGGTTGGATAGTTCACTTCCTTCTTCCAACTCCTCATATAATAGTGTTGTCTCATTAGAGAAAGAAGGACCAACAAAGACACCAACAAGAATGCTGCCTTGACTCCAGCAACAAAAGACATGTTGGCCAAGAATAATATCTGATGTTTTTTCCTTGTAATATAAACTCAATAAACTATACTAGTGTATAATTATCAGGTGGAGAAGGAAAGCTTGCATACATGAATATGTTGCTTGGCAGCCACTAGTTGCAAAAACTTGAGAATTTAAATGCAAAGAAAAAATACTTTTTTGAAAAGTTTGGCGACATGAAGGCGCTCATTTTAGTGGGTGGCTATGGAACGAGGCTTCGTCCTCTTACTCTTTCCTATCCAAAACCTTTGGTGGAGTTTTGTAACAAACCAATGGTGTTTCATCAAATAGAGTCTCTAGCAGCAGTGGGAGTTAATGAAGTCATTCTGGCCGTCAGTTATCAACCCCAAACTATGCAAGACTTTTTACAATCAGAACAACAAAAGGTATTATTGTCATGTCGTTTATTTTCTTATTACTAACAAAATACTTGTAGTTGGGAATCAAGATCACTTGTTCGAGAGAATCTGAACCTCTTGGAACGGCAGGTCCTATCAAATTGGCGGAATCCCTCCTGAACGATGGAGAGCCGTTTTTTGTTCTTAATTCAGACATTATCTGTGACTATCCGTTTCAGCAAATGTTAGAATTCCATCGAAAACACGGAAAGATGGGGACTATCCTTGTCACTCAGGTAGAAGAACCTAGTAGATATGGTGTGGTTCTTTTTGAGAAAGACGGAAAAATTGATCGTTTTGTGGAAAAACCTCCAAAGTTTGTAGGGAATCGTATCAATGCAGGTGCATATCTATTTAATCCCACCATTCTCGATAAGTTGACTTTGAAAGCAACTTCCATCGAAAAGGAAGTGTTCCCAGAGCTTGCAGCATTGGGCGAGTTGTATGCAATTGAGTTGGAGTCTTTTTGGGCAGATATTGGACAGCCGAAAGATTATTTAACTGGAATGTGCTTATTCTTGAACAACATGAAGAACAAAGAATCTCAGTATTTACAATACGGTCCCGAATTCATTGGAAACGTTCTCGTTGATCCCTCCGCCAAGATTGGTAGCAATTGTCGTCTTGGTCCCGATGTTGTCATTGGAAAGGATTGTACAGTTGAAGACGGTGTTCGTTTAATAAGAACAACGTTACTACCTGGTACGCGAATTAAATCTCATTCGTGGATATCAGAGTCAATCATTGGTTGGCAATGCACTATTGGTGCGTGGGTTCGCATTGAAAACAACACTGTACTTGGTGAAGATGTCACAGTCTCAGATGAAGTTTATGTGAATGGTGCATGTGTCTTGCCACATAAGAATGTCACTTGTGATATTCCAGACCCAACTATACTTATGTAGGCTTGAAAGGCATTATTGTTCACGTTTAATGTTTTTATAATATATGAGATTATCACCGATGAAATTCCCTCATATATTGGCTCTCTCCATTTTCATAGAGTCAATAACCATGACAGTCCCGTATAAATAACAGAATTTATTGTTTGGTTGCTTATTTATTTACATGAAAAACCAGCAACGCAAAACTCTAAACAAAATGAGCCAAATATTGAGTGTACAGAAAACGGCATAAGAGAAAACAACTTAATATCTATTCATAACGAACGACAACTAAGCCAAGTCAATCACCATTACGGAAATATTATCGGTACTTCCTCTATCCAATGCAAGTCGAACAAGACGTTCACTAATGTTTTGTACGTCTAAGCCATTGATATGCAAATGCATGACGAAATTGACGACTTCTTGATCTTCTACGACGTCCCATAACCCATCACAAGCAAGAATAAGGAATTTGTCATCCTCCGTCAATGTTTCTGAAGTAACGTAAGGTTCCCCAATGACAACTGACTTCATTGCGTGATCACCGAGTGCACGAGAAACGGATAAGACCCCATTCACTCTCTTCATAATAATATAACCTCCGTCTTTGGTTATTCTATCTACTTCCATAGCATCAGACGCTTTATGATCGTAGGATAGTCGCAGTGCTTTGCCATTTCGACTACATTACGCTTAGTCGTCGGGGAAAGCATAGAGAGCCTACAAACTGACCTCAATACTGCACGTGAGTCTCCTACGTTTGCACAAAACAGAACCCTGTTCTTCCCAGAAGTCTTTATGTAGCACGTCACTGCTGTTGCTCCAACATATAAGAAACGTTTTTCTTCTAATATTTTATCAGCTCGCAAATAGGCATTGGCCAAAGCACGTGCAGGATCGGCTCCTCCAGTTTTTTCCAGTTCTTCTTCGAGAAACTTTACAAGATATCTATAAACAAACTTTTCCCACATAATTTTCAGTCTTTACCTTGTGCAAAATAATTTCGATTACTTCCACTGCAGCTCTTCCACCATGACCATCGTACACTCCAAAGAAGGCATCCTTATTGTTTCCCGCAAACTCATCTACCACTACGTGTGCATCCTAAGCAAAGTAAATACTTATCCCTCGGAGCAAAAATCTGCCTACTTCCATCGTTGGTCTAAAACGGTGGTTGGCCTCTTCAGCAAAGCCAACACTGTGCACAGCACCACAAAACTGGGGGCCTCTACTTAAACCAGAACCTTTCTTCATTGTTCCAGTATTCCTAGAATGTGAAGGTGTTGAAAGTTTCGTCTCGTTCGGTATATCCGAGAGAGGCAAAGACCCATTTTCGTCTTCGGTCTCCATCGTAACAGACTTTTTGCAAAGCTGGCAAATCCAACAAGTTATTCCCACTTGGCAAGGTTTGTTGAAGCGACTTGTCCACTTTGGATAGAATACATACATATATATATATATATATATACTCTTTGACATAACTAGATACATTCGCCACTTTATGTTTCCTATAGTATGTGCATAATAATATCTTTACTGGGGTTCTTGGTATTCGCAAATTTTGGAAGTTTTTGCTCCTCATTTTCTTCTCGAGTGCCTTATAACACAACAACAGTGTTGCTTTCTGATCAAGAAGATAAAGCAATAATATTTAAACAATTTTGTTATTTTACTAAACTAAACTAAATGGCAAGACTACTTTCTGGATAAGTGATCCTCTAATATCCTCATTCGCTGGCTCAAAGGTACAAACTGACAACTCTTCTCTTCTGAAAGGTACAAAATACGCAGAATAACTCCAACATCAGGACCACTCATCTTTCCAGTAAGTGCCAAACGAATTGGATGAAACAAATGCTTTCCTTTGCGTTTAGTTTCCTTTTTTACAAATTACGTTAACATCAAAATATGGCAACTATAAAACAAACATACCTTTCCAATTTGCTTAATCCACTGCTTCCAAAGTGCCATATGATTTTCAGATTCTCCAGTAGGCAAAGTTCCATCTTTATAGGAACGAAGAATGATCGGTGCCAGTTCCTAATGAATGTAAATAACTTGTCTTGTTACATTTGCAGCCGCCTTACATAAAAGCCTCCTTCCACTGCCAACAACTCCGAAGCTTCTCCAGAACTTGTGGTTTCTCCAAGTGGATAAGAAAAAATGTTGCTCACGAGACGTTCACAATCAGATCCCACTTCTACACTTTCCCGAATAAGGTCTGATACTAACATTATTAAAGGGTCTGAAGGAGCAACATCTGGTTCTATTAACTTGGAATGTAGCAAGCGTCCATGTACAATAGCTACATATTCTTCGTGTGGAATCGATTTCATATATCTCGCATTCATCCAACGCAACTTATCCAAATCAAATATGCCTGGTGCCTTGGATAAACGGCATAAATCGAATGCTTGCACCAACTCGTCGCGAGTATAGAATTCATTTTCTGTTCCATCATGCCAACCCAAAAGAGCCAAATAGTTTAATAATGCTTCAGGCAAATACCCCTATCCAAAATAATAGATTGATATTTTCAAGTTCTCTCATATCATATACTGACCTCTAGCCGGAATTGATTAACAGAAGTTGCACCATGTCTTTTACTCAATTTAGTACGATCTCCACCAAGAATTAGTGAGCAATGTGCATAACTTGGTATTGGAAAGTCAAGAGCATTAAGAATAAGAGCCTGTCGAACAGTATTTGTCAAATGTTCTTCGGCTCTGATGACAGTAGAAATTTCCATCAAGGCATCATCAATGGCTACACAAAAGTTGTAGACAGGAATTCCGTTACTTCTCATGGTAATAAAGTCTCCAAAAGTTGCTCCAACATCCCACACAACATCTCCTCGTACAAGATCATGAAGAACTACTTTTGTGTTCTTTGGAACACGAAAACGGTATGCATATGGATGACCTGAATCAATAAGCTTCTGTACTTGTTCTGGTTGAAGCTGCCGACAGGTTCCACTATATTTGGAAGTTTCTCCTCTCTGCTCAGCTTCCAATCGTTGTTTCTCTAGTTCTTCCTCTGAACAAAAACAAGGATACACCAAGCCTTTTTGAACGAGTTTTTCTATATATTTCTTGTACACAAAGCCTCGTTCCGATTGACGGAAGGGACCAAACTCAGAATCTTTCTTTGCTGAGGCATTCATTCTATCAGTGGACTCTTCAAAAGGTATTGGACCTAAATCCCAATCTAAACCTAACCACCGCAGATCTCTTAGCAAGTTTTCCTCATTTTCTTTAGTGGAACGGGTAAAGTCAGTATCTTCAATGCGAACAACAAACACTCCCTTATGTTTCCTAGCATGAAGCCAATTAAATAGAGCTGTTCTTGCTCCTCCCACATGTAGGTTTCCAGTAGGTGAAGGTGCAAAACGGACACGAACTGGACGCTTTAGGTAGTCGTTAACTGGAGGAGTCTCAATTACGGTCCAAGTCGCCAATTCCCCACCTGACTGTGAAACAGAAGTATACGAACAAACCAGTCTGCGTGAATTGAAGCAACTGCGTTTAAACTGCACTGTCTTGTTAACAAAGGTTCGAGAAAGGCCATTTGTAGAAAGCTTGTCTTGTTTTCCGAACAAAAGCGAGTGACTGGAACCAGGAGCTATAAACTGTCGCTTCGTGGCTGTGAAACAAGTAAGAATCACGTGACTTTTTAGACATACTCTGCTGAGCTTCCAACATGAAAGACATTCAAAACATAGTCTTTTCGGATAGGACATTCTTTTTCTATAACAATCGTCCGGGTTTACTGCGAACGAAATTGACGCAAAGAAGGAATGGTCAAAAGGTTTCAGCCTTGTTCAACAGAATGTTTTATATCCATTGAGAAAACAACACCTTTGGTTGGGAAGTTACAACAGAAAGCTACCAAACTACCACAATGATTTTTGAAGATATCCGCAACATACTAAATATGATACGAGGAACCTTAAGAAATCGCTAAGAGTTCTCGGAAACGTTGCGAGAATAATTCAGAAAGAGAAGTTCTAGTTGCGGTTGACGATGAATTGGTACTCGGCCCAAGAGAAATGATTGGAGTTCCCACAGGTACAGCTGTTCCTATTGGAATAACAGTCACTGGTGGAGCTTCAGTTGGTACAACAGCTTCTGTAGGCTCTGGAATTTGGGTTGAGACGGGTGCTGCGGTAGCCAACAGCTGTCTCAGAATATGTTCAATGCTGCCTTTGTCGTATTTCTTCACGAACCTTGTCAAAGATCCGGAAGGCAAAGGAAAGTTGGAAGGAGGTGCCGTAGCAATCGATGTAATAATTGGTTCGCTTCCAGTTCCTATCAGAGTTGGAATTGCTGTGCTTACAGAGACGGGTATGCTAGTACTGATTGGGGATGGAGCTTCTGTTGGAATAGGTATTTCTGTTGGAATTGGAGCTTCTGTAGCAAGTGGTAGTCCTGTTGAAGAGGTAATTTGTCTGAAAAAGTCATCGTCCCGGAGTTGTTGGATCCATCGTAATTCTGAGTTTAGATCACGTTCAATTGGTAAGGCAAAAGAAACCGACACGATAAATATAAAGGCAAGAAATAGTAAACTGGACCTGACTGCTCCTACTTGACGTATTATTGATATGCTTATAGATACAGATGAATACTTTACCTTTCATTGAAAGAACCAAAAAAGGGATTTTGCAACAATCACTTTACCTGCCATTGTATTTCTTATTATCATCTTGTATTCTGTTAAACGTGGAAGCAGTTGGTTACTTTTGAACCGAAGCCAAATGTCTATCTTACGTGTCAGACTCTTGAGGCTCCTTGTGGCGACCATTGGAAATGAATCGTCACTGATTTCATGTGCTCCACACACAGTCTATCCTTCATGTAATAAGCAGTTGGACTGGCACGATCAGAACATGATAGGATATTACTTTGTGGCGATTTTAGGAAGAAACAAGAAAACCTAAAAATACTCTGGAAGTGGACAATGATACTTTGTGTCTTTCTAGTCTCACTTGAAAGATAAATGCACTTTGTCTTGTTACTTTCTAGAAGAGTGTTGTAGTATATAAATAAGAGCAAACACCACTATTAAAATACACTATGCGCGGATAAGCCCATCAAATAGTAAGAGAAGTTTCCTAGTGGTTTTCTCAAAGTTTGCATCGGATATTGAATAAAGTTTGGAAAGAGAAATGAATTCTGTAACCCAATCCAATCGTTTTCTATTGGTTATTTGTCTTGCTTTTTGGAGATCATGCAGAGACATATCGTTAAGAGAATATGAGAGCAACAGAACCTGCTCAAGTTAACTGGATAGATTTAAAACAAGTCATTTTGTCTTGTGTTTCAGAAGGAAGAAAGTTCGTTGAGAATATCTCACTAACAAACTATTATTCCGAAGTATATTGGCTGTGTAGCAACCCAGACGACCCGCAAGCAGAAAAGTTGTACAGATGGCTAAAGAAAGTACTAACTGACTATGTAAAGCAAATTTGCCGAGAATTTATCAATAACAAGATTTCTTCTGAGCTGAAGTCGTCCAAGAAGCCCTCGAGTGAGGGTCCCTTGAGGAGTTTTGTCTCGACAGAGTATTCAAGTTTGGAGTCCCCTGGTAACTTCGCGTTCGCGGGAAATGATTACCAACAAAAATTTAAGCAACTTGAGAAGTATGCCAGACAATGGACCTGTTACAGTGAAGGTTTACAAGCAATTGTTTATATATTTTCTTATTTGGAACGAAGTTGGATAGAGGAACGAAGAAAGGGGGGCGTACTAGAGACAAAAGGGGTATTAGATATTTATACTTTGGGTGTTCTTAACTGGAAAAGCCAGTTGTTTGGTGTTTTAAACAAATGGATTATTGGCGCGACTCTTACTTACATTGCATATGTACGAGAAACATCGGCAGACGTTGGATCTGTACAAGCTGTTGTCGATAGTCTCATTCGTATGGGCTCTGTTGAAGCTATCATGCAAGAAGAAAACTCACAAGAGGAAGAAAATGATAATGCGTTGTTTATGTATAGAAACAAGTTTGAGAAACTATTCTTAGAAGAAACCTCAAAGTACTATGAAAATCTTGGAAAGCAGTTGAGAGAAACTCTACCGTAAGTTTCATTCACATCTGCTGATGCTTTTTTAAACTATCCACAGAGCAGGAGACTTTATTAGAAAAGTAGAAACCTTACTGAATGAGGAAACACGTTTGGCCGAGTTGTTTTGTCATCCATCTACTTTGAGTTTATTAAGAAGTCGTTGTGAAGATGCTTTACTTGTCAAACATTTGGATTTGTGCTATTCCCTATGTGAAACTTACTTGCGCTCTAGTGAAACAAAAGAGCTTCGTCGCATTTATCTCTTACTGTCCAGAATTCCAGGAGCACTGAAACCTGTTCAAGAATGTCTAAAAGGATTGGTGGTTTTATGGGGGACTGAAAGTCTTCGTCCTTGGAAAGATAAAACCGGAAGCAACTTGATGCCTACTTCACCTTTGCTTTCTGCCAAATCTCTGAAAGAAGGTGATGGCGCCAATTCGAGTATGAGTAGTTTGGAAAAGTCGATGATGGAATATGATGCCCTTTCTGAACAAGAGGCAGAAAACTTTGTCAATAGTGCTTGGAATATTTATGTACACTCTAAAGAGTTGGTTCATGAGGCGTTTTTAAATGATGAGAGTTTCGTTCTGGTACTAGAGCAAAGCTGTAATAAGTTTTTTAATAGTATTGCCTCGGCTCCAAACTTGCTTGTTCGTTTTTGTCATAAAGTGAGTGTATGACCTCAACATTGTTGACGATATTGTTTACCCGTTTGTAGATGTTGGAAAAGTCAGATGGTGATGAAGAGGAAAGAGAGAATAGATTAGTTAGAGTTACTCGTTTATTCAGACTTTTGGAAGAAAAGGATCTGTTTCAGAGACTTTATTCAGTGAAGTTGGCTCGTCGCCTAATTTACGTACGTCTTTATGCTATATCATGGAAGAATCTAACCAAGAAGGTAGGGTACCTCAGCATCTAACGATGCCGAGGAAGCTATGCTGTCTCGCCTTCGAGAAACTTGTGGACAAGATTATGTATCTCAATTGCAACGGATGTTCACTGACTGTCAGTCGAGTAGAGAAGAGGTAGCTGATTTTCGCGCTTCTCCTTATGGTGCAATACCTTTAGGATTTGATTTCTCAATCATGGTCTTAACAGCTGGCTCTTGGCCTATTGATCCCTCTACTTCAAAAAGCAGTAAAGGATATAGCGTTTGTTATAATGACATTTCGTCATTACCGGCTATGTTCAACAAGGCAGTTGAAGCTTTTTCTGAATATTATTCTGAAAAATTTGCAGGTCGAAGATTAATGTGGCTTCATTCACTTTCCAAGGTGGACATAAGAGCGAATTTATGGTCTTCCAAACCAGAATCAAAGTCTTGGTGTGAGTTACAAGTGTCTTTGCCTCAGGCACTTATCCTTCTCAATTTCAATGAGCATACCACAAACACCTTTAAGGAAATTTGTGAGGAAACTGGTTTAGATTGCGAAGAAGAAAGAATGTCGTTAAGGATACTTATTGAATGTGGAATACTTAGAGTTTCACCGAATGACTATTTGTTGGTTTCCTCTTCCAAGGATACAAAAGAATTTCAAGATATAAAGATATCTCTGAATGAAGACTTTTCACCCAAAAAGAGAAAGATGAAACTTGCGAATCTGGTTGGACAAGATGTAAATAGAGAGGAAAATGATTCAGAAAGTTCGAAGAAACGAATGGATGAAGACCGTCGTCACCAAGTAAGTTGGAGCAGTGGATGTATTATTTACTTTTCATTTACTGACCTGTTTATAAAGATTCAAGCGTGTCTGGTTCGTATTATGAAACGACATCGTAGAGCAAGTTTCAATTTTTTAATGGGAGAAGCAACAGCGGCTTTAAGGCATTACTTTATAGCATCTGCATCAGATATTAGACAAAACTTGGAATCCTTGATAGACAAAGATTATATTGCTAGAGTCAACAATGGAGTAGATATTTATGAATATGTTGCATAAAATGGTTGGAAAGAGGTCTTTTAAATTTTATCTTTTGACCAATAAACATTGGTTCCGTTTGGGATTGAGAATCTTTGGTGTCAAGTTGTTGATATTCGTGTTGGTTGAAAGCAATAGTATGGGAGACTCTGACTATTCCTTTTCGCTTACTACGTTCAGTCCAAGTGGCAAGTTGGTTCAAATAGAATATGCTCTGAATGCTGTAGCAGCAGGTGCTACTTCCCTTGGTATACGAGGTAGGTTGTTCAATGAATTTCTATGGCATAGTTTAATCTAGAAACCAGCCCAAGAATGGGGTAGTTATCGCAACAGAAAAACGACTACCTTCACCTTTGATGGAACCACAATCCTTGGAGAAAATATCGTTCGTGTCACAAAATATAGGAATAGTGTATTCAGGAATGGGACCTGATTCTCGTGTTCTTTTAAAGAATGCTCGCAAGTTTGCACAGACGTATTATCGAACTTATAAAGAAAATATTCCTGTTGCGCAATTGGTGAGAGAAACTGCGTTTTTGATGCAAGAGTTTACTCAATCAGGTGGAGTCCGCCCATTCGGAGTAAGTTTATTGGTTGCTGGATACGATGAACAAGGACCCCATCTATATCAAGTGGATCCTAGTGGTTCCTTCTTTGCCTGGAAAGCTTCTGCAATTGGTAAGAATATGGTGAATGCCAAAACTTTCTTAGAGAAGCGATACAGTGACGATATGGAGATTGAGGACGCCATCCACACTGCCATATTGACTTTGAAGGAAGGTTTCGAAGGACAAGTTACGGAACTGAATATTGAGATTGGTTTGGTGACAGATAATCAAAAGTTTAAAGTATTGACACCTTTAGAAGTGAAAGATTATCTCGGTGAAGTAGAATAGACAGAGTTATTTTTTTAAAGAACGATAAATATTGTTCCGATTTCTTCATTCGCAACCAAAGATAATCGATTCCCAGAGCAAACAAACTATTGTCGTTGATTCATTGCTGCTTTTAACAAACGCCAGACTGCTCCCAAACGAGAAATTTGACTTTCTTCATATAAAACTACAACCAGTGAACGAGTGAATTCATATCCATTACTTTGGACTGGATATTTTAATGGCTTTGGAATTCTTGTTCGTACTCTAGGAATACGATCCCAAGTCACTGCCTTCACTAGACAACATCCACGAAGCCCTTCTGGACCGGAGAATCGATCTGAACCAGAAGCTTTTGTACCTCCAAAAGGTAAACTTTGACAAAGATAATTGACACCAAAGTCATTGATATTACACATTCCACATTGCAGTTGTGCAGAAATCCGATTTGCACGAACAATATCTCGAGAAAATATAGAAGAGCCTAAACCAAATGGACAGAGATTGACCAGATTGACTAGATCTTGTTCATCATGAAACGGCATCAATACAACCACAGGACCAAATACTTCTTCATGCATAATTCTCATATCTTTAGAAACTGAACCTAAAACAATTGGCTTTACAAAACAAGGACCTATTTCTTTTACGGATGGGATCTCTCCATAAAGTAATTCGGCACCTTGCTCAACAGCTGACTCAACTAGTCTTTGAATATTTCTCACAGACGTTGTGCCCATTGTCATAGCTCCAAGATCAATACATGCTTCAGTTTTTGACAAGTCATTTCCAACTCTCAACTTGGAAACCTCAGAAACCACTCGACGTTCAAACTGCTCCATCACATTGCGATGAACAAATACTCTCTCTATTCCAACACAATTTTGTCCAGAATTCTGAAAAACGCCTCTCATTAATAACTCAATAGCTTGTTCTATATCCGCATCTTTCAATACAATAAAAGGATCCTTTCCTCCCAGCTCTAAGACAATGGGTTTCAACTGTTCTGCAGCCTGACTAGCAACCAACTTGCCAACTTTTGTGGAACCTGTAAAGAAAATCTTGTCGATACCTTCAGATTTAATCAATGCTTCACCAGTTGTACTATCTCCAGTCACCAACTGCACCAACTCAGGAGAATGACCACAGTATTCCAATACGTGACGCATAACACTGACAAAAAACTGAGAGCTCCAACAAGTATATTCTGATGGTTTAGCAACAAATGCATTACCAGAAAACAAAGCTGCAAGGAGTGGATTATAAATATTATGAAAAGGGTAGTTCCAAGGAGCAATAGCGCCAATTACTCCAAGAGGATGATATTCAACTCGCGCAACCTTATGCAAAGTTAAAGGACCAACCGACCGACGTTCAGGAGATAATACAGCTTCACCTTCAGCACATAGCCAACGTATCTTTTCCAGTGTAGTAATTATCTCACCCAACATAGCATCTACTCTAGTTTTTCCAGTATCTACACAAGAAGCCCAAACAATATCGTCTTGATATTTCACAATTATCTTTTCAAATGCTGTAAGACTCGTCTACGTTCCTGAAAAGAAACTGTTTTCCATTGCTGTTGTGCTTCTTTGGCTTTTTGAACTCTTTCATTGACTTGTTTTGCGTCCAATAGAGGCACCGACGCGAGATACTTACCATCAGCAGAAGCAAAACAATGTATCAACTTCTTATCACGGTCTATGATATCATAGAGAGCATTTGGCCTGGAGGTTGAGGTAACAACGTCTTCTTCAATGACTGGAACTTGCACTCTGGGAGGCAGTCTGGACTTGGAAGAAAAGAGTCCCATAAATTCACCTCTGAAGGTCAACGCTAATACTTTGATGGTTACTGCAAAGATCCGTGAAAGAAAATTGATGACAGTGGAAAGAATTAAAACAACTATAACAATTGGAAGAAAAAGAGCTTCCCCTGAAACCTTAGCAGCAAAGTCCAAAGGTGAGTTGCTTCCTACGGCGTCGACTGCATATTCAAAACTACCAAAAATAATATATGAGGCAAGCTTCTGAAGCATTAAACCAATAGAAAAAACTGCATGTGCTAATAAAGAAATGCTTGTCGAATCGCGTTCCCGACAAAAGTGTGTAACTGCAACATGATTATACGGTTTAAAAAGCCAACCTTCTCGACAAAACGAAGGCGGTTCCGATCAAACCCAACAACAATTTTTTCCTATTTTGTTGGCCTCGTCAAGATCTTTGGATTCGTTTCAGCACACTCTGAACAGTCCAATCAGTTTATATCTATGATTATCCATATAATATACGCTTTGTCATGTAGAAATCAAGATGAACATGTCTACCACCTACACCTATTCATTCTCATTCCATACAAATGGCAAATATTCCAAATTCTAATCTATATATCTCCTTTATGTTCTTATCAAAACAAGAAGCTTTAGAACACAGTTGACTCAAGTTAATTACTATGAGGTCACAGAACCAATGGCAGATAAAAGTCGCTTCTCTTCTCCATCATTTATAATGTCTGCATATTTAACTATTTTTGACCCAACTTTCTCAAATAGTTCATTTTCATTGATGTTCTTACAAACGACTCGTAAGAATTTTGCAACAAATCTAGACTCTGTCCTTTCTGGAAAAGTTACATCTTTGCTTGATTTATTCTCTAAAAGATGCTGATAGATGTTGCACGCTTCTTCTATCCAATATGATACGTCATTCCCTTGATGAAACTGATATAAAACATACTCCAGAACGACAGCTTGTCCATAAAAGTGACAGAGGAAATGTTGGAAGTGGGAACGTAAAATTTCTTCGAGCTTCATTAGAATATTGTCCAATATTTCCTGTCGTCGAGCAGTCTTGTCTTTCTTTATACAACCATCTTCTGTAGGTTCAATTTCAAGAAAGGAATAAGCAGAAGGATGAAAGTATCTTCTTGATGATGGACTTATAGTCTGTAAGAACAACAAGCGACCATATTTGTCCACAATAAGATTTGCTGCATTCTCCAAGGCTTCTCGATATATGTTCTTCACTAGCATCACCGTATCGTCAGTCCACTCAACCAATGCCAATAAAACGCGATGTCCATATTCATCTTGTGCTACTGTCGAAATACTTCCTTTTAGACTCTTTGCTAATGCCTTCTTCTCTTTTGCATGAGATACTTTCAGACATTCAATCAGAAAGTGAGAACCTTCACGAGTATGCAGAAGGATGGCTCCATGTGGTAAAAATGATGTCGCCAAAGTCTTTTGTGTTTCCAAAGAGAGTTCAGTAAAGCATTCATTTGCCAAGCGGTGTACAAGAGCAGAATGGAGAAGTGTTGGCTTGTTTGTGAGACTTTCGAGAATGGACACAACTGACCTCAGAATAACATCTCGAAACTCTTTGCCTACTAATTCCAAAAAAGAGTGAAATGAATTGATCTTTTTTGAGCCATTCCCAAGTGCACTTAGAATACGTCGTTCATTTCCACAGTATAGTTCCAACAACAGAGCTTGTTTTTGTTCAGGATTCGCAACCGCCTGAAAAAGAAAATCCAGTACATCTGCAGAATATCTGCACCTAATAAGAGAAACAAGGTTCCTACGGAAAGCATTCAATACTCGATCAATCTGCTCTTTCGAACAATAGCGAAGTAGTTTTAAAACAGTGAAATGTCCATATCGGTCTTTTGCAAGTTCAACAAAGTCTTCCAATAAGCTTTCCACAACTCGCTTCCTCTGTTCGTCACTGCCGTATTTCAAAACACTCTGCATGACCCGAGAGGTATCCACTCGAAGACAGGCTTCTTTCAGTGCTCCTTTCCATAAATCAAGTACTTTTTCTATTAACTTGGGTCGCTCTTCAGAATCCAGTTTACGAAGTCGCAGCTTCTCCCAAATTTTCTTAGACTCGGCAGCTTTCACTTGATAAAGTTGCCTTTTAGAAACAGTCACTCCAGTAGGTGACGACCTTTGCTTTTCTTTATTTAAAAGAGTGTTCTTTGTTCGTTTATCTTCTTTCCTTGTTTGATTTTTAATTATTGGTTTACTGCTCTTCTTTTGCTTTTTCGAGTTGTTTATTTTGGTTTTCGGTCTCGTCACTCTCATCCTTCGGCGATTCCGTCTGGCCAATGTTAGGAATTGTCATGAGCTATTTTCCATAATAAACATCGATTTAAGCTATTACAGAATTTAGAAATGGCTTCGATACAACAGATACTTATTGCAAAAGATACATAATGCTAACTGTTGAGATTTGTGGAGAATATACCAGTCCGAATATTAAACCACCCTTTACAAACCCTTACGGATAAATAAGGGTAATAAGCCAATGGACTTTTTCATAGAAAGAGCAATATGAAAACTCTATTAGACTTTTTCATCTCAATAAGTGACTTCGCAATTCACCTAATCTAACAAACTATTCTATAAGCAACTTTGATAAATTCTTGGTCTTTAAATTTTTTGCATCAGTTGGAAAGTCAACGAGTTGTATTTCGAAATGCGAAAGACAAGACCAAGAGAAGTTTGCCTGGTTGGAAACATTGGTTAAAATAACATTTAAGAAAGCAGAATAGTATCGTTGATAGAAACAAATGGTGCTTGCGATGAGATGCATTTCTGTAAAGCATAGCTCAAAGTTGATGCTGATGCAGCAAGTATATCATATGGCCGCTTGCTGTCAGCTTTTTCGTAGAAACGAGATTGGATCAAGTAATGTCATTCAAGAAGAATGGAACTTTCACGACATGAATGTCGGCAATAAGTGTCAAATTCACTCAGATTCTGATAATAGGAAACAAGGCATTAAACCTCACTCGACTGAAAGTAACTATAAAATTCCAATATTTTTATTCATGTTGTTTAGAAGCCGGTTGATCCAAAGCCATTCGATCCTCGAATAGTATCGTCTAGGTTGTCAACTTCCTCAACAGGAAAAGTTGATATCTTTTCCAATATCAGTTGTGCCACACGACTTCCTTTTGAAACTAGAGAGGACACTCTAAAAGATTACTTCAAACGCTTTTCTGAAAAAAAACTTACTCTGGAAGGCTTCATTCGAGTGATTGAATAGGACTACCCCTAGATTTCCTCGATAGTCTTCATCAATGACACCAGCACCCACGTCTATACCATGTTTCATTGCCAAACCCGATCTGGGAGCTATTTTCAATATAGTTATATCAAGAGATGGTTGAATCAACTTGTATACGTACCCACTCGACCATAATGGCCTGGAGGAATAGCAACAGCTATGTCGGTCTTTACACAACAACGACCTCTGGCAGGAATAATGCAGTTTTCTGCAGAGAACAGATCGTATCCAGCAGCTGCCGTAGAGCTTCGTTGGGGCAGTTGTGCATCCTTACTTAGTCTTTTTACTCTCAAGAAACTAGAAAGTGCGTTCTCATTGTTGCAAGGCATTTTTTCAGTGGCGACAGCTGATAGGGAATAACAACAACAAACAACACGCGCCTATTTTTGAAAAAAATGCAATGTGGCGCCACAAAACAGAATTTATACAATTCGGTTATTATTTTATTTCCTCTTGCCTCAAGTTTCCGAATAACTTGTACGGCTCATTAACATGCAACAAAGTTTCTAACAAGCTAAAAGCTTTGTATTCCAATCAGACAACCAAAATGAAGATAATGTTTGGTTTAAGTTGTATGAATTTTTTTGTAAATATACTTTTCAAGTTATTATTGCAGCCGTTGATTTCAATGTTCGTCGGTGTATCCTTTCAAACCGAAAGAAATAACTTAATCCGTTAGTCATCATCCTTATCGCAGCATTTCGACTGCAAAATGACTGTGACTGTCGATTGCCATTCGTCAACGCCACTATCTTTTGGGCACTCGGCATCATGCGCACGTTGACGGAGGAAGAGCTGAGAGCAGTCTTTGAAAAGTTAGGGAAGGTGATGGGTGAGAATATAAAGTTATTGGTTGACGGTACAAACGAGGAATATTGTTTTCGGTATGTGCTTTAAGTAACTGGGAGATCTCCACGGTCAACAATAAAGTTTAGGTTGCAGAAAGATAGAGTTTTCTACGTCCGAGAAGAGCTGGCTCGAGCTGCTATAAACATTGCGAGAGATAATCTTGCGGGTTTAGGAACGTGTGTAGGTAAATTCACACATGGTGGAAGATTTCAAGTGCACATTACTTTTCTTGATTATCTGGCTGCTCATGCAAAGGTATAGTTGGTGTTTCTTGGTGGCCAGCAACGTATTGTTTCTAATCGCATTTGGAATACTCTCATTAGTATAAGGTTTGGCTAAAACCTCAAACAGAAATGTCTTTTTTATATGGAAACAACGTTTTGAAGGGAGCCGTCGCCTCTATGACGGAAAATACACCTAGAAATCAGCAGGTTGTAATATTGAATAGTGCAGATATACCTCTTGGCTTTGGAGTAACTGCCAAGTCATCAATTGAAATGCATCAAGGTAATGCAACAGATTTGATTGTTTTACATCAGGCCGATATCGGTAGTTATTTAAGAGACGAAGAGCATTTTGTTGGATGTGCACTTTAGTGTTTCCATTTCTTTCATAGTGAATATTTAAACGTCATCTAACACATGTTTCATTCAATAAAACGATATGAGAGATTTTCTAGAAGAGCTTGTGGTACGCCCGAAACATCTTAGAAGTAAAAGCGAAAGTGACTCGCTTGAATAAAACAGATGAGAATATTGCACTATTAATGAGCAGCAAGGAGTAATTATGCTCAGAAAATGATCATTGGAGCTGAGCACCAAGTTTTCGTCTTCAAAATAGACAAAGGACGAAATGAAGGCAAAATTCTTCTGTAGAAGGTCTG
This sequence comes from Galdieria phlegrea, assembly GCA_006232345.1. Lineage (NCBI taxonomy): Eukaryota > Rhodophyta > Bangiophyceae > Galdieriales > Galdieriaceae > Galdieria > Galdieria phlegrea. The sequence goes on from SDGA01000103.1 coordinate 59,935, forward strand.
TCCATGTTTGCCAATTGAAAGACCTCATGTTGAAGCAAAGTTTTGAAAGTTGGTGCTAATATACTATTCATTGACGCTGAGAGTCTATTGCTGATTCGGTCGACTTGGTTCTTTAAGGCTGAACACTTGAAAATATTTAAACTTTAATGCGCTCAAAAAAAGAGGATTAGTAGAATAAAAGTAATGATACAGTTGCGAAGCATTAGAGACTAGAAGAAACACAGCCAAGAAATTTCATTTTCCAGGAGACCTTGCAAGATTTTAAGCTTACTGTTCTACAAGAGGCTGCATTTGTAGAAAACACTTCACATTTCCAAACCCAATAATAGGTTTATTAGAACACGAAAAAAGTGCTTGGAAATCGGTGGGTATTCCTTAGAGATAATGTGACAGAAAAAAGGAAAATGATCAGTTGTCTCTTGCAAGGTTATCAGTTATTGGAATGACTCATTGGATAGCCACTTATTGTATACTATTGAGTAAAATTTATAGGTCCTGACAGTTTCTACATTTGGTAAGTTTGTAGACTGCCATCTTGAATTATCTTTCACATGAGAGGTGTTTGGAGAGTCGCAACGCTTTCTCTGTCAAGCATCCAGAATTTACTCACAGAGATACAGCAAAGAGAGGTGAACATATTTAAGCTCGTTGTATTTATTAAAAACAGATTGAAATTGAGGATTTAACACGAGTTCTTTCTCTATCTTATAACATGTTCAGTGCCAGCAATTAACACATGTTTGATTTATATATCTTATCGCATCTAAAAGTCGCAGCAACAGGTTACAAGACATTTCTCCATTAAATATGACAATGATGGGTTTCTGTGTTACTTAGTTGTATCAATGAAACGTTACAAACTTTCGTTGCTCTTTCTAAGGACAGTCATAAGTTTCCAGAATTTGACTTGGTATGGAGAAGGTAAAAGAAAATAGATTTTCCTCATTGCATCTGCCAAAGAGCTGATTGAGACCAATGAATAGATGACGTTTACCTCGCTCTTTGAGAAACCTCTTTTTTCATTGTATATATCCAAAATCTTATTTGGATGACTTTCTGGTTTCCTCAAGATCCGTGTAAAACTTTCGTTGCTCCGACGGAGTACTCATTAGTGTCCATAATGTACCCTTTTATAAGGTAAATGCAGAAATGTTGCTCCCATAGGTGAAATGTTAAGTTGCTTTGATTCCCTCGAGTAAACAAATTGTATGTCGAGAGAAATTATGTCCTGACGGTCCTTTGGTATCTCTCATGCTAATCATCATGTCATTTTTGGCACGAATAGCAGAACAAGCTCCAGAAAACTGACAAATCTCATTTTCTAGAAAAAAGAATTTACTTATACTGAAGAACACAAGATGTCCATCAAACTAACTAGTTATACCTATAAATACCTAAGGGCATCTGCGGACCTTCTAAGAGTCGAAACTTGCGTTTTCTTCTGACCATAAGGGCAACAAAAAGGCCTATCAGACCTGCCACTGCTACAGCACCGACGACAATCAATACGATCCCATACGTTGGTATAGTATGACTAGAATTCGAACTGCCGTTTCCCGAAACACTAATGTCTCCGACACCAGGCATATCAATAAGATTCAGCGAAGAGACTGCGGGAGCTGGACCAAATATAATACTAGAACTCTTCTGATCAAAAATGGTATAATAATTTTGCAAGATGAGATCTCCAAAGATAATACTTGGGAAGGATGATGGACCTTGACCAATCATAAATGCACATTTTTGGCTCTCACACTGTATATATTCATTTGAGGATACTTGCAAGCTAACATTATTTGACAAATAGAAACTTATGTTACCCAAGCTGTTGATATAAGTCGAACTCTTTGGAAAAGTCACAGATGAGAATGACCCTGCATAGCTCGGATTCGACTTCTGATGAGAAGCTGTAAGTTTATCTTACATTCAAATTCATGCAACTTACCAATTTGGACCAATAATCGCTGTTTGTTGAACTAAACTTTTCAAAGAAAGACACTATGTCAGAAAACATTGTGCTGTCCACATACAATAAAGTAGTTCCTGTATCAACAATTGCTTCTTTTGCAGAACTCGAACTCCAAACTTCAGCAGGCCCAATACTAATCCTTTCAAGGCCCTAAATAGAGAATTAAACAATGTATATATTCAGATTTTTCGATTCACATACAACAATATAATACGTGTTTTCACTTGCGTCACTTAGAGAAGAGTTAGTAAGGAAATAGAATACAGAACAACTACCTACTTCTGTTGTAAAATTGGGGTCTTGTTTGATTCATCTATTTCGAAATCTCCTGCGCCACCGAGAACAAGCACTCCATCTTTACTATTCAGTAAGACAGTAAAAATCTTATATGAGATAAGATTCTGATCATAAAGATAATCAAGCAAAGGAGATACACAAGTGGGTTGACAGGAAAGAGACGGATACGCCATTCCAAGAAGACCACTAACGGATGTCGGCTCAAAATCTTTTGTGGAAGATTAGTATACCACAGGTAAAAGAAGCACAAAAACAATATATACCTGATGACTCTTCAATGATTCCTCCAAATACAATGTTTTTTGCTGTCAAGTTTGCAATGCCGACGTTTCCTTGTAAGAGTGCTCCCTTCACATTTCCGCTTCCGTAAGTTATTGAGAAACCACAAGCACTATTTTCTGGGGAAGGAGCACAGTAGGATTGAGAACACTCGTTAGAGGAGCAAGATATTGGAGAAAATTGACTATATGCAATCGATGAAGCACTGTTACAGCTGGTACATTTGTTTGTGTTCACAATGAGATTAGAACTTCCGGTATCAAGTTGTATGTAGTACCTGCTGCCTCCAAATACAAGTTCCAAGTAATATTCTCCCTTCTAATCAAGAACGATAAGTGATGTTTAATGATAAGACAAATAGCTTACTCACAGTAAAAACACCCCCGTGAAGATATTCTTCGTAGTATCTTTGTAAATGTTTTGGAGCCACTGCTGAAGACATATTTAAACTTTTCAGACTCTTTCTAGGTATGTCAGAAAATCCAAAGTTCTTTGCCCATAGTCTTCGTTCAAGATTAGTCTCCGAAACTTCACTTTTTCTCATGAAACGTGGATGGAGAGGTAAGGCAAGTGCCCTTGTCCCGTCAGAATTTCTTACAACTGTTGGTTTTCTTAAAGGATTAACCAATATAATACCGCCTCTGTCAATTACTCTTGCTTCTACTTGGGATTCGACTGGAATAAATAGACAGCAGAAAAGGAAAACGAACAACAAGACAGAAACAATCCTATTTTCCCAAGCCGTAACTGTCATATTTTACAGATTGCTTTCTTGAAATAATGTAATTCTCAAAAATGTAAAGAAAGAAAGCTTAGAGTTTGTGACCGGTCTAGCCAGAAACTGAGACAACGAATGTAGCCAACTGGCCAAGTCACACTCAAAATTTGGAAGGTCCCAGTTGGGTCCCAGTCTTTTCAATTCGACACGCCAAACCAAATGGTTACAGCCAATCATTGGCAAATTCCTGTCGACATTGACAAATTCAGCACGATGATATTGTCTCTCCTTAGTAAAACAAAGAACAATAGTAGTTTTTCTTTACATATGCATGCCGTTTTTTTTTATTCATTCTCATAGGTCAACAGAGACCAAAGTTTCCAACCTCTAGCTTCTACTCTTTTCCTTCCCTGCAATACTACGAGTTCCGCAATAACAACGCATTCCACTATTTGCCCTCTGAAATACTCTTTGAACATCGATTTAATAATAATATTTCAACTTTTGACCGAGTATCTCCTACCTACTAATTCACAAGCTGCCTCCATGGTGCCTCCTTTCGCCAACAAGTCATCAATCACAAGCACACGTTTCCCTTCCCTATCTATAAAACTCTGCACTTCCAATGTTGCAGAACCATATTCAAGTTCATATGACTTTGAAAGGCAGGGCCCAGGGAGCTTGCCTTGTTTCCTAAGAGCAACAAAACCGACTCCCAGGGCGTATGCTAGAGCAGCACCCACAACGAAACCACGCGCCTCTACACCTACAAATATTTCAACAAACTATGTAAACGCGGAAACTGAAGAGACCAGCACCAGCCACGAGATCAATGTGATAACCTGAATATCTCTCCTTTAAGATATCAATAACTGCCATAAAGGTCTTGGAATCCTCAAATAGAGGACAAACATCTCGAAAAGTTACACCTTGCTGTGTTTAGCTTTAAACGGTTTCAGTTAAACTGTTAAGTACCTTTCTGTGGCCAGTCTCTTATTTCACGAATTTTACTTCGTATGTCGTCGAGGACCATCTGTTCTTTGACCTCTTCGGGCTGCATATTGAGGAAAATGGTCAGATAGAAGACCATTGGGCAGAATTGTTTGCTTTATGGCAATGAGCAAAACAACCGTTAGTCGTCTCCCTTGTTTCACACCAAGGTATCTGCAGAAAAGGAACGTAGTGGAAGCTGCGTCAGAGGGTTCCAGTCTGACGCAGACGTACATTAAACGAGAAAAGCGGTATGGTGCTTTAAACTATGAACCACTTCCTGTAGTACTTTCTCGCGGAAAGGGTGTTCACGTTTGGGATGTAGAGGGAAAGAAATACTATGACTTTTTAAGTGCCTATTCTGCAGTCAACCAAGGACACTGCCATCCTAGAATAATTGAGGCAATGATGGAACAAGTTTCTCGTTTAACTCTGACTTCAAGAGCTTTCTACAATGATGCTCTTGGAGAGTTTGAAGAGTTTGTGTGCAAACTATTTCAATATGATAGAGTCCTCCCAATGAATACTGGCGTGGAGGGAGGTGAGACTGCAATAAAACTTGCAAGGAAATGGGCATATGAAGTAAAGGGCACTCAAGACCAAAAAGCGAAGGTATTCAGCGCTTTCTTAGTATTTATTGGTTTGGATAAATTGAAAAACTCTAGGTCATTTTTGCAAGTGGAAACTTCTGGGGACGAACTCTGGCTGCAGTTTCTTCTTCAACAGACCCTAGCTGCAAAAACCACTTTGGACCCTATATGCCAGGTTTTGAAGTCATCGCGTATAACGATATAAATGCTCTGGATAAAGCCACCGATGATCCAAATGTATGTGCGTTTATGGTGGAACCAATTCAAGGAGAAGCTGGTGTAATAGTTCCAGACAGTGGATATCTGAAAGAAGTGTCCAATATTTGTAAGAGAAAGAATATTCTTCTTATTGCTGATGAGGTACAGACTGGACTTGGGAGAACTGGAAAAATGTTATGTTCGGATTATGAGCATGTAAAACCTGATATTCTTATTTTGGGAAAGGCGTTGTCAGGTGGCTTATATCCTGTTTCTGCAGTTCTAGCCTGTGATGAAGTCATGTTGTGTATACGACCTGGTGAACATGGTTCAACTTATGGCGGAAATCCTGTAGCGGCAAAGGTTTCCATTGCTGCTTTGTCCGTCATATTGGATGAAGGGTTGGTTGAAAATGCTTATCGCCTTGGAAACAGTTTTCGTGAAAAGCTTCTTGCATTGAACCACTCCAGTTTAATGGATGTTAGAGGAAAAGGCTTACTCAATGCAATAACCATTCAACCAAAGAATGGAAAGTCTGCTCACCATTTATGTTTTAACATTTATGAAAAATGGCCTACTGGCGAAACCAACGCATGAGAATCACATCAGATTTGCACCACCGCTGATAATAACTGATGAACAGATTGAAGAATGTCTAGAAATTATTCACAAATCGCTCAAAAGCTATTAAACTGTACAAGGATGTGTTAATGAAGTAAACTTGTTTCAGAAAACCAGTCCCAAAAAATGTTTTGTTTTAAAACCCACAATTCACTGCAGAGATATTTCACCCTTTTTATATGAAACAAATATTTTCATGCCGCACAAAGACACAGAACAATTGAAATTTCGAAAATAATGTTATTGTAGTAGTATAGAACGGATTATGTTTTTATTCTATCTTATCTTGTAAAAAACGAAGCCTGTCGAAATAGTTTGCACTTCACCAAACGATTAACAAAAACTGTACATTTCAAGGTGCCTTTAGCGATGTTAGCCTATCCACCAAATCTCCATCAACATCTTCCCGTGTTTGGGAAGGATTTGTACCCGATAACTGTACATTCTTATTCCCTTTTGAAACTTGACCTTTAGGAGTTGCTTCCATTTGAGAAAGATAGCTAAGACCAACTTCATCAAGGACTGCTTGTAAAACTTCTTCACTTTCTCCTTCTATATCATTATCTTCAAAGGCGGAGTCAGCTGCATCACTCATTAACTCTTGTTTTGTAGCTAGACCAGTGTTCTGTTTTTCATATTCCTTCATAGTCTTCACAAAATCATTAACTTTGGTTGACTCGTTGAACTGTGCAAGGACTTCAGAGACGTTTCCAAAGGTCTTTGCCATATCTCCCGTTTGTTTGGCAATGACAATGGAGTGACTTATTCCACCCAACTGTGCACGTTGTTGGTATAGCTTCTGTTGTTGGTTTCGATTATGCACAAGTGCCTTTGCCAAAGTCTTTGCTGCATCCTTCTGACCCTTTGTACAAAGCTTAGCAAATTCAAAATAAACTATAAAGCATCAATTACCTGTTTAAGAAGTTTTTTAATTTCCGCTTCAGTATTTTTAGCTTCTCTCTCAAGTCTTTCTCTTTCTCGGTCTGTTTCTCTTTGTGCTCGAGATATTGTTCGGCGTTGTTGACGAACTACTTCATTTCTCTTTTTTGATGAATTGAATAGCATGTAATATATGAGAATATAAAACTAGCTTGAAACAAAATAATAAGAAAACGTGAAAATAAGACAACAAAAGGGGGGAAACCCAAAAAAGTTCCTTGTCAAATGGGAAAGGAAGACTGCCTAAAATTTGAATGAGAGACTTGGCTGCTTTTCGGGTCAGTCTTTTGACATACAAAAGTAACAAGAAGATATTTATCATGTCAAAGTTAACATGTAGTAATGCACCTTTGTTTGTCGAGTGGACAAGTCAAACAATAAACATGACATCTTTTGCTTATCTTGCTTATTAGTACGGAATATAGAAGACTTTAAATAATTCTATATATTAGATAAATCAGCTAAAGACATGTTATGAAAAGATAAACTGGTTGAAGACTTAAAAGTTTTCTCTCACAAAAGATTGGTTTTCAAAGGTAACTTGTCATGGTCTACTATAAATTTGGCACAAAATTTCATTGTTGGCATGAGTGTGTTGGTAGTAAACTCCGCCAGTGCGGCACTAAACGAGCTAAACGAGTCAGAACCTGTTCTACAAGTTCATGCTTTACGTGTTCTTGACACTTTAGTGGATTCTTTCTGGCCAGAAATATCATCCTATGTTCCAAAGATTCAAGCGTTGAGTGAAACGCCAACCTTCCCCGAACCACAATTGGCTGCTTTAGTGGCAGCAAAGGTTCTGTTTTATTTGGGAGATATTGATCAGGCTGTAGAATATGCGTTAATGGCGGGTGATATGTTTAATGTTGCAGAAAACTCTGAGTTTGCTCAAACGCTAAGATCTCGTTGCATCGACCTTTACGTTGAAATCAAGTCAGGAACATCCCCAAACAAAACGGAACATTTACCTTCTTTTACAGATGATAGTAGTAAAAAAGACCAAGGCATTGCTACCTATATGAAGGAGTCCAATTTTCCGGTTTTGGAAAGGGTGGTTGAAGATATTCTCAACGATTGTTTGAAAAGGACTGAAACATTTGAAGCAGTTGGAGTTGCAATTGAGTGTAGAAGATTGGACAAGTTGAAAGAAAGTGTAAGAACAGAAAACGACGTGTACAAGAAGGCAAGTATTTTAGACTATTCTTTTCGGTGTTCTCAGTCTCTGGTGGCCTCCAAGTCATATAGAACAGACGTTTTATATACTTTGGTGGAATTATACTATGAACAACCTTCCCCAGACTATGTTTCTATATGTAAGTGTCTAGCCTTTCTTGAAGATGCAAAGAAGGTGGCGGAAATTCTCACAAACCTATTGGAACGAGAAACGGAAGAACATCACTTATCTTGTCTTCAGATAGCTCTCAACTTATTCGATAGTGATTCACCAAACTTTTTGAGAGAAGTATATGAGGAATTTTCTAGACGGATACCGCAAGAAGAAGAACGTTCAAGTCGCGGACTCTCTCTCCGTACTGTACAATCTATCCTGAATGGAACAGTTCCTTCAGCTCTATACTTGGAATTCTTATATACCAAGAATCATTCCGAGAATAGCGTTCTGAAAAAGGTGAAACAGTCTTTGGATGCAAGAAGCTCTGTCAATCACACTTCTTTGGTTGTGGCTAACGCATTTATGAATGCCGGAACAAAAAATGACTCATTTCTTAGAGAAAATGTTGAATGGCTTTCAAGGGCAACCAACTGGGCCAAGTTTTCTGCAACCGCTTGTTTAGGATTGATACATTCACGTCAGGCATCTTCTGCGTTGACTCTATTGTCTCCATATCTTTCGAATGAAGGAGGTTCAACCAGCGCTTATGCAGAAGGTGGTGCACTTTATGCGTTGGGGTTCATTGTAGCCTCTGCAAGTAGTTTTGAACTTATGAGTTCATCTTCAGATGATGCCTATCTTCCTTTGACAGCAAGAGGTTTAAACAGCCGACAGTATTTGTTGTCAGCCCTTCGTTCTTCTGGAAATAATGAAGTTATTCAACATGGAGCTTGCTTGGGTCTTGGACTTGCTTGTATGGGAATGGCTTCTTCTGATGAGAATGATGAATTGTATGAAGAACTTAAAGGAGTACTTTATTCAGATTCTGCTGTTGCTGGTCAAGCAGCGGGTTTTGCTATTGGTCTTGTCCTTGTCGGTAGTGGTTCTGCTCGAGCTATTGAGGAAATGTTAGCATATGCACACGACACACAACATGAGAAAATTACTCGCGCCTTAGCAGTTTGCATTGCTTTGATTATGTATGGCCGTGAGGAGGAAGCTGATACCCTTATTGAGCAACTGTGTGATGAGAAAGATCCCATCTTAAGATATGGTGGTATGTACACGATTGGATTGGCATATTGTGGAACTGGTGAAAACAAAGCAACCAGACGTCTTTTGCATGTTGCAGTTTCAGATGTGAATGAAGACGTTCGTCGAGCAGCAGTTATAGCCCTGGGATTCGTTTTACTTCGACAGCCGGAACAAGTTCCGAAGATTGTCAAATTATTATCAGAAAGCTACCATGCTCATGTTCGTTATGGTACGTTTCTTAACATTGTCACTCTGTCAGGCTAATAATACATCTTTTAGGAGCTGCAGTTGCCATTGGAATAGCTTGTGCTTGTACAGGTTCCTCTAGTGCTGTTGAAATATTGGAACACTTGTCTGCAGATGCTGTAGATTTTGTTCGTCAGGCAGCACTGATTTCCTTAAGTATGGTATTCATGCAACACTCTGAAGGGATGAATCCAAAATCAACAGAAGTTCGTCGCTTATTTGAAAGAACTATTTCTGATAAACATGAAGAAGTCCTTTCCAAACTTGGTGCAGTTTTGGCCACTGGTATTATAGATGCTGGAGGAAAGAATTGTACTATTGAATTTGTTGCACCTTCTGGTTACTTGAGAAAGAGAGCTGTTATTGGAATGGCATTGTTTACTCAGTTTTGGTATTGGTATCCAATGGCACACTTTTTAAGTCTTAGTTTTTATCCATCTGCGCTCTTAGCATTGACGAAGGAACTAAAACTACCAAAGATGCAATTTTTGTGCGAGTCAAGACCTTCCGTCTTTGATTATGCAAAGATAGCAAACCAGGAACAGAAGAAAGAAGAAGAGCCAATGGTTACTGCAGTCTTAAGTGTTTCAGCAAGGTTAAGAAATAGAGACCGAAGTAAGAAAGTCGGAACTGTGAATGACAGAAAGTCTACGGAAGGATCTGCGCCTATGGAAGTCGACTCTGGAGGTCCAGGTACACTGAAAAATGTTGCAGAGGATAAGAAACATGCTCCTAGTTCTGAGCAACAAGAACCATTATCCTACACTTTAGAGAATCCTACTCGTGTTTTACCACAACAAATTTCATTCGTAAAAATACCTTCAGGTTCTTCTTTTGTATCGCTGACAAAGGCAACTCATGCCGGCTTTCTTCTTGTTCAGCAGAAGGATCCTCAAGAAGCAATTGAATATGTCGAGTATCAGTTGTATGGTTATCCAGCTGTTCAAGAAGAAACATCATCCACAGGTCAGCAACAACAGGAAGATGCCATGGCCACTACGGAAGAGCCGGAGCCTCCAAGACCATTTGAATATCATGAAAATTAGTACTGAGAATATATCTTTCGTATTTTGTGCTTGCGTTTTTAATCTTTTGAACAATCTTTCAGTATGATATAAAGTCCATTTTATCGTTTAAAAATGGGATGTAATTCCATAACCCTGTCGGAATACATCCGCCATGACTGTTACTAACATATCTAAAGACTGTTGCCATAAATGATTATATTCAGTACCATCATCATTTGGTTGTCTTTGGATTTGAACTAAATGTTTTAGAATACCACGAATAGCAGCTGTAGTGTCGGCATCAAGAGGCCTAATATCATATGAACTCTGAAAACATTCAAAAAAGGATGCAACCACATACGGTTCTACAGCAGCCAAAGCACCAAAGAGCCAACCAAGTCTACGAGTTTCTCGTTGTACGTCCTTACAACTTGTGTTAACTACAACTTGCAACGATAATTCATTAGAAACTCACCTCATCTTCTCGTGGAATTATTATCTTCTCTCTATCATACCATTTTCCAAAATACCGAATGAGAGCGATACAACGCAGCTAGTGAATCCCATTAGAGCTAGTTTCCAAAATAAAGCAGAAAAGCTACTTTCTTACATGATCCAACGAACTTAATTCTTCTAGAGGAAGATGATGTATATCAATCACAGTGGTTGAATTCTCCAAGTTCCAACACATAGCAAGCCAAGCAGTCTCATCTCTGGGTTCGGGAAGGTCTGTCTCTGTTTCGTTTTGTGCAATTCTTATTTGCTGTCGAACTTGTTCGAATCGTTTTCGGTACTCTGCTTTTATCTCTGTCGATGTTTCCAACTCAGTGTTCCTACTTTCTTGATCCATATGTGTACTATGACTATCCATGATGTTTGAAAATGAAGACCAGGCATCCCAACAGGCGACGTCGGGAAGAGACCTTGCTTCATGCCTTTTCTTATAATTAGTTTTATCATAAAGTTTGACGAAAAACTCAATACCGAACTCGTCGGAGGTATTCGTCTGGGTTCCTTGGTGGCACACTCAGGTCTCCCAGGTCTCCATCGGAAACAGGTAAAGCCTAGTTCCAAACAATATACAGCCAATTTCCTTATCATAATAACTCTATTCAAACCTGTGGTAAAGAAAAGGAGTCTGAATCCGAAGAACTGGTGTCATCAGACTCTGCTTCCCATACGTTCTCATCTTGCAACCATTTTCTCTTGCCTAAAGTGTTCATGGCATTTATATCATTGGATGTCATTTCCTTTCAAAAGAAAAACAACAGAAGCCATCTTTTATTTTTAAAGATACTAATCATCACACAACATTTAAAAGGGTCTACCACGACCTCTTCCTCCTCTACGACCTGCCATTCCTCCTCCAGCACCCATCCCTGGCATACTATTAGCACCTCCAAAATGATCACTGCCTTGACTACTTTGCGCATTCTTAATAGTTTCATCGACTTGCAAAATCAAACAGGCTGCTTCAGTGGCTGCAGATAATATGTTTGTTTTTACAACCAACGGTTCCCAAACAAAGGCACTCCATGTATCACATATCTCTCCACTTCCCAAGTCAATTCCTATGTTGCACTGACCACCCGCATGCTTTGCTCTCAATTTGTTTAAAATATCTGTTGCATCTAAACCTGCATTTTCACAGAATGTTCGAGGAATGACTTCTAATGACTTGGCAAAAGCAGCGATTAACAACTGCGACTTGCCATGAACGCTACGAGAATATTCTCTAAGATATTTTGCAAGTTCTATTTCAACCGAACCACCACCAGGAACTGCTTTAGAATGCTTCAGTGTTCTCTTCACAATCATAATGGCATCGTGTAAAGACCTTTCCGTTTCATCCATAAACTGTTCAGAACCACCACGTATAATGAAAGTTGCAGTCTTTGCCTATTTATCATAAAACATTTTATGTTAAAATTCATGAAGCATAGAGGCAACTTACATATGGACACCCTAAGAAAAAGTTATAACGTTCACCACCCACTTGTTTCTCTTCGAAAACCTCGCATGTACCAACAACATCTGGACTCATTTTATTAACCGTAGACTGCACCGAGGCACCAGTAGCTTTTGCAACACGCTTAAGGTCTTCTTCAGGAACACGTCCAGCACAAAAAATATCCCGATCAGCAAAATATTGAGTTGCTAAGTCTCCTATTGCCAATTTGCTCAGGACAACTTTAGCTCCAGTAGCAACAATCTTCTCCAACTTGTCATAAATAATATTCCATTCCGCGTCCACAATTCCCTGATAATCCTGAGTGTTGTCTACTCGAACTTCCGCATTTTCTTTCTCTGATTTCAACTCTAACTCTACATTTAAAAGAATTATTTTAGGGTTATGAAATTTCTTAGGCTGTTGTTCAAAGCCTGCATAAGAGAATGTCTTCTTAAACGCAACGCCTTTGACTAACATAGAATCCGATAAAGAAGCACCGTGAACTTTCTTAATGCCAATCATCGAGATATCCAAATCATCATCCAAGGAAGAAACCGCATCAACCACCATCGTTGCAAACATTTCTTTCCTTCCAGCAATAAGTTTAGAATTTAAACAAGTTTTTGCACAATTCTCTAACAGCTTTCTTTTATCTTCTGCGTTCCTTCCACTTATATCTATGGCAAGCTCCTGAATACGTTTGAGAGCAAGTTCACAAGCTTTTCGATAAGACTTTGCTATAACTTGTGGATGAACGCCTTCTTCAATGAACTTTTAAAACATGAGAACTAGTCCATCTACAAGACATTCTACTTATGCTTACCTCTTTGCTGTTCTTTAACAGTTCACCAGCACACAATACTACTGAGGTTGTTCCGTCTCCCACTTCTGAATCCTGAGATTTTGCAATATCCACCAACATTTTTGCGGCAGGATGAACAATATCCAACAGCTTCAAGATGGTTGCTCCATCATTTGATATTGTTACCTTGCCTTTGTCATCATGGATCAGTTTGTCCATTCCTCTTGGTCCCAACGTTGTTCTCACAATATCCACTACGGCCTGGCATGCATTAATATTCGAAATAAGGTGGCTTTTTCCTTCCGATGTATCGGTTCCTTCTTTCAACAAGACGATCTGGGGTGTCTAGAAAAAGAGGTTCACAATTGCATTTTCTAAACTACTAGACTGTACGTTACCATAAACTGTGACATGGTGAGGTTATAAAACTTGGAAAGTTATTGCACTAGAGAGGAATCAGTAGAATTCAATCGAATCTTAGAGACGAATATACTCACATGCCAATAGCTCTAGAACCGTCGATAATCGAAGCGCGCCAAAATGAGAAATCGACTGGACGATCGATGAAAAGGTTTCAAGTGCGAAATTCTTTCTATGACGAGTGTCTTTCAAGAAACTTTGATATTTTTAGCAGCAAAATACTTTCAAACTAGTCAATAATCCCTGTTCATATCATTTGCATGAGATTATCAGGTGCACAAGACACTATCCTTCACAGTTTTATTAGGAACGATGTACTATCCAACATGTTGGGTGTGGCTCAGAAAATATGTCGTTCAACAATCTTTTCTCTTTGTACCAATTGTTTGTTATGAAAATGTTCATGAACAATGAAACCAACTCCAAGTTTCATTATTGCAATTACTTTTGTTGATATTCAGGTCCATTAATTCATTTTTCCTCGGCAATTAAACGCACCACAGTTGCAGGGAATAGTTTCTCCAAACTCATCAAACTGATAATCATAGGTAAGCTCTTCACCCTGAAGAATATTTTTCTTCGCAAATATTCCAATCACTTGTCGACCCCCATCAATAACAATAATTTTGGAAAGACAATTTGGATTACAAGAATGATTAATAAATCGCGCATAATTGCCCTTTACGGTAGCATCTACAATCTGATATTCATTTAACCGAAACATATAACATCCAATCTTCCGTCTTTCATAATCCTTCTCCCTAATATCTGCAATGATTGGACGAATAATTTCTCCTGCATATTCGATAATTAGTTCATCTTCAGGAATATCTTCGATTGCATATAAACCAAAGCCTTGGATTCCACTACGTCTTATTTGACAGCGTTGACCGCATTTTTTTCGCATTTTGCGATATGCAGTAGAATAGTTCTGCGGCACAGGTTCTGAGGTCTTCTCTTCTAAGGAATTAGGTCGCTCAGTAGTAGGAACAAGATAACTACTGTGAGATACAACAGCTTCCGACTCCCTAGTAAAATTGGTCGTTGTATTAGCTTTTTGGAAAGGTTCCGTTCTGATACATCCACTATTGTTACATCTTTCTTCTTGAATATCATATTTTTGATTTTCCTCCAAAGAATTTTTACAGTGCGTAAATCGTCTCTGGTAATTTCGACAACTGGCAACACCTGGAAGATGTTCTAATGTGAAAGCTACTGCGGGTATAGATAACCCAAAAGCTTGTCTCCCATCAAGTTGAGTCTTGATATTAACATCTTGCTCTAGAAACTTATTCCAAGCTTCTTCTGGTGTTGCACCTCTTACAATCCAAGTACCTGTGGATAATGAAGGAAGTATATACACTTCAAAAACCGGTTTCTTAGAATTGTCCTTGGTGATATGAAAAAGATACAATTGCAACTTTTGCGAGTTTCCTATACCCCAAAAGTATCTACACGAGGTATATCCAAATGGAAAAAGTGTTGTATTATCATGAAAATCCACCAGCTCTGGCAAAAAGTATCCAGGTTTTAAGAGCATGAACGAGCCTATTCTCAGACTGATTGAAGAGGCCAAAGAGACAGGAAATTCTTGACGATTCGGCCTGTCGGGTACAATACGAAGACAACGTTGTATGGAAGTTTGTAAACGCATCAACTTGTCTTCGTTTGGGACACTTTCAGCACAGTTAAATTGCTTCATATGCTTGGCACAATAAAATATTTTGTTATCAATAAAATCACCAGCAGTATCCATAGCACAACCAAGATGATAATTTTGCGGACAACGAGACTTATAACAACCAACTGTCGCTCCAATCTGTTTGCATAATGAGCATTTTGCGTGTCGAGAACGAGAAATTGCAGGTCTCACGGCATGGATAAACCCCCAATCATCTTCGAAAGCTTCTGCAGACCGCAAGGCACATAATGAATGTACCCATCGTATTTTACAAAAATAAGAATGATCAAAGATTGGTAAAAGTCTTCCTAACGAAATTCTTTGACTCTTACATAATTCGCATTTCCTAAAGTCTCGTAAAGAAAACCATGTGAAACTCTCGATGATTAAACTGCTGCTCTTCGATACTATTCTGTGAAAATTTACTGTTCCCATTCTCATTTGCTTCCTTTAGGATGATTGATGGAAGATAGTTCTCATTAGTAGAGGTGAGAATATTGTCTGAATGATCGTTTAACACCATTTCCTTCTTGGTGATGTTATTCTTTAGCAATTCAATCCACTGAAGAACAGAATACCGCAGTCGAATAATGTTTGGCAAATCTTCCAGCCGCAGCTGATCACACTGATCGATTCAAACAACATTATTTTTTGAAGAATAACCTTCTTCAACTTAATGCAAAGTCTTCCATTGACCGAATAGAAATAAAATGGCACATTACTGTCATTCCTACTAAAGATACTTTCTGAATAATCAGCACACGATAATGCTGCTGAAGAAGCTTCAACCTGCATCGACTGTTCCAAAAGACTGGAGAGGTTAATAGTGCCTAGCTTCAAAGAAGGTTGTGGGTCTTTTATGCGACAACTTGGACAACGATACGAATACAACTCACAGACTGACAAGGCAGAAATAACAGTTGGATCCATGGACTCACAAGAAACATGTACAAACTTGTTGCATTTAGAGCAATGCCAGTATGAAGAATCCACATAGGAGGTCTGACAAACGGCACAGATAAGATTGCGTGCCATAAATGTTGAAATTGATCTTGAATATGTTTGTTCATTGCACAAGTTGTTTTCCAGCAGAGAAGAGGAAGTCTTACAATGATCGCACACAAATACATTTTCAGCATCATCAGAAAATGCACTGTGTGTTCTTTTTTGACATGATTTATGTGCTGTGCAACCACAGCAACTACAAATAACGATAAAATCCTTTGCAAGGCAATCACCACAAATGTTGCAAGTTCTACAATATGAACACGTCCAAACTGCCGAGGCAGTCACTGTTTCAGTACTATTCTCAATACTTACAATCTGACAAATCCCGTAACAAGAAGCGCAGAAATCATGATAAACATCACAGCAAGAAGCGCAAATTAGATAATTGTGTTCAACTTCACTTCCACAAATTCTGCAAAGCAGTCTATTCGCACATAATGACTCGAACCGTGAGACAAAAGCGTCTAAATTATCTTCCACAACAGAAGAAAATGATAAAACACCGTAAGAGAAAGGGAAGCTTTCCAGTTCTAACAACTTTGCTTCTATCACTGGTGGTTCAAGTGCTTTGCTATTTCGAATGTCTATTTGTGCTGAAGACTCCAAAATTTCTTGAGCTATAGCAGAACGTTTCCTTTTCTTACGTTGCATTCCTTGAAAATCACTACGTTGTAACGCATGACTTGTAGAAATTTTGTTCGTTTCAAGTTCAGGCTCGTTCGAGCTCATAACAAGCAGTTTAAAACAGTAGAAACTTAAAGGTTTGGTGTCTAAATAAATATAATTTAGTATTGAAAGCGACTAAAAATGACTAAAGTTTGTAGGCACCTAAAGTATAGAAATACTCTAAGGTTGTTTCCAAAACACAAAGAGTAGTACGCCCTTCTTGGCGCCAAAATTGACGATGACACAAGTTTCATACAAAGATATCGTTGTGTTAGGCGATGAACAAGTTGACATTGTTCTGGATATGAAGATTGCTGTTGAGCTAATGGAGGGAGAATTATTTCGAAGTCTTCCGGCAACCTGACGTCGCCTCCTCGACTCCAGTTCAATACGGACAAAGGTTCACTAGTTTTTACGTGTGGTGCACTTCACCAGGAGTTGGCAGAAACGTTCGGATTCCGTGTATATAGTACTGTACGAATAACATCTGAGGGAAACACACAAGCGACGTTGATTTTTGATGCTATAACGGGTGATATTAAAGGAATCATAGTTGGCAGCAAGTTGGGTGCCGTTCGAACTGGTGCTATTGGTGGTGCCACAATAAGAATCTTAGCAAAAGAAGACTCAAGTGTCGTAGGGGTGTTAGGTTCCGGTATACAGACAGAAATTCAACTTATGGCCTGTCTTGCTGTAAGAACTGTAAAGCACGTTAAAGTTTATAGTCCTAATGCTGGTCATCGAGAGACGTTTGTGAGGAAATTTCAACCTCTTTATGAGACTACTTTTCAAGCAGTCAATTCTGCAAAGGAATGTGTCGAAGGTGTAGATATTCTCTTGGTTGCCACAAACAGTGATAGTCAGTCTTTGAAACCAAATGGTTGTCACCAGGTGTTCATATCAACAGTGTTGGTCCAAAGTGAGCTGAAGACCATGAGCTTCCCACCGACTTGCCTTCTTATTGTAGCATTGTTGCTACGGACTCACTGGCGTAGATCGATGCTTATGCGAAGAGACACTTTATACACCAATATCCCCCTGCTGTGGTGCCCAAAGATCTATCCCAAATTGTTGGTGAAGAATCCCTTCAGCAACTAAAGGCTCCACAGGATATTACATTGTTTTGCACTGTCGGTCTTGCGGGAACGTAGGTTATTTTAGAAAATGAGGTAATCCGAAGGTCCAAAAAATAATGTTTTAAAACACGTTTATAGTCAACCCGAATGTAATTAGACGTGCTTTTATTAACAAGATGTTGCACTCCCTTCAGAAGATGCATAGTCACCTCTGTCAATCAATAGTGACGCAGGAATAAGGTGTGTAAGTTTCGAACACATTTTATACCGAACATCGCGTGGCAAAGGAGGGTTGTCGGGCCTTACGACAATGGCAACTTGGAAGCCTGCTTCAGAAGCAGCTGCCACATGTTCATAGACACTACCAGCAAATAATATTTTTTCCGGAGTCACATGCAAAAACTTTGCAATTGATATATACGTATCTGTTAAATCCAGAGGTCCTGTACTGTCTTCATCTAAAATTGCATCTACACATGTAATAAGTTCTACTCCTAACAAGTCTTTGATCTGAGTGAGGCTCATAGAGCACGTAATCAGTGCTATGTGAACATTGTTTGCCTTCCATGTATTCAAAGCACACTTCACGTCTTCGAAAAGTGCCTCTGTGCCAATGTAAGTTTCAATATTCTGCTTACATATAGTTCCTCGAACACCCAGTAACACAGCAGCATACCGCAAGGACTCCTTAGTTGGATATTTTACAGCACCCAAAGGTATCGGTGGCTTCCTGTTTCTCTTCTTTGAAATCACTTTATCTTGTTTTTCTCCAGTAGCCGTGTCACTTTTCTGTGAAATATCTGTGCCTGTACCTTGAATGCTTTCTCTTCCACAGTCTCCTGAAGCTCTTCCTGGCCATTCTCCTTGCTGTATTGAGTCTGTTTCGGCTGACGAAGTGTCGCGTGAAGTCATTTTCAAAAGGTTAGAGACAGTAATACCAGCAGGTTCTTCAGAAGATAAAGCTTGCTCTGAAATTGGCTCATTAGAACCCTCTAGATGGTCTGAATGGCGGTTCCTAGACGGCTCGGCAATACCACTATTACTTTGTGAAGAAAGACTTGAGGCCATTTCTTGAAAATAACGACCACCTCCCATTATGTACTAACAGTTGTGTTATCCGGTTTCTTTTAAGAATTGCCGTGAGAGGCCAGTGCCTCAACGTTTGACACAAAGTTGCAACATGATTGCTGCCAATCCACTCAACCAACACGACGGGGAGGGAAAAAATCGGAAGTGGCAAAAATTGGAATGATCGAATGCATTTCAAATCCGTCATGCGCACGAATGAAATCTGCCATGAGCATTAAATTTACTTTCTTTTATGGAGCTCTATGTTCATCAGAGGAGTTGGTATTCATATCAGATTTTGATTTGCACATATCATTGTCTTTTTCTTGTGCTTTATTCCCCAAAAACAAAAGCACTTTATTTATGTAACAGAAAATATTGGGATGTGATAAGGCTGCTACCCAGAAGAACTCGGCCGCAATTCTTTCATTCCTCCCCACGGAACTATTATTATTTTTAGTCCCCGTTTGGGAAGTTACCAGAAGAATCGATGAAGGATCATAGGAAACTAGAACAACAACTGCTTCAAAGACAGTTGCAACTCCACCAACAAACAAAGCCTGCTTCAAGTAAGCAAAAGAAGAAGGACAAAAGAAAAAGAAAGTCTCCAAAAACAAACTGGTCCGTACTTTGGAAGTCCAGAGGTTCTTCGCAAGAACGCCTCAATTTGGAAACAGAAACGTTAAACGCACTAGGAACATTTTCCTAGATATATTGCAATAACATGAAATTGGGTTTTAAAAAATTTTCCTTCATTTAATTATCCCTACTAAGTGTTTCCCACGAGGTAAGAATTTCCCTGGCAGCTTGGGGAGTCATCCGAATCAAACTGAAGCCACCTCGTTTTGATAACACCTGAATAGTTGAAGTGACACAGTTTTCAGGTATTTTCTTCCAAAGACGATGTTCCACCAGAGCTACAACGTCAGGTTCCGTTGTTTCGGAGATGGTCCGAAGAAAGCTTTTTGGATCTTCCTGTGCCTTCCAGTGTCTATGACTGTACCAGACGACGGAGGGTTGCCCTTCCATATCACCGTCACACTGGCCATAAGCTAGCATATAAAGTTGTTGATTTGGCGTACCTGTCACAGTACTTGCAAATTGCGATAACTCTTTGAGAGGAATTTGCCAAACGTTGTCCCACACTTTGATAGCCGGTTGTACGAAAAACATAAGAAAACTAATAAATGCTGCTGAGAATGGAACAAACAGCCAGCGAATTCTTCTTGCATAACGACGACCATCCTTTTTGGAGTTGAGCTGAACAAATGCAATGACTGAGGCTACCAACCAAGGAATACCACCACGCCAAGTAAATAACTGGATTTTTAACAAATTCAAGCAAGTTGTCAAAACCGTAGGATCACCTGTTGCTTTCTCTGCTATCGAGACAATAGAAAAACCGAAAATAGAACACATGGCAGTCCAAAGTATTGCCAAACTTACAAATAACTTTAAAAAAACGGAGTTCTCTTGAAAGATGAGCCTCGAACGTTCTTCCAATAGAAGCATTGGCCATTCTTTTCTCACTCTGTGATTCTCTTCTTCGTTATTCTTCCCAGGATTACTTGCATTGCTAGGGAAATAGGATTTCTTTTCGACACTAGAACTTTCTGTTATCATGTTCTTTGTCTTCTTTGGAATCGTAAGATTGCTTTCTTCCTCCAAACAATGCAGTCGTCCAATGAAAACACCGAGAAGTAATGCTATTGCAGGGACAGCAGGTATCACGTAGCTAAGCAGTTTGGTTCGTATCACAGAAAAGAAAGCATATACAAAGAGAATCCAAGTGCACAAGAATAATGGAAATTGTCTATATCTCGGTCTTTTTTTCCACATCTTACGTTGAAATGGTTGATAAAAAAAGAAAACTGCTGGAACAAGGAAAATCCATGGAGTTAATCCTACCAATGAGATAGGCATATAATAATAAAATGGACCTGTGTGACCATTGACAGCTTTTGTTAATCGATTAATGTTATGATAGCCAAAAAATGACTCAACGAAGTTCATTCCATGTTTTCGTATCATGAGAATATACCAAGGAAGTGATATCAAGGAACCTGAAAGTATACCCCAAAGCAACGGCATTTCATGAAGAATCACTTGTTTCCAGTTGCCTGTAAACCATAGAAACAGAGTGATGATCCCAACGGGAAGAAAAGCACCTAAAGGACCTTTGGTAAGCACTGCCAAAGCACAAAATATGAAAAATAAAAAATAAAATATTTTTGCTTTCTGCTTCAATATCTCGCCATTTCCAAGTGTTTTTACGATACCAGCATCCATACTTTGTTCTTCTGTGGATACCAGAAGATCAGCATTCCAAGGATAAAGAGGATTGCTTATCATATCCTCTTCTCCTACTGACAGGATTGAATAACCAGCAAAGAAGCACAATAAAGCAGTACCAATATGAAGTGAAAGAAGCATATCTGAGACACCTGCTCTTGACCATCCAACTGTGAACAAGTTACATAGAAACACTATTCCTGAAACCAATCCTGTAAAAAAACGACAACGCTTGGAAGGAAGGTGTGCAAACTTCCATCCACTTAAATAGATCGCCACTGTGAGAAAAGTCCCTGCCAACGACGAAGGAAGGCGTGTAGCAAACTCAGTAAATCCAAATATCTTATAGGCGATAGCCATTAACCAATATATTAACGGCGGTTTGTCAAAACGTAAACGATTGTTCCATTGAGGCGTCAACCAGTCTCCTTTTTCTACCATTTCACGGGCGGCAATAGCAAACTTAGGTTCTGTTGCATCCATATCGAAAAGGCTCCATTTCCTCTTATCAGACATAAATAACTGAGAATTAGTAGAACAGTCACACCAAGGTAGAAAGATCTTCTTCCGTTGGAACCGCCTTCCTCTGAAGACCACGTTGATCTTTTCTTCAAAGGTTGATTCAAGTCGCTCTCAAACTCGGCTGGAGAGGAACGATCCACTCTACGCGGTTTCTGTGAATAATCAGAAGCGTCATCGAGCCGTTCTTTTCTGGAACATAAGAGAGACTGTCGAGGATGGAAGCGTCGATACCTTGATTGACCAAGTACAAAAAGTCGTGCAAAGGCAATAGATAATTTTTTCGTATATGATCTATTGGTGCTTTGCATACAATCGTAACTTAATATGGGTGTTGTGGCTCTTCTGTGATGTATTACAAGGTTACAAACTGGAGCAACAAACCCTCGTCTCAAGACATGTTGTCCCATGCGCTGATGAAGAAGATTATGCCTTCGTTTTGGAATGAATGGCAACCTACCATTTCTCATTTTCGTTATATGGATCAGATTTATTTATCAAGCAAAAAACAAAACAATAACAAGCGAAACAACTGCAAGCACACTGAACATTATATCTACGATATTTACGTAAATCTATCCTCTTCAGCAATACCTTCTTTCAAATGTCCTAAGTTTGACATGTTCTCCTGATGTGGTGGTTGTGCTCCATCCATGGAAGATATTACATCAGTTGATTTTCTTCCTCTTATAAAGTTCCAAAATCTTTGCATTCTTTTCATATGAACTGTTGGTCCTAGTTCCTCAACATTTGGGAAGAAAGGACGCACCAAAGACTCATAGACAAATCCTCCAGCCACTGCACCAGCAAGCGGACCAATTTGATTGGCCCATAACATACCTCCGACACCCGGTAATGCTAACTTTCCAAAACCAACCATAGCACCAGCAATCCTTGCACTCATGTCACGGCTAGGATTGATAGTAAACTGGCCAATGTCTCCTAAAGAATCTCCTAAAGTCATCACTAATAACCCAATAAGAAACGGAAACATGCTAGCACCAGGAGCCATTGGATTATATGGATCAGTCAATGCCAGAATGATAAAGACCAAAAAAGCGGTATAGTATGCTTGGATGGCAAATGAATGAATAGTTGTATAATATTCTTGATTTGCGTTATTGAAAAAAGCCGCAGCAACAGTGGGAGACTGGTCAAGAGGTTTTCCATTTGCTAATGCATAACCGAGGGGATAATAAGTTAACCACATGTTCAGGGTACCGCATACACCACCTAATACTTGCGCGAAGAAATAAGGTAAAGTCTTCCACCATTGAAACTCTCTATAAGCAGCAAATGCAACAGTAACTGCAAAGTTCAAATGTGCACCGCTAATACCCCCAATAGCGTAGATAGAAAAGGTAAAAGTCATTCCCCAAGCAAAAGCCAAACCATTAAATGCCCTTAAAAATGGACTTGGCGAGTAATATAACATCATTGCAGTTATTGCCGTTGCTGTGGCCATAATAAACCAGTTCGCTAGGAACTCTGCAATTAAACAAGGAATCAGTTTCTTTATCTCATTGGTGATTTTTTCCTTAGAAACAGGTTGGTTCATAAGAAAAATACTTCTTTCTCTATTAATATAATGGACTCCATCCTCCATTTCAATAACTCCATGATGGGCAACGTTCGTCATGGCTCTGACTTGACACCAAGCACAGGTGGACAAACCGACTACAAAATAACAATGAACGGGAAATCACTAAAGTTTCGACGCCTTCAAAGGCTCTTTCGTTATTTGCGCTGTCGATTGGCCAACGTAGAAAAATGGCGTTTTGGATTGAACTTTAGCTTCCACGCCAAACAACAAATCATTTTGGGTGCCCCTACCTCGTTAAAGTTTATGAGACAGCACGCGTTTGAATGATTTTCTGAATAGTTTCTCGACAGACAGGGCACTTTGAAGACTTATAATAGAGTCTTCCAGCACACTCAGTACATATACACAAGTGCCTACAAGGCAATAGCAATGCATCTATACGGACCTGCATACAAATCACGCATACATCATTCTCAGAAGTTTGCAATTCAGACTGATACTCTTGAATACCATAAATATCTTGGAGTTCATAAAGATTTCCTTCAATGACTGCCAGCTGTTTCAAAGTTCGCAGCATGGGAAAGTTGACAGGATTCTCAACAACCGTTGCAAAAGTAATTTGAGCACCAATTTTGTTTTCCTTTGTGTGAACTCCAGGTGTTCTACTGCAACTACTGTGACCTCGTCCACCCGATGGCACGTTTGAAGGCTTTAAACTTTCCAAAACAATTACCACTGGAAAGCGATCGCCATTTATATAGTAAATTTCCTCTCTTGAGTGACTTTTAAGATATAAGGCTTTAGATGGCTTTTGTCTGTAAATCTGATTTGAACCCGGTTGGAAAAGAGTTTTGTTAGGATACTTTTCGTATTTCCCTTCAAAACAAGTATAATCAACACTATTTATCTGCTTTGCGAAATAATAAACCGTCACAGAACCTGGAACGCTTGCATCGAAACAAAACTCTACAAGAAATGCTTCTGGGTTATCTTCACAACAAACGAATTTCAAAGTTTCTTTTCTCAAGTTTAAAGCATTCTTTAGAGGTGGTTGATAATATAATGGCACCTATCCACAATTAAGTTGCAATCCAAATAACGTACACGATAAAGCAATACCCGCTGGTTCGTTCTACCAACATGCCTGGTGCCTTCAATAACAACGTTTGCAGCTGCTGTCGAACGTCCCCGATCTCGTGAACGTCGTATCGTCCTTCTTTCCGGCTGGTGAGATCCTGTGGCTACGTGATAGGTTGACAAAACGCTACTTGACGAGGCTCCAACAATACGAGTTCGTCGCTGAGAAATAATGGTTTCATCGGAGTTCTCACTTGCAAGAACATTTCCCATTATCTATGAAGACTCTTCAAAAGGCTAGTCTTTCAAAGTCGTCATCAGTGTCAAGTTCTACCAAGAGAAATTCAATTGGGCATTGGCAGTCATTCAGTAACGGAATTGAATTCCATTGGCATCTGATTGTTCCATCTCACTACTATAACAGTTGGAAGATTACGAAGAAAGTAGTCGATGAGAAACGGTGACACTAGGTGAAATAGAATATTTGAATATGTCTTCTTTCGAAGAATCAACTCATTCGTCAATACAAATATTATTTTAAAGTACAAAATAGAGTTTATTGGGTACCAACCAAGGAATTCAAAACTACTATGAACCAAACAGCAAATCGTTTGACCCACAACCAGATGCTTCATTACCAAAACAAATTCCATTTCATTATTCAAACTCTTCCTTCAGCTTCCAAATACCATTTCCATTCGAGTTGGTTTCCTTGAAAGCTACTTGTTTTAAGAACTGCTTAAATACAAACATGGCATTTGAGCTTATTCTATCACGAAAATTTGATATAATTTCTTTTGTTGTAGCGCGAGAACCATTTTCTCGCAGAAACCTACAAAGTTCTTCTAATAGAGTCACATGTCTGTTTCCCTGAGATTTGAGCTCATTCCCAACAACTCCTATGGACTGTTCTCTCATATGACCTAAGATTTCACTAGAGCTTTTCACTCTGGAAGAAGTTTGTTTAGAATCCGATGAACTCGCGAATGAACTACTTCCTGCTTTCACTCTACCAAAACGTGGAACGCTGATAGCACCTGCTTCACCAAAAGTTCCTGTCCATGTAGGAGTAAAAATGGGAGCTTGTTGACGTGCAATCCGTGATTTCCTCAAATTCTCCAGCGCATCATTCGCCACTTTCATAGCTTCTTCTTCCAAAAGTTTCCTATCTGAACCTTCCCCAACAACACCCAAGATAGCATCGTGATCGATGGCGCTGTGAAGTGTTTTTTCCGTCAAACAGTTCCTTTAGTAAATGAGTCTCACAGTCATTTGATGAACCTTGAGCTTCCTTCTCTTCATTTTCCTCTCCAGTTCCTTCACTAGATGACTGTTTACCTTTCATTTTTCCATTGTTACTCCCAGTCCATTCCACAACATCGGCTCCAGAAAAAAGGTCTCCAGTTTCTGTTCCATCTTCAAAGTCATCTCCCAACGTGAAAAGATCGAACAAGTCTTTTGGACGGAAAAACCTCTTTTGCTGAGCATCTTTTAACACTTTGTTAGTAATAAGCTGCTTAAATATTTGTCGATGATAAATTTTCTCTTCAATAGTACCACTCGTCACTAAACGATAAATAATTACGTCTCTTTTCTGTCCTATCCTCCAAGCGCGTTCTCTTGCTTGTAAATCTGTGCTGGGATTCCAATCCGGATCGTATAGAACAACCCTATTTGCTCCTGTGAGATTCAGACCCAATCCACCAACCTACAAAGAGTGAACTCTCGAATGTCTATAAAAGTAAGGCAACGCACTTTCGTCGTCAACAGAAAAAGAAATATCTCACTGTTTTGATTAAATGAGTCAATTAATGACATTCTTTCTTGCATGGCTGTCTCCCCATCCATTCTTAAATAAATATAACGCCTTTCTCTCGCAAACTTTTCTAAAATATCTAACATTGAACGACTCTGAGAAAAGAGCAAAACTCGACTGCTATCTTTTGACCAAGAATGAAGAACTTTATCTAAAACCCTAAAAATAATGTCAACCAACAGAAGACAGAATCTTATGCAACAAGCCTACAGAAGCTTTCCAGCTCTATTCCATTCACCATAATTGTGACCTTCAGGAGGCTCTTCTGTGTATAGGTCTGGATGATTGCAAATCTTTCTCAACACAGACACTGCTGTTAGGAGGTTTAATGAACCTTCGAGAACTTTTCTCAATTCACGGGAATATAGATACTTTTGATACAGTTCTCTTTGTTCACTCGTAAGCCTACAAAACAATATCTTGTATGTGTCAGTATTCTCCAAGTTATATATATAAAAAATATGGTTCATACTTGTTCCTGTTTCTTTGGCAACTGAAGAGCTACATCTTTCTTTAGTCTTCGGAGCAAATAAGGTGACACTAAATTACGTAGTACAGATGCACATTTATATGCTGTGTGCACTTGAATAGAAGTGGCATTTAGATAACTTCCAAGAGTAATAGGAACACTGAATTGTTCTTCGAAAACAGGAAGCGTTCCTAGTTTTCCAGGAAAAACAAAATCAAAGAGACTCCAGAGTTCCTTCAATCGGTTTTGAAGAGGAGCCCCTGTCATGATGATCCGATGAACTGTCTTAAATCGCTTACAAACCAAAGTGACCTCTGCATCAGGATTTCTAATGCGATGGCCTTCATCCAAAATAACATAACCCCATCTATGTACAAGAATATAATCATGGAAACGTCTAACTTGTTCATAGCTAGTTATCAATATATCTCCATCCTGAACAATATCGTCAATTATCCATAAATCACCATCTCCAGCTGCTTTATGCATAATTTTCACTCGAAAACTAGGATACCAAGCTGCGAATTCTCGTTTCCACTGTGTCAACAAAGTGGCAGGTGCTACAATACAAACTGGACTGGTCAACAGATGACTGTAAGAAAGAGCTGCTAAAAAGGCAATGATTTGCACTGTCTTTCCTAAACCCATTTCGTCTCCAATAATGCCACCAACTCCTTGACAATGCAGTTCCCATAGCCACTGCACTCCTACTTGTTGATATGGAAAAAGACGGTCATATATTTCTGCAGGCAAACGAAGACCTCCTTCAAAACATATATCTTCGCTGCCAGACACACTGTCGCTTACGACTGTTTTCTCATATTCGTTCTGACAATGAAAAGGTGTGACTTCTCCCTTCTTAACTGCTGCTGCCAATCTGAATCTTCTGGGCGCGCAACATCAACAGGACCCGAAGCCGAGGTCTCCAATATATCTTCTTCCAGATTATTCGTAGAAGCAAGCAGCTTTCGCTTTTTCTTTTGAAACTTTTGGAGTACTTCCGCACGTTCTGCCTCAATTCTTTTCAACAAACGTGCTAAACTGTCCAGTTGGGAGGCAAGATCCTCTTCTTCAGGAGTTTTAAGAAAACTGTCATCACGTAAAAGTTCATACTGTATTCTCACTTCTTCAAGTCTCTGCTTTACAGCTTTTCGTTGCTTCTCAAATTTGGTAACAATTTCTTCTTCCTCTGTATCCAACTGTCTTTTGGATTTCTCAGCAACTTGCTGGATCAATTCTTTTTCAGCATCTTCGACATTCTTTAGCTGCACAAGCTTCTCAACTCCTTGGGTGTCCTCCAAAGCATTGTGAGAGGTCATTCTTACTCTCAATGCTTTGCTTTACCAACACGTCCGAAAATCTTCAAATGATTCGAGCTGCCTTGGGTTATTGTTCGAGTTGTTCATCAACTGGAGTTCTTGTCTTACAGAAGCGCCACTTGACCGGTCTGTTGTATAGGTCCTTTCCCTGGAATCTATACTCAGTTTCAAGAAACTTCTGTGTAGATTATGTGAAATATTTCCTCATTAGGAACAAAGAAAACTCTCACCAAAAAGCAATTCAACGGTCAAAGGGCTTTCAAAAGTCAGTTAAAGAGACAAGTGGAAAAGATGTTTTGAAAAGTCGTCCAAAAGTAGAAACTGCAACCCTTTCGTCGGATTCAAGTAACAACCAACAAAGTGGAAGCTTACCTTTAGTTGTTTCTGAGCGCATGTTGAAACGCATGCTGGTGCTGCAGGAGTCCCTTTTGGGTTCGGTTTGTTATTTTTTATCATCTTGTTTTTGGCAAAGGTTAAGTTTGACATTACTGTTATTCCATCTGCAGTTGGTTACAGCACTCTGGCTTTCACTTTCCTTGCTATGGCTGGTCTTACGTATGGGATATTTTCTTCTTCGTGGGATCCTGAAATAGAGGGTAGTTTATTTGGGTTTATGGAGTTTCGAAAGAATATTATTAGGACTCTCTATGCTACAAAAAGAAACTCAAAAAAGAGTTCTTAGAGTCGATAAATAAAGTATTCAAGAAAAACGTAGGGTAATCAATTGTTAGCAATGGACATATGGTTTTCATGACAATAGTTTTACTCTATTATACACTATCAGTCCAAACAAACCAGTGGCAAATACTGAGGTTAATAGCTTGTCCGTAAACTCAAGAAGCCAGTCTGAGTCTTCGTGATGGTTTTCGACAAAAGTAGGACTTGCATAAGCTTTCAACAACAGCCTTTTGTCCTAAACAAAACTATGGACGCTCGCGCTTTCAAAAGTTAAATAAACTTACCTCCATCCACTTTGTCAGAAACATCGCAAAGATACTGTTTTCGGAAAAAGCCGTTTCCAGTGGTTTTTTGTATCTCATTCCGTTCAGTGAATATGTGCTGATCGAATATCCTGGCAGAAAATATCCGCATCTATTGGAATCTTTGAATGATTCTCAAGTCTTTTATAGAAACAGCCAGAACAAGGGGCATTTTGAAACTGTTCTCTGTTTGCTATTCCAATCTGTAAAACGCATATGCTTGACGAAATATAAACCCCTTTTTATCTGAAATCAATAGATTCTCAAAGGCAACTCCATTTATACAAAAGAGAAATGTCAGAGCCTAAAATCCAAATGGAGCAACTTTAAGACAACACTATCATGCATGTCAACCATTCCTGGTGGAACATTTCGCTGTTTGAAAACACAAAGGATAAAAGAGTCGTCCTTGAAAATAAACCAATAGATTTATTTCAAGCAAAAGTAAAAAATTATAGATCAGACCACCAAATTAGCTCACAATGCACAAAGTAACCTAAACGAGTCTGTGAGTTGGCAACTGACACAGTTCCTTCCAAGTACAACCATTTGTTTGTCTAATTACGGAACGAAATACCTCCAGATGAGCCGTTACGTTTCGAGCTATTTTCTAATTAATTTTTTTTATGCCTGCCACGTGTTAAGCAAAAGACTCGGCTCGAAATTTGAACATCCCATTTTTTTCTTTGAGCAAGCATGTGTCCAATGGACGCTAAGCCGCTTCCACTCCGCATTTTTCTCAAGTAACGTTTAAAAGCAAATGGCCGTCTTCAAAATTGGAAATTTTTATTTGTTTATTTACAATGAAAAGTTTCATCTATGTTTACGTTCTCCTCCTTGCTTTGCTTATTGGAAGCTTTGAAGCTTATGCACAAAGCACGGTTATCCCCACAGGAGTAGTTACTAGTATTCCAACGTCAGCTTCGTCAGGAATCCCCTCTAGTGCGGCAACTACTGGTATTCCAACAAGTGTTCCAGGAGTGACGTCAGCCCCTTCGTCAGAAACAATACTGACTGTGTTAGAAGGAAACGGGTTTGATGACACCGTAGCAGCTATTGATGCAGCAGGATTAACATCTCTTTACAACAATCCTTCTGCTTCGTTAACTTTCTTTGCTGCAAACGACACTGTATGGGCAGCCTCAACTGCTTCTCAAGCGTTGGCTGCTATTCCTACGACCGGACCAACATCTACTTCATCTTCGAGTTCTGCAGTTTCTTTTCTTACTAGAGTCATTGAAGGAGCAACTTTCAATCGCTCCATATCACTTTCCTCTCTTTCTAGTGGCACACACAACTTTACATCTCTTGTAGGATTGAGCTTGACTATAACTAAAAATTCTTCAGGTATGTGAAAAGCATTGTCCTTTCTATAAAAACTAACCATTTGTAGGAGTCTTCGCTGGTCCATTTAAAGTAGTTAAGCAAGATGTTGCTGTTGGTTCATCCTTCATTAATGTTCTAGATGGACTTCTCGTTCCTCCCGCACCTACATCAACGAGTGTACCAACTTCTGTTACATCGGCTCCATCCTCGGTTACTAGTATTCCCACTTCAATTACATCGGTTCCAATCTCTACCGGACTACCTAGTGGTGTGGTTTCAACAGCCGCACCTACTACAGTAGCAGGTGTACCGAATGGAGCGTCGATTATTTTGGCTCCTGCTGCATGAGGGTGTTGTTTGCGATGGTTTCTGTTAGTTGTGTGATAATAAAATGTCTGTCTTCTTGAAAGAAATGCGTCCTCACTGTAACAAAGAAACGTGATGCTTTTCTAGTTTCTAGAGATACAAAATCTTCTCAAGTTGCTTACAAATTTCTTTCCTAATCGTACTATACGAGTATTTGAAAATTCACGAAGTAATTGTAGTCAATCTGGAAATAGCATCGTTATACAGGCAAGATACAGATTGCATTCCAGCCTTTCTGTATGCTGCATCCGAAAGAATTCTAAAGACTGGTGTGTTTGGTTGATAACGCCTCTTAGACACAGACAGTCCTGTTATCATACGTGAAGCTTCCGTTTGTAATGTGCTACAGAATGTTCTCTAACATGATACTCTGAAGCGAAAATAACACAGCTATTTTCCTGCTGCAAAAGAAAGGACAACTGCTGAATGAAACAAATAACTCATTCATTTATAATACTGGAATAGACAATCGCATTTTATGGCAGCTATCATCGGAACAAAGACAACTTGAGACATTTATCAGCGCATTATTCTCATTTTCTCTCGTATACAACTTCTTTCTCATCAATATCCCTCATTCTTTCTTCCGAGTAGTGCCCATTGCCAGCTTGATGGTCGTAATCTCGTTCCTCTCTGCGTCTACGAGGTGGAGTGCGGCTACGTCGAGGGGAACGTCTCCTGGGTGGACTATTAAAAAGATCAACCAAATTTTGCCAACATTGGAAACGGTTCAAGCACATACCTCCTACTGTGTCTTCGATGTGGATGACGTGATCTATCCGGAGAACGACTACGTCGTCTTCTGTAAGAGTCATCTTCTCGGTAACGAGGACCTGAACGGCTACTTCTGTGATAAGGACGACTGGGCCTGCCTCTATAATCTCTTCGGTCTCTAAGTACGTAAGATTTGAGTAAGCAAGAATAACGCGTTTCCGATTGGAACATCACTAGTTTGGCCAGACTACAAAAATACTTTTGTTCTTTTGGTCCGTTGACAACTAGTTACCAATAAAAAGAAACAAAATCTCACCTTCTTTCTTCACCACGTCCATACTTGGCAAACTGCACTGTTATCTGTCTGCCATCAATCTCCTTACCATCCATCTGTTCCATCGCTTTCCTTGCATCCTCCTCCTTTCTAAACCGAACAAAAGCAAATCCTCTAGAGTTTCCGTTTCTTCTATTGCGAGGGATATAACAATCTACCACTTCGCCGTATTTGTCGAACAAAGGGGTCAAGTCGTTCGGACCCGTCCGAAACGAAATATTCAAGACTAGTAAAGAGTATGTTCCAGAAATATCTGGTGGTCCAGGACGACTCGTGCGTTGTTCGTCTTCCCTTCTTATGCTTTCCTCTTCCATCAGTTTTGAAACAAGTTCAAAGCGCCAAGGAAACAATCAAAATTGGCCAGTGAGACACAATGAGGCCTCCAATTGCTTTTCTTGTTCGACTGATTAACCGACAGACGGTCTTCCCAGACGAACAGTAAAGGTCACTAACTGCTTTAACACTGACTCGGTAATATTATGCTTATGCCAAGGAGCTGGTTTACAACTATCAACTGGTACCCAGAGTGGTTAATTAAAGGTTGATGAGACTAAGTTGTTTTGCAGGTTTCCGGGTCATATGGCAAAGGCTTCTCGAGAAATCCGTGAAAAACTGTTTATGGCTGATATCATTCTGGAAGTTAGAGATTGTAGAATTCCTTTAACTTCTGCTGCAGTACCTAGATTAATACAAGATTCTTCTTACAATCGACCACGACTGATTTTATTGAACAAGGCCGATCTAGCTGAACCTTCTTCCACTGTTCGAGCTGTCCAATATATAGGGAAACAAGTAGAAAACACCAAAGGTGTTCCTGTTATTCCATTTTCTTGTAGAGAGTTTGATAAAGCAAGATTATCAAAGGTACTGCAATCTTTGGGTTCGTTGCCTGCCAAAAAGAAGTTTAAAAGTTTACCCACCAAAGTACTGGTCGTTGGTGTTCCAAATGTTGGCAAGTCTTCTATCATCAATATGTTGCAACGTTTCTCACGGTCATCGTTGAAAAGTCTACCGATAGAACATACCATTGATGACAAAGGACTTGCTAAAGTGGGAAAGAGTCCAGGGGTGACAAGGTCTCTAAACGGATTTGTCGTAAGTCATAACCCATATTTGTACATGTTTGATTCTCCAGGAGTCATGTACCCTCGTATTGAAAGTGAAGCTAATGGCATGCGTCTAATAGTGACTGGTTGTATTCGAGACCATTCGGTTGATTGCATTGCAGCTTGTGAATTTCTCCTGACTTTTCTGTTGGAGCGTAATCATTTGGCTGGTTTGAATAGTTTAGGTGTTTGTGTGGATTCCCATGAGGATGATCCACATTCCATATTATGTAAGGTTGCTCGTCGAATTGGAGCATTTCAACAACTTTCTGAGGAGGAACGAAGAACGAAACAGGAAAAATTGGACTTTATACGAGCTTCTTTGCATATTTTAAAGAAGTTTCGAGAGGGATCATTTGGTCGCTTGACACTGGACCCTATTGAGTATTAATAACCAGTGACTCTTGTATTTCACAACAAGTAATAACTAACTCTTATTTGTCAATGAAATGAAAATATTGTCAATTTAAATCACTTTGGAACACAATTTTATTTTATAGGAAAATACAAGTTGAAAATGACTGGATAGAGGCCGATGTTTTTGGTTTATAAAACAATAAAACATAATAAACTGTTAGATTTTCTTGGAAGATACACGTAACGATACTATAGAGCACGCGGAGTGTTTTAGACCGTTTCAACAAGCATCTTCAGTTTTGTTCATCCTAGAGCAGCCTAGTACTTTTGAGTCATCAACAACACACTGAGTGTCATGCTATTCCAGTCAAGAATCTTAATGAAACATGTGGATGATGCGCTTGTGTTGTGACGGGAAGAAGACACCATGGAACCCTTTTCCAAGGAACTTGTCTTATTTGTTATCGACGTTAGAGAGAACATGTACGAAAAAGTAGGATGTTTCTGTGCTAAAAAGATTCATTAACCGTTAAATCCTATATAGAACGAAGAGAATGAACCACTTGTTATTTTAGCTATTCGTTGCGTAAAAGAACTTTACAAGTCCAGGATTCTCGAAAAATCAGATGACCTTTTAGGTGTTTTATTATTTGGGACAACGAAAAATAACAATCCCAACGACTTGCAAAACATCTACGTTTTACTGGAGCTCGACGTTCCTGACGCGGAAAGTATTTTGTATCTAGAGACGCTCGAAAATGAACCCGAGTTGATTGCAAGCCAGTTTGGGAGGTTGAAAAGCTATGAAAAGTTGAAATTTCACGAAATGCTGTTTACTTGTCGAAGTTTGGTGAATCACGTGGCTCGCAAAAGTCAGTTGGCTAGTAGGCGGCTATTTCTGTTTACAAACGACGGGGAACCAGTTGAAGACAGCCGTGAACAGAAAACTTTAAGCATTCAACAAGCAAGAGATTTGTCTGACAGTGGAATCGTTATTGAATTGTTTCCATTAAAAGGTTGCAAGTCAAAGTCATTTGAATATCAAGCGTTCTTTGAAGATGTGTTGGGAGAAAGAAACAAAACAAGGAATATGCAACCTGTAAACAATCCTGTTTCGAATATAACCGAATTAAACCAACAAATTCGTACGAAACAATATAAAAAGCGAGCTCTTCTATATTCAAAACTGTATCTTGACTCGGAAGAGAACGACAAGTCAACTTCTGAGACATTAGCTGCCGGTATTGAGGTGTTTGCACTTTATCACCGAACTATAAAAGGTAGGAAAGTATTATTAGAAGCTCGAAATAATGAACCTGTGCGACGAATCAATATTAAGTACTCAGAAGAGAGTGGCGCTTTAGTGACTGATCTTTCTGAAATTGGATACAGCTTTCCATTTGCTGGGATAGCGTGTGTGTTTACACAAAAAGAAATGGAAAACTTGCGACAACTTTGTCAGAGTGGTTTACATTTAATTGGCTTTGAAGATGCAAACAAGTTGAAATGGCAACATTCGCTAAAACCATCGTATTTTATTTATCCCAGTGGTAAGTCGCAATTATTCTCCTAGGCAAGAAAAACTTTAATGGTGAATTGCAGATCGACAAATCCAGGGCAGCCAACTACTTTTAAGTGTTCTATGGAAGCAAATGTTAGAAACCAATCAAATCGCAATTGTTCGGGTATATTTGCGAAATGTCTCTTATCCGCGTTTAGGGGCTCTGGTTCCACAAGAAGAACTTCATGATGAGACATATTTCCAACCATCTGGCTTCCATCTGCTTTGGTTGCCTTTCGCTGATGACATTCGAAAGGAATGGAAGACAACCTATCCTTCAATAAAAGATTTGCCTTCTGAACACTGCATTGAGTCTGCAAAGGAAGTAATTTCCAAACTTTCTTTGCCGAAATATACCGGTTTGCAATATTCGAATCCAGATATTCAACGATACTATAATGGATTAGAAGCCCTTGCGCTGAACCAATCCGAGATGAAAGAAGTTCAAGATAATCTGAAAATCAATGAGGAACTGGTGAACGCTGCATGTAAAGCATTAGAAGCTTGGAAAAGTATTGTTACAAGCCAACCATTAGAGATGGCTGTTTATAATAAGGAGCCACAACCTCTAAAAGGGTCACACTTAAAAAGACAGAGAGAACAGGATGCCGCAAGAAAATATTTAGATCAGTTAAAGCTCAACTGGAAAGCTCTCGCTTCTGGTGCGGCAGGAGAAGAATTGGGCGACTTGAATATGAACATACTTAAGATGTTTTGTACTGCAAATGGTCTACCTAAAAGTGGACGAAAAGCCGATGTCGTCGAAAGAATCCGCAGTTACTTAGATAGTGAAAACCTTTGTACAGGACAAACTTGATAAGTTACACATCGAATAGCAGAAAGTGTCCCTATAACACGTATTGGAACGTTGTTGACTTGTAGAGGTCATCCTTCTTTTCACTGTCTGAGTTATCATATAAATCCGATGGTTCTGCAACAACTCTAAATGGTCTTCTCGATTTAAGAGGTATGCGAACTTCCTTCGATCCATAAGGAGATGAATCACTACCTTGCGGACCATTTGAATATGTGCCTTTCTCAAGAAACGAAGCGGAAGTAGAACCTTGGGGATGCAACTCATACCTTCCTTGTATCTGAGAAAGGAAAGGCTCACTCGTCCTTGAAACTTCATTAGCAGATGAACGTAAAGGCTTTCGGATCCGTCGAGCGCCATGATCACGGTCACTATTACGGTTACCTGAGTCCTCTTCATGTGAGTCAAATAAAAGAGTTCGCAAATAATTGCTGTTATCGTTTCCTGATAAAAAGATGGGTCGCCAATGACTGATGAATTCGAGAAGATCTGCATTCACTTCAATTTCAGTTCTTGGATCAACGCAACTTACGATTGCAAGTTGTGAACTTCCATTTCTGGCAAAGGCTCCACGTTCAATAAGAGACTTTATTATCTGTGGATAATGATGAGAATATGTAATTCGAATATCTTCCTGATGCAGTAAAAGCTGTCGAATATGAAGGAAGCTGTCGCATAAGCTCATTTTTGATTGCTCATGTAATGTACGATAATTTTCATCCAGTGAATTATTACCACAAAACAAAATAGCAATATTGAAGTATCCCTCGGTTTTCTTCCCAGATGACAACCTGTCTTTGGTCATCAGCTTCAAAGAAATCAATAGATTAGAGGCGTCTTCTTTCTCTCGGCTAATGAAAGAATACTCTCGCATTGAATGTGAAAGTATTCGCTCACACTCTCTCCGATTCCTTACTTGGACAAAGCCAGCATTTTGTTGGCAAGACGAACTTTTCCAATACTGCCCAAAGTCCACGTAATATTCACCTTCATCCTGAATTTCTTTCCCCATCTTTTTCGTCTCCGAGTCAGGAAACTGTACTTGTGAACTATCAGAGAACATTTTCGAGGATTCCTTATAAACAGTATATTGAGAACACTTATAATTCGATAAAAGATTAATCTTGCTGTTTCCCTCAGAGTCAAATGCTTCAAAAGAAACGTAGAGACTCTCATCACTGGTTAGGACGCGCAAAAGTTTGATTACAGCTAATAAAAACACGCCTGGATCATCGCGTAATCCAATCTATTCAATATCAAAAACTCAGTATACAGACCGGTTTTCAAAATAATTGTGACTTACAGCCGTATGCATTTCTGCCTCAGCTGAAGAGCCAAAAATCAGCAAAGTTCCTGACTTCTTCTCTAGAGCAGCTACCAATAAATCGGCAACCGATTCAAGAATTTGTTCCTGCGAACTCTCCGTATCATACACTGCATCGTATTCATATGAATAGTAATCGTCGTTTTCTACTAAATTCCAGTAAAATTTTTTTTCTTCACTAATACAGGAATTAATTACCTTGAATATAATTTGTGGAATGGTGTGTTCCTTTCCCGCCTTGAAGGGGCTGCTGGTGAAGAAATACCTTTCTCAAGTGTGGCACAAAAACGATTTCGGGAGAATCCCAACCTCCTAACCACCGTGAAGACAGATTGTCTGATTTGACAGATATTTCACTGTCATAACAAGGAAACTGTCGAATTGCAGTAACAACGCCACATTTCAATCTTCGAACTTCTCTTTCTGCAGCTAGGCGGCGCTCTTGCTCTTGGAGAAGAATTTCGTTTTGTCCATCCTTTACTTCGTCATCTGTACACAGCTCAGTTTTTTCCTCCAATTCTAGCCGTTCGGCTTCTTTCTGCAGTCTTTTTAACGCCAATACCAGTCGCACAGCCAAACGAAAGGTTCTCTTGCGCCACGGCAAGGATGTGAAACTTACAACTGCACGTTGTGTCTGTGAAAACCGAGCTGCGGTAAGCCATCTTGAAGCGATGAGACGATGTATAATAGAACGTTGCGCAATGAGCGCACGACGAAAGTCTTCAACACTGAGTTTCGTGTCAGAGGAGGATATTGATGATTTTTCCATATTTTTTTCCGGTAATGAATTGGCATAAGAATACTGAGCAACCAAGTTTTTTTGCGACAATTTTGCAGCCAGTCTCCACACCAATATAACCAAACGACAAATCAGGCTTCGCAAAGATTCATATTGTGGTTCGAAGTCATACGATGATGGATTACCTGAACTGGTACCAAACCTTCTTGTTAGCTGACTCGAACTCTGACGTACGAAGCCACCACTATTTCTTATGAACGTCAAGGCACCCGAATTTGGAATCGACGAAAGGGCTTCCGTGTGTGGTGATCGTAAACCTTCGCTTACAAAATAACTATCGAATGACGACCCCTGTGATGTCCTCCTATTCATATGCTGATAGCTATCAGATACATATTCGTTGCAAAGAGGCAACACTTTCTCCAAGGCTGCGAGACACCTTAGAAAGGTCGCATGATGCTGGATAGCGAACTTGGCGACACAATGCATAAAGTTGCGGTCGTTTTCTTCTTCCAATTTTGATGCGTAACGAGCAAGTTCAACCTCTGCATTTTCATATGCAGAACGCGCTTCCGCTAGTTCGAATCGCTCAATGCCGTTGACACCACTAAAATCCGAGTCCTGACCTCGTTGCTGAGCTCTTGCGTGAGCTTTATAATTTCGCTTCGCTTCCTTAAAGCTATTTTTCCGTGCACGAAATTCCGTTACATATATCTCCAGGAAGTCTTTTCTAGGTTTTACCATGGTCACATCAATAGCTCGAGTAAAAGCCGAGAGTGCTTCGTGTACATCACGTTCTGCGCGTGAAACAGCAAAGAGAAGCTGACGTAGTTCTTTAGAACATAGTCCTCCCTCATTTGTGCTATTTGTAACAGCAACAAGCGACGTATCTGTTGACTGCTCTCCGTGACTACCAGTAGTGGCAAAGAGTCCTTGGTGTCTTGGCCGGGCAAGCCTACTGATATCAGCCAAAGCAGAAGTCGCTGTTCGACCAGCTAAAACCACAGCAGCAGAAGCATTTGCATATCTATGAACAAAACTTTAAACCTCAATCCTTGTTGAATGAAATGGCAAACCTTGTAAACCTCGACTTAATCAGTTCTGCAGACTTTTTAAGCCCTTTAACTGAAATTAGCTGAAGCCTTAGCTCTTCATCGTTCTCATAAACGTCTTCAATTCCAAATTCTTCCTTAAGTTGAAGCCCTAACTTTGCAAAAGTAAAAAACGCCTCCTTCGCCATGTTACTCTTCACCGACAACTGCAAATTACTTAAACACCCATTGGCATTTTTCCTTCCAAAAGGGCGCCTTCAATTTACAACCAATAACAATTGGCGAAAACAAAACGCGCCTAGAAAACGTGGCGTCTGGTTTATTTGTTTTCAAAAAGCAACTTGGTACTATTATATGCCGTAAAGCTCCACTAGCTCATCAACTACTCGAGGTTCAGAAAGTGTCGAAATATCGCCAAGCTCTTCTTTTTTTACTGCATTTCCTAGTTCAGCAATCTTGCGTAAAATTCGACGCATTATTTTACCACTGCGAGTTTTTGGCAAGCTAGGTGCCCAGTGGATGACGTCTGGAGTACAAATGGCACCTATATGCTCACGAACCGAATTTTTCAGCTCTTTCCGCAATTTTTCACTCGGTTGCTCTCCTTCTCGAAGAGTGACGAACGCGTAGACACCTTGCCCTTTGATTTCGTGCGGTACAGGTACTACTGCTGCCTCCGCGACTGCTCCATGCGCCACTAATGCGGATTCTACTTCTGCTGTTCCAATGCGGTGTCCACTCACGTTCAGAACATCATCCACTCTACCAGTCAACCAATAGTATCCATTCTCATCACGTCTACAGCCGTCTCCAGACATGTACAAACCTGGAAAAGGCTTAAAGTAGGTAGATTCCATGCGTGAGTGATCTCCGAGTACTGTGCGAAGCATTCCAGGCCATGGCTTCTTGATACAAAGATATCCTTCACACGGGCCAACCATCTCTTCCCCTTTTTCGTTTAACACTGTAGGAATAACACCAAAGAAGGGTATTCCGGCACTTCCAGGTTTTTGATAGAAACTCATTACAGGAGGAGGCAATATCATATGTCCGCCAGTTTCTGTTTGCCACCAAGTATCAACGATAGGACAGCGATTTTCTCCAACTTCTCTCGAGAACCACTTCCATGCTTCTGGATTTATTGGTTCACCAACAGTTCCAAGTAACGAAAGAGTGCTACGGTCATGAGGTCTCACATAGTTCTCACCTGCCCGCATAAGAGATCGAATCAACGTGGGAGCTGTATAAAGCTGGTTGATATGATATTTAGAAGTAATTTTCCATAAGCGACTAGCATCTGGAAACGTAGGAACCCCTTCAAATAGAACTTGCGTCGCACGATTAACAAGAGGGCCGTAAACGATATAGCTATGACCTGTTATCCACCCACAATCAGCAGTACAGAAATAAACATCTCCAGGATGATAATTAAAAGCATACCGATAAGTTGTTGCAGAATAAAGCAGATAACCTGCTGTACTATGAACAATTCCTTTAGGTTTTCCTGTCGAACCTGATGTGTACAAGACAAACAAGGGATCCTCTGCATCCATCCATTCAAGTTCACAACTGTTTGAAGATCCTGCTATCACGTCATGCCACCACTCATCGGTATCGGAGCTCATCGAGATAGGACACAGTTTCTCCCCCAGTCTTTGGTATATAATTTTACGTGTTAATAAATGACTACCAGTAGCCTCCCTGAGCAGTTCCTCTGCAGCATCAGCAACATTTTTCAAAGGAATTAGCTTCTCACCACGCCTAAATCCATCACATGTTATCAAAACACGACAATTAGCATCCAGTAGTCTGTTCGCAAGTGATTCGGCTGAGAATCCTGCAAAAACGACATTATGAATCGCTCCTATTCTAGCACATGCCAGCATAGCTACAATGAGCTCTGGAATATTGGGCATATAGATAGCAACTACATCCCCCTTTTTTACACCTCTTTGCTTTAATCCAGATGCAAGTCTTTTGATATTCTCTAGTAAAACTTCATATGTATAAGGTAAAACGTCATCATTTTCATCGTTTGCTTCTGCATACAAGGCAACTTGACTGCCAAAGCCTGCTTCCACATGTCTGTCCACTGCATTATAACAAGCATTCAGTTTGCCTCCTTTGAACCATTCGCAAAATACAGGTCCTTTGGTAACATCAAAGTTGTAGCGGCAAACTTCGTTCTCCCAAAGCTGTTGCCAAGATAATATGCTTTTTGCCATCTCAGACCAAAACTCTTCTGTTTCTTGAACCGAACGAGTGTAAAGACTTCTATACTCTTTGATGTCCTCGACAAAATGTTCATTGGTCTTCTTGAAATACTCATCCGGTACCGGGTACAAGTCTCCTTCCACTTGGGCTGTTAACGATTCAAGTGAATCGGAAACAGGGTATTTTATCCGAAGTGACGTCAGACCTATACGACTACGATAGAAACTACCTTTATTACAAAGTAAGTTAGACTTTTGACGTATTGTATGCATACGCAGGTACTCATGATTGCAATAGCATAAACAGAGGGTAGAACTCCCTATGAACATCGCCGAAACCTGTTTACAGCAATTCTTTTCTCTCTCACCCGTTGAAAATAAATT
Organism: Galdieria phlegrea; assembly: GCA_006232345.1. Lineage (NCBI taxonomy): Eukaryota > Rhodophyta > Bangiophyceae > Galdieriales > Galdieriaceae > Galdieria > Galdieria phlegrea. Next base: position 101,131 of record SDGA01000103.1, read on the forward strand.
ACCCTCAACAATTTCTACTCTCTAAGATGCATTGATCAACCTACTCAATGGAGAAATCCATTCGAAAACCCAATCACCTGCTTATTTCTGCTTCCAAACGTTTCATGGATTCAAGTAGCAATGAGAAGGAACCCATGTTTTTCTCACCTAACTGTTTCTCCAACAGACGGACAGTTTCAGTAAAAGTACTAAGACATGTACTTTCTGGAATTTCAATATTCCGGAAGTTTATAATATGAAAACCGCAAGCCAGAATTTTTATCAGTGCCAGTATTACAGACTGCAAACCGGTAGAAATTGGCTCGCTTTCTTCAGCAAGACTGTTGAAAATCAGTGATGCGAGTCGATCTAGATAAACCGTATTCTTCGTGGCAAACAAGTTAGCAAATCGAAAAAGATAAAGGAATATTACGTACCCAATTCGATCGTGTTGTCTGAACTGAACATAGGAAAAGCTCATCACATTCAAGGTTCAAAAAAGCAATATTCGATCGCAATCTAAGTATTTTCAATGTGTCACTATCATTCGGATGGCCGTTTCGTAACGTTTGATCGAGTTCATCTTCAGCCTGTTTCAAGCTTCTTAGCTTTTTGGCAAGAGTCTCAAAAGTGACTGAAATATCCTTCGAACTATAATGTGAAGGTGCAGTAGCACTACCATCACTGTAAAAGGACGTAGTAGTAGAAGCAACCATTACATCTGTGTCTTTTATATTGGATGAGGGAATACGAGCATCATCAAACTTCACAGTCATTTGACCCCTTTCAGGACTGGCTGCTAAGATGGACGCAGAATGAACCTCGCATCTTTTCCAGTTTCTAACAATTACTTTTGAGCCAACAGTGATTTCTTGATAAGGACAAGGAGCCCATGGATAAAATACAACGCTTCTGGGATCTGCTAGGTATTGTCGAACGAGAAGTCGATAGCTACAAAGATTAGATATGGAACCCAATGAATGTAGATACTTACCTTTTCAAGCGTTCACGCTCCTCAGCAAGAAACTTTTGGGAAAGTCTTCTAGGCTTCGTGCTACTTGAAAAAAGCTCACACATCTCCTTCCGAATCATTCGCCACTCGTTCGGTCTAAGCAATATATTCGAGTCGACACCCATTTCACGATAAAGCACATCTGAAAACTCTGAAAAATTCAAATAGCTGCGGTCAATAAATGCATCGAAGAACTCTATTAGACACCATTTGACTATCCCTGTGTCCATCGATAGTATCTGCTCTAAAACTCCTCTTGCGGAGCGCTTGGAGCCAATGGATATAGTTTTGCGTTCATCACTCTGCTTCGTATCTAGAAAGATTTGATTCATATTTGTGTTATTGGGAGAAGATTCGAGTTCCTCGGATGTTTTCCTAGAATCGATACGCCTTGTTGAAGATATTCTGTCCCATGAGCTTTGTTGATCAATATGTACAAAACTATTCCCCCGTCGTTTTAAAGATATAAAAGCATTGCGCGAATGCATGCTTGGTTGGTTTATAACTTCTGAAGGACTCATATTACTTTGAGTGCTTCTATCACATGATGCAACTTCAGAATGATTATTACTATGTTTGTATTTTGCTACAGATGTACTGTTGGTAAAATCTGATAGCATATTATGCGTGCGAGCACGCTTATGCTCTGGAGATTGTGAAGCTCTTGAGTTACTAGTACTCGTAGCCAGGCTGTCTTCCTCCTTCACAGAAGATATTGTGTAGGGGTCGGATTCAACTCTTAATCTTGGACTCGAGCCTACCTTGCTAGGTTCCTCAAATTCTGTCTTACTAGAGCCCATGGCAAAGTTATTTAAGTGACCTCCAACAAGTTCAAGGAATCCTGCTATATTTGCTTGAGGTAACGATAAATAAGGTCCGCAGAATTCATATAATCTTTCAACGTCTTCCCAGTGAACTGGAGTTCGTTTAACGTGCTCAGAACTTGCTAACGATGACAATTGTTGTAAAAATGAGCTTCCTAGTTTTTTTTCTAACACCCTAGAGAGTTTCGAGTTGGTGATTTTTCTAACTTTTTCAGTTTTAGAGATATCATTCTTTCTCCAAAGTTCAAATGCTGTGCATAGCCGAGAAATGCTCCATATATGTCTATCAGAAGGTAAAAGTGGTCGTTTCGACTGAGAAAATTTCCAGTCTTGTTCACTGTGGATACTTGGCTCGCACGATTGGGCATCAGAGGTAGGGTGTACCACTGTTTCGTCGGAACTTTTGACCTGTGAAGAGTCAGAAGAAACCTTTCTTCTACCCATTTTCTCCTCCGTCATTCCTGTTAATGCTTTTCAAATTATTAGAAAACGTCAGTTGAGCTTTTGGACGAAGCTGAACGTGACCAAGACAACTCAACAAGAAAGCTCGGGGAAATTTTAAGTTTGAAATTCTTCCAACACGTTTACGAGTTCGGTAGCAATGACTACAATGGACTCACAGGACAGTTATTAAGGGTTGAAAAGTCCTGGAATTTAAAATGTAGCTATTCTGGATGATTGCGGTTTTGAGTCTAAAACTTAGACTTTTCGAAAATGTTATTTTTCAGAAACTTCTCCAAGATGTTTCAAGGTGCATTGTTGGAAAGGAACAAAAACTTATGTTCAACGATAATGTTCAGGAAGATAATATAAATTAGCTTCAAAAAGTCCATCCTGCCTCTTTTTATGTAGTTTTGGCAGTATCTATGGCGCTTTCATCAGTATTTAAATAGGGAGGAGGAAATGGCCAATCGTTAAAAGCTATAGATTTCACTGATAACCATGTCATTAAGTCGCAAGGGAAGAGAAGCGAAAGAAATACGGCAAACATGGATAAAGACACGTCACCAAAATTTGTTTCAAATCCTCTTGGAGACATTCTGGCTGCGTAACAAAGTGTCTGGGATACTCTTTATTCAAATTCATTCACCGCCTTTGGGTAACAAAGTTGATTCCATACCTTGTGCAATGATAAAGAAAGCAAAGACCGAGTCAAATATATACATAGCATGGTTACTTGGTTCACTGTGTCATGCAGGAAACAATAAAAAATGAAGTCAAAAACCCCAAAATATAGCTCCTTAGGTGATTAAACGACTGGGATGAATATTAGATAAAAAACATGTAACATCTTTGGCGACACTTCAAACTACATCCAATCTGTCGACAATTTGTGATTTGTCCCTCTAGCAACGACACCTTTTTTAATAATACTTCCAGCGTTATCCCTGATGGACGCTAATGTATCTTTAGCAAGTAGACATGCTTTAATGCACGATATCCATTAAGAAACAAATTGTAATCCAGACAACAATATCAACTGTTGTATCTAAGTTCTGATCAACTAATCCCACTTCCTAAATAGTGAGCTCTAACCTTAAAATTTTTGAATATATCTTTCGAACTTGTTTAACTTTGGCAACAATCAATAATAATAGAAACGAGCAAATCTCAATACATTGCGTTTCTACTGATACGAACCCCTCTGAAAGCAGTAACAACGTATTCATTTCATATTTCATCATGTTTGCATATGTAGTACGTTTCCTTGAATTCATAAAAACTATCTGTTCCGTAGTACGTAACTCTCGTCAGTGCAAAGGCAAAAGGTAGACCAATGCTCCCAGAAGAACCAAAGACAACAAAACTCAGATGAATCTCCAACAAACATTTCACGATACTGTTAAAATGCTCTTATGTTTCCAGGGGGTCTATCTGCTGATCCTATGTTCCTCTGTCTATGCCTTGACATAAAAAATGTTATTTCTGCAGCAGCACTCAAAGTGATGAATTGTGTGACCCTCGTGTGGGCGGTCTTTAAAATATGAAAATTAAAATTTTAGTTCTCTGTATATCCATCGATGTTATCGCCAATGAGCTCAGCTACTGGTGCTGGATTTCATATATCATCCTCACGAGTGCCTTTATCTCTTTTCTAATAATTTCTGCGCCAAATTTCATCTCGCTATATGAAACTCGTTACAAAGTTGTACAAGTCGGGTCACAAAGTTGCCTGCAGCATGAACGTAGGTCTAGTTCAAACACGTCTGAGTCAACTAAAGATTATGCAGATAAAATAAAACAATTCCTAAAAGTCACGATACTCTTGTCAGCACACCAGTGATAGCTCCAGTCACAACTCATAGCTTTCACCTCCACATACTCCTTGTCTAGAGTTTACTTTACAGCAACTCATTTAAACACGAATTGAAAACAAAACTGTGAAAGCTGTTTCAATTGTTGTAACGGTTGAATTCTGCGAAAGACTATCAACAAGTACTTTAAAATTAGAAACTCACAAAAGACAATCACTGCCTAGAGTAAATGCATGATCGACAGACATTTTGAATCAGTTCCCATTGTTTGGTTATCTTCTCAGTTGCATGCATCCGTTTCTCCAGATGAAAGACTTCCTTGACTATTTAGACCAGGAACCATGTGTCTCAAAAAACTACCGAATACTATAAAAGAATCATAAACACTTTTATGGTTAATTAACTAAAAATACGGCTGGAACTGGATACGACAAAGTGCCTTTTTCTAAAAATTAACCAGACAATGATGACATTCTACAAATTCTGATGGCATAACCTTTCTTGTAGAAAGTAACAAGAAAGAAAAATAATTTACGCACAAACACTTACATTCAAATTTTACCAATTAAAACAATTTTAGATTGAAAAGAAGAATCCAATAAAACAATCACTGCATATTAAGAAAACCTTTGCACTCTATCAATCCAGCCCCTTCTTCGAAAGATAAGTAACTCAAAACCAACTATAGCTATCACTACTATCCTTTTGAAAGAAATTAAGAGTTTCTAACCCATTTCTCAAGAGCTTTGTCTCACCAAAACACCGTATAGCTATGACTATAATGCAGCTCAGGCATCCTTGAGAAATTCATTCCATAAATACTGGCGAGAAAACTTAATGGAATAAATATCGTACTGATGATTGTGAGAGTCTTCATTACTATAGATGCTGGTCATTCAAAAACTTCTTAAGCTATTCTATAAATAAAGCATCTAACCTTCTTGCATATCGTTGCTTGCTCCGCTCAAATAGAGATCCACAAGACCCAATGAGCTATCTCGATACACTTCCAGTATATCAATTATCTGAACAAGGTGATCCAAACAATCACGGAAATAACTGTGAAAATACTCTATAAATAGATTCAAGAATTTTAGAACTGTCCTTACGGTTTCTTATTCGAATCAATCTGAGGAAGCGAGTTAATCTTGTTTAGTATTTCCCTCAGTGGCCAACTGTTTCTCCTCAAATTAAATATGTCCCTCTTTAAAAGACTGATTCTCTAAAAGCTCAAATCAATGAAATGACATAGCAAAACAATATATTAACCGACTTTAATGAGATTGGGATGACGTCCTAACATTAAATTTGCTTCATTCCATAGCAAAGATGAGCAAATTGGACAGATGAAAAGAATACTTCAACTCACACTCAATTTCTTCAAGTTGCTCTCCATAATACTCTAGAACTGGAAAGAAAGAATCCGTCAATATATCCAACAGGTAATATAATACAAGTGACAGGTTCCTGGATTCAATATTGTCTTCATTCGATGCAAACCTCTCTCTCACGGCAGAGACCCAAGATATGAGACTGCCAGGATGTTTTTTCTCAAAGGTAAGCATCACTCCTCTCTGTTCCAAGATAACAATATAGAAACCTTTTAGAAATAATTCGTTGGAGTCATCTTTGGGAAGTAATACTGGAAGATGAGCTACAATAAAAAGCATTGATCCATATCTAACCTTTCTCTTAGTTTTCATATCGTATAAAATAACTTCTTACCGGTCAAATTTTGGTCTCGGAGACGAGAAACATATGTCTTCCACTGCCAAAGGATGAATATTGTAAGCTACAGAAAGTATCTTCAATACGCCATCCACTGTTGGATAACTGGAATCATAGGTATCCGGGAGTACAGTATGCATCCACCGAAAACTTCTTACGGTGTTTTTCATAAGTGACAAATAGAGTGAGATATCTTCGGGACAAGTTTCGTGGTAGTAGTCATCGTTAAATTCGCAAACATACACAGTAGCCACTTCTTTGCTGTTTCGTGGAGGTTCAGTATATTCGTCTGGCTCTCTGTGACTTTCAGGTGGTAAAGGATTTTCAAGAATTTCAGTGAAAGAAGTCTCTGACCGTCGTTGAGACACCATATCATCCTCCGAAAATTGGTATCTATCGAAATTTCAAGATATATTTATCAAACCAGAATAGGTAGTACCTATTGGAGGAATCCGAAAACGCTAGTGGTTGTTCTCGTAGGTGCTGTTCACCTTGCGACTTATCGTCAAAGAATTGCATTTGAACTGGATATTAAAGGCCACCGGTCCTGTACTAGTCTAGTTCACGATAGGTTTCGTAGACTTTGGACACCCTAGAACCAATATTTGGACAAAATGACTCTGTTTTTAAAGTGAATGGCTGTGTATCTCTGTCTAAACCTCCCAAGTGACCTTCATTGGATATCTGGTGATACAATCAAACTAAAATCGTTGGTTTGTTCCAGTGAAGTTGTGCGTGTGCATTGTTAAAAGGTTCAAATACTTTCTTGATGGACCTTATCATTTCTATTAGATATTTGGACGCTCATTCCCTTTCATTATCTTTGATAAGTTTTCAATATATGTTTGAATGTTTCACCTAGGTTTGGTGGCTTTTAAAAACTTGATTGTAATCAAAACCAAGAATCCGTGTTTAAATGCCATCAAGCTTAGCTCCTATATAAAATATCTCTCTAACGACAACTTTTGATACAATAAAGGAACCAAAGACAAAGGGCTACCAATTTCGCAACTAGTCCATGGTCCATCTAATGTGCTCCTATATGAAACCGTATATCACTTAACCACACAAACTACGTTGGAACATTTCCAAACAAGTGCCAATTCAAAAGTACAGAAAGTTCTTCCTAGCTCCTCTGAATATTGGTCAACTGCTCCTTCAGACACTCTTCTATAAGAATTGCTTATAAACACAGATTAGATAATATTTCTCGAGCGTTCATTCACTATTTACCTATAGCTAACTGTTCCCTAAAAGAGAGGCGCCCACAAAGTGTTTCTGTTGCTCGCAATAATTTGGTGTCCGGCGGTCTTTGAGCCTCATCTGCAACCACTGAGTCAGCATGAATTCACTTTACCACACACATGTTACCATAGCCGCAAAAGTTCGAAAGGTCCTCCAGTTTCCAGAGCTGCTCCTTGTACGACCTTTTCCTCGGGGTTGACATTGAATCGTGGAAAAATCTATTGCTTCAAATGCATTGCTACACAAGGAGTCGTCATTACTTTGACAATCTTGTGAAAGTTTCTCGATTGGATTCGTCAAGTAGCACTTGTTGTTACAGTAAGTTTTCCTTGTCTACGAGGTTCTTATGTTTGTTCACTAAAGTCTAAATGGATGTACTGGCACCAAGGTCCTGTTTACAAAGAGAGGAATCAACCTTTGTGAAGGAGCAGATGCACGTGATTGTAAGTCTCACTGCCAAGCTTCCTTTTCACCATCTCGAAGTAGAGTATTCATTTCAGCTTTAGTGTACATTATATTGGCGACGTTAAGTGTAAACCAGGTGGAAGGATCAGTTCTGCCCATAAAATATTTGAAAGAGGCCGCATTGTTACTTCATCCTTAAGCAAAATGGTGGTTGGTGGATAAACTTTGCTGTACTAGTGTGTAGACTATCCTCTATTGGTACAGAGACAAAGACATTTGGAAAACACAAGAATCATGCCATTAAAAGCTTGTTTTCCTGTAAAAATTTTCATTTATTATCAATTCTAAATTTCATAGCATATTCGTACGGCACCACAGCTATCAAATAAGATGGAAGGTACACGTTTGGAGACCTATTTGCAAAGGCAATATCTTTTTTTAAAAATGTTAAGCGACACATCATAGAGATATTCTCTTAGAATCATCTTGTGAAAAGAATTGTTGTGCCTGTTGCACTCAGAAGACGTTGCATCTGGCAGTTTTTATTCAAAAAACTATCCATGAAATGAGCTATAGGGTCAAATTTGACTGTGGTCAAATGGGTAAAAGGCAGCTAGACATGTTTTTATGATTCTTTTGCCAGGATGGGGGAAAATGTTGGCAACTTGAGTATTATAAACATAGAAGTTCCCCCTCAACACTTTATTCAAAACAAAATTTAGTAATGTTTGTAGAGTATGTGTAGTCAACCACAAGGGATAGTAAAAGACTATGTCGCAGGAGTGGCTAAGCAACAGAAAACAACTTTATTGGTGAGTAACTGACGTTTCACGTTGAAGTCTTTCGAATGACTGTGGATTAAAGTCAGAATTTATTTTTCTGTCTTCTTCGATACTTGAACTTTTGAGTCTTGAATCTCCATTCGTAAGTCCTGCGCAATCTTTTTTATTTCCTGTAATGTTTTCCGTGCCCTTACGCCAGCCGCTTTGTTCCCTATAATTTCATTACGATAAGGTGACAACACCAGCACGGATACTCCTACACCAACCTTTTTCAAAAAACTTATCACAGTCTTCTTCCACTGTGTTAATAAGTGTTTTCAGTTCCTGTATCTTTTCCATATGAAAAGATGAAATAAAGAGGTGGTACTCTTGTGATGATATTGGTGGGGTCCAAAGGCCTCCTGATGAGAAAATGAAACGGAACACAAAGGCCTCGTCAACAACGAATTGGAAACGGCAAAATGGGAAATGAAATGACATTTCAAACAAAACGGCTCGCTTTCTAAAGAGAGAGGGTTCTTCGTCTCTTTTAAAAAATAACCTTCTTAAGAGCTACAAAAAAGATATAAATAGTAGTTTACGTATTAAAATAGTTTAACACTTTTTATTTAGTTAAAAGAAGGTTGTGAACCATAGTTTGTGCTCCTATTATATTGTAGTCATCGTCCCTTCCAGTTTGGGACCCCAAACCGTCTTCCAAAAGACCTCCAAATACAACGTTTTGTCTTGAACACCGACTGTCCCTCTTCTTCACAAAGCACAGGTGTGATTCCCAACGACGACTCTTTCAATCAATCAGCAGTGCTGTTGGGCAGAGATAAACAAGCACTACAGCAGAGCCCCCTTATGATACTACTGTCAAAAGGTACCTATTTAAAAAAGAAAGCAGCCGATATAATGCCGTAAGAGATCAAAAGTTCTGCCCCTTCCAACCAGTTGCTGCTATTATCTCGCAATGCCAAACTCGTAACAACCACAGCAACTGCTAACATGGCCGTTTCAAACAAATGAAAGTCCAAAGTGAGTACCTCGGAGGAAAAGAACCAAGATGAAAAGACTAAAACGGGTGCAACAAACAATGCAACTTGTACACTGCTACCACAGGCAATAGAGATACTTAGATCTATGTTTCCCTTAATCGCAAAAGAGCAAGCTGCCATATGCTCCGTAGCATTTCCAACAATGGGTAACAATACAAAAGCAACAAATGTGCTCGAAAGCCTCGTTTGTTTCGAAAATCCTTCAATAGATGCAATCAAATATTCAGAGCACCAAGAAGTTAAAAATATACTAGCTAATAGCAGCAAGATAGCAAAATAAAGAGGAAGAACGTTTGCCTTCCTATGAAACGTAACAGGGCTATTCACTACTGACTGGTTGATCGAGGAATACGAACGACGCATAGAACCTGAACGAACCAACTTTCTAGTATCATATAAATGTGCATGGGTCACCAACTCAAAAAAAAGAAATAGCAGATATAGCAGAAACATGAAGCAAGAAGTAAACAAAGATAAAAGTTGAATGTTCGACAAAGATGTATCTTCAGAAGCCGAGAAAACTGCAGGAATCAAAAAACCAAATAAAGCTACAGCGAGAACACTTATATTCGAGTCCGCTATTGCTGGATTGATTGCTTGGGTTGTATGAAACATACCACCCAATAAGAAACTCCAACCAAGAACAAACAATAAATTAGACAAAACAGAACCAAGCAAAGTTGCTTTTACGACATCCATCAGACCCAAGCGCAGCGAACTGAAACCAAGAATTACCTCCACAGCGTTACCAAAAGTTGCATTCAGGAGACCTCCAATTGTCTCGTTAGTAAAGGACGCAACTATCTCTGTAGCGGTGCCCAGTAGCGTTGATAAAGGAATAATAGCAAGAAAATTAAAAACAAAATTCAAAGTATCGTTGTATTTCGTCCAACCAAAAAAAATCCCCAACGGAACAGTAGAAAATAAGAAGTTTGTCCAGGAACGATAAGGAAGCCATAAGCTGGTATAGGATTCAAAAGAAGATTCAGCGAGGACAGTCTTTCTGTTTTCATCTCTATACCAAGTCTGTTTGAGGAGCGGAGAGTCTTCACTGTTTGGCATCATGAACTTCTGAGAAATGGCACTACCAAGAGCTTTTTAAAAAATGAGAAATCCATCGACCTCAAAAGAAATTGTTGTTTATCTTAGATGAAGCTGAAGCATTCTGATGTTGCAAAAATGCATTTATCTTTCCGTTGTTAACATAAACCGGTTTCTGGTTTTAAGATTACTCGCATTGTTTTGTTGAAAGAATATAGCAGTTCCAAAGCAAAGTGAATGGAAGTTTTCTCTGTAGTCAGTAAAATTAAACCTTAGTATACACCGGTTCTTCAAATCTTTTTTGGCAAGTACATGTCGTGCATTTCAGCAACTATAATAAATTCTTATTTCTTAATGCTGCAATTCCTCCTTTCTATATGAACTGTTTACCTCAACATTTACTTCAATATTAGCATTGTGACAAACCATTCGTTACCATGGCATGGAACTCTATCAGTCAAATTGTGAGACTATAGATGAGGCTATCAAGATTGTTCCGTTTTCCTCAACAGTATTATGATTCTCATCTTTCTCTGGGTTTTCAAAAATCAAGTCAACGTGAAATGTTTTGGCGTTGCCATCAAGGACTTGGTGTCCTTTGATTAAATCTCCCGTGTTCACACTGGAATCAACACACAAATTATAATTACAGAAGGCAGCTTCACAGCAACTCCATCGTTATGAATAAACCATCAGTTCCGTACTACACAGAATTGTCAAGTAGAAGATGCAAACTTTCAATGAAGCAAGAAACGAGGAATGTTGGTAATTCTAGGCCAAAGTTCTTATTCTAATATATACAAGACAGAAAGTGCCCAGAGCAAATTTTTGTTTCTATTCTAGAGGTTTGGGAAACAACTATATCTGTAAAATGCTTTTGTATTATCCACGTGCATAATTGAGACAAAGATTGAAACAGAGTTTGTTTTTTGTTTCTCAGATACACAGTCAACGCGCAAACATACAGCACATCACTTACAAGTACATTTCGACCTATTTTTAAAGTAACATCATCGTACTCTTTGCCAGAGACAATGCTAGAAATAAAGTAATCCACTAGTCTACCGAGGTGGTGCTTCCTGAGGAAATGAACATGCAAATTGGCTTAGTTTCCTTGAACAGCCACAAACTTCCAAGATACAAAAGCGATTCTTTATGCGTCTCCCAAAAACACCTCCATCAACATAAAGTGTTCCAGCAAAGACCGAGATTTCCAGCATCAACGCCATGAAAAGGCATCAAAAATGATTCGCATGGTATACACCTTCACATTATGCACCCGATGTGCAGGGGATATGGAAATTTCAAACATAAACATAAAAACAGATTGGCTTCTATTAAACTATCACAGAATTGTCTAATAGATTACATTTCAACATTAGCAAACAAGTAGCAATATCGTTGCTACAGACTCATTGTTGACTAGCAATGGAGATGATTATGTCAAATTGGACTTTGTGAGCTCAACCTTTTAAGCAACTAAGGCCAGCTCCCGTAGCATTCACACAAAAAGTTATCAATGATTATGGCTGAAAATGTAAAAGTCATACTTGACTTTATATATTTGGAAGCAAGTTATCAAGTAAGCAACTATCTTTCAGTTGAGACATCATTTCCTGTCTTTTCCATTATTAAGGTCATCGTCATCTACACTCAGAATGGAATCAACAACTCTTCGTATTGCACTGTCTTCTCTTACACCGCCGAACATATGGGACGCTTTCGACGAGATAAAAGTAATGGGGATGTTCAGCGATCTTTTCAAAGCTTCCGAAAAACGCTGCGTCTTATCTTTGATTCTTTCTCTTCGTTCTTCCGATCTGAGATACAGAAAGAGCACACCACCAAACACCCCTGTAATCGCGGTAGAGACGAGTAAAGAATAAAAGCCGATCTCCAAAGCTTCCACTCTAAGTTTCTGAGTCATTGATAAAACGGTTTCACCTTTTGCAAAATTGTTAGAATTCCGCCATCTTTCCAAATATTCATATCGTCCTCTCGTCAAGTCATAATAAGAATCTGATGCGAGTTTTGCGGCACTTGAGACCTGCGATACTGGGAACGTGGTACTTTTGTCCGTAGACGGCAACGACGACGAGTTCAAACGCACTTCGAAGGGTCTTCTCACCGTAGTTGGTATTTCTCTGTCTTTTGAAGAAGGGACCCAGACATTCTGTAAGATTTCAGGAAGACCATCAAACTCTCCACTGCGAAACCGCCGTTCTAACTCCTTGTTTTCCTTTCGAAACTTTTCTATTTCGTCTTTATTTAATCTCCTTCGAAGTTCTTGAGAGCCAACTTGTTCGCCTTTATAGACATAAGCTGTTTCAGAAGAACGAGCCCTGGTTGAAAGCGCCCCTGGTAGCATGTTTTCAACTGCACCACCCCACCAGCAACCTGCCACATGTGGCCATTATATTTTCCTTTATCTGTCTTGACAGCAGAAGATTATTCATCGCTGCAGTACGAGGAAAATACCAGTTTGGATATATGCATAGTTGCAAAGATTCGTGAACAAGCATTCTTTACTGAGGAGGCGAATATCGACATGTTTGATTCACGTCTTCCCAAATTTGAGCTGCCAAAAAGGGAATGTTCATATTAGAAAAGAAGAAACTACAATTTGAAGAACTCTTCAAAGTCTTTTGGCATCAAGACAGTAAAAAATAAAATGAAAACAAATATTCGCCTGTGCGAATCCTCAATAACTGGACAAAGCAGGCGCTCCTGCTTTTCCAATCTAACAACGATAGCATTTTTCGGCCCAATTTGCATTTAAAAAATGTGCAGGCGCCAAATTTGTTATCAAGAGTCCTGTCCTTGCATGTGGGATTTTGAACAAGTGCCTGTTACAGATGAGTACAACTTGCCCTTGCTGTCAACTTGCTTTTCCGAGTGTCAGCTAAAAGTTTTCAGTGCCGGTTGCAGTGAGAATAGAAGCATATACGTCATTGAAAACCTTTCAGAATTCCGACTTAAATTGGAAGACTTCTGTAAGAAACGACAAGAACGTTTGCCAGAGTTCCTTTCCCAACTATCTCAATTATGGAACGATTTATCAATCTTTCAAAGAGCTCTACAGCCTCTTGCTTATTGCTGCTCCAAAGGGATAATAAGATCTAAGGATAACCTGTTTTTCACTGATTTTTCTCTCATTCGAGTGCTGTCGAGCATTCCAGCCATTCAAGACCGTTGTTTCCAGTTGCTAGTTCTTAAGTTGTCTGAGATTGAGACTCTAAAGATGGATTGCTTAACAAAAGTGAATGTGACTGACTTGCAAGAAAAAATATTGGACCAAATGCGTTTCCAACCCATTGTCTTCCACAGTAATGAGCTTGCAAGAAACCTCGTTGAACTTTTTTCGTCTTCATCCGAAAGTTTACAAAAAAGAATTTTATTAGCTCTTCCGGACATACTCGATGATGACGGACATGAACTTGCTGCGAAATTGGTACTTAAAGTGATTCCACATTATCCCTCTCTTTTAAATCAAGTATTAGAATGTTTTTCTTCCATGTCACTGAGTAAAGGCAGAATTACAGCGATATTCAAGCAGCTTTCCGAGAGCATGTTAAATCTGAGTTTGGAAGGTTTCCTGGAACTTCTTCTCATGGCACCTAACTCAGCAACAATGGAACACATTATTTTGAATTTTCAAACAACTTGTTTCAACCCGAGTCAAAATTCGATTTCCATTTCAGTCGCGCTAGACAGCTTTATCAGAAGACTCAAATTAAACTTGAATACAAGACAAAACTTGATTCAGTATTTTACAAGTTCAGGGAAAGAAACCTGGAGTGAAGTTGAATATTACCTGGTCTTGCTGTTATATAGTGTGGGAGAGAAAAAATATATCATGAGCTTGCTACTAAAAAAGAATTGGAGTGAAACTGATGAACAGACATTTTTAGCAGCCATATATAATCTTATATCTGCATATCACAAGCTTTGCCAAGATATCTGCTCCCTCACAGAACAACTGGCTTGCTGCGTTCGAGAAGAAAGAGAGCAGCACCTAGTAATCTTGATGTTTTTCAAAGTATTTGATGCTGTTGGTAGCTTGGGTGAAAGTATAATACATGAAATAGAACCTGCAGTTTGTTCTTTGATTAGACTTGTGGAGCGTTATCCCAGTCCAGCCAGTGATATTGGATTGCTTTCGATTCTGCATATATCTCGAGATAAACCGCAAGTTCTGGGACCTTTTCTCAATCCTCTCCTTCTGCTTTTGGAATATTTGGAAAATTTTAGCGAAATGCATCTGCGATATTTGTTTGAAATTTTGACGCGAGTCCTTTACACGCATGATCTGTCAACAGCCGAAGCTTCTTCTGCTATCTCTACTTTAGCTATACTTGTTCAGAAAGATTTATGCCACATTGAAGCGAAGAATCTTAGAATTGGTATGATAGCATTAAGTTGCAGTGTTATGTTTCTGAATTTTTTAGGTATCATTGGAGCATGTGCTAATATTGAATTGGTCCCTTCTTTGTTCCTGGAAAAGCACTCTGAAGGCTCCGATACACGCCAAACTCTTACTCTGCGTTTCTTTGGGAAAATGACCTTTGCAGTTTTGAAAGAAGTAGCATATTTTATGACATGTAATCTTTACAGTGTGGAGGGTAAAAACTATATTTTTGGAGCTTGCCGAGACGTATTCGAGCAACACTTCAATATTCAAATGCTCTCTGAAAATAGTGACAGTGACGAATTGTCTTCGACAACTTTGGAAGATGACCTCAATTCGAACGTAAACTGTAATAATATATCCCTAAAACAAGAAGACATCGACATCTGTACAGCTCTGGAACTTTATACCTTACTAACAAAATGTCCGGGAACTCAAAAACTTGAAAAGCAAAATCTCGAATTAATATTTTCAAGCTTTCGTTTCCATTGTGACGGAACTGCATCAAAAGAAAATATCAAAAAGTGTGTGCTTGCAGTAGGATTTGCTCGTATCTCGATAATAGAAATTATCGATCGGAGAATTTTAAACCTTCATTTCAAACAATTTTTGTACTTGCTACAATATTTAATGAAGATGGAAAACTCCCTGTCCTCTCTGGACCAGCTTACTGAGAACAAGATATACCAGACGCTTTGGGAAGAGATACCTGGCACTTCCAAATATGAAGGTGAGGTCTTTTAATTTTCACATGGATCGAATAAACCATCCCTTTGCAAGGAATATTATGCTGGAGAACATTTTTGCCCAGGTTCTCGTTAGAAACCCTCTACACTTTTTGTGAGCTAGTGTTTGAGTATGAATTGTGGAGCCATGCAGCAGTTTTGCTGCCATTGTTGCAGTCCGCGCTATCAGAGAAGTTACCTCTAGCTGTGGGCGGAATCGGAAAAGAGTTTGATGAAGGGTATTTACACCGACGTTATCATGGAGCTACCTTTTGTTTCGTTACATTGTGTTCATTCTTCAGTCGTAATTCTCGAGCTGAAGTTGAACGTGATTTGTGGACAACTACACTGTATTTGGCCGGTGAAGCTTGCTGGAAGGAACTTCGAAACAAGACGTCTCGAAATATCCTTTTGTCTGACAATTGTCAGTGTCTGAAGCTCTGTTCAGAACACAAGACTTTCGCCGCAACGAGACATGAATCTCTAACAGCAGTAGAGAAACCGGTACGAAAAATCTACGTGAACGTTTTAACTTGCCTTTCAATGATGGATGTCTGCTCGGACTCAAAGTGCTTGGAGGTTTTGATAAGGCTGTTAGATCTACTGTGGGAAATGCAGCAGCCCACAGGACGTAACGAACGGTCATTTGAAATTTGTGAGGTCATGACAACACTGCAAGCTAACATTTTTACTGAGTATCTGGATTTGGAGTCTAAAAGACATATGTTTGAAATATTCTTGAAGCATTCTAAGGAGGCATTTTTTGAAGTAATTTCTTATTTCAAAGAGCTGTTGGACACAAATTTTTCAGCAGCTGCTGACAGTTCTCGAATAGCCAAAATTGCTTCTGGTTTTGAGACTCAAACTTTAAAGCAGGTCATACTTGGCCTGTGCCTTGAGCAATTAGACCGTGAAATTAAACTTTGCCAGCAAACTTCTTCATCAGATGATAACTCCGATCAGAAGTTGTGGAGAGAAAGGTTAAATACATTCTGGGCTGTATTTAACACATTTCGCATAGTTCTTGAAAAAGCAAAGAAGGATGCCAAACTGAAAGATATGCGCTTTTGTCTTAAGCAAGGTCAGAAATTTGTCAGAATAGTGCTTGATGGTGGTGGCTTAGAAGTTCTTGCCAAACAACTTTTGCGTGAAAAGAGCTTTGGACTGAGTTTGATTAAAGAGTTGCAAAAGTGCACGCGCTCACTTCACCAAATATGTGCGTTTTGTAAGGAATCTAAGGAAGAGGCATTGTTGCCCATAGTTGCAACTGTCAAAAAACAACTTGAAGCATTGCTGTTTCGGGTGAAACAGGTTCTTCGCAAGGAAGGAATTTCTAATGCGTTTTGGCTCGGAAATTTGAAAAATAAGAATTTTGAAGGGGTGGCACTCCCGTCACAAATTGAGGAGTCTTGATGTCGTTGCTCTGATCAGTACTTCCATGTCTTCTTTGTGGTTTTCCTTATTCTTCGTTGCAGGTCCTTTATTAGTCTGTACCTTGGTAGTTTTTTGGTTCGACCCGTTGCTTGTGACTCTCTTTTTATTTTCAAGTTTTTTGTTGCTTGTCTTGCGTGCTACTGTTGCTCTTCTTTACTTTCTTTTTTTGCCTCTTCGCTCTTTAGTTGCTGTTTGGGTATTTATTGGATGTGCCTTCGAAGAGCTTGGACGCTTCTTTTTTTACACGTATATTTATCCTCGTATTTTTGTCAGTGGTTCTGAACCAGATTCAAGAGAATCAAAGCTAACAACTGTTCGTCAAGAAGGTGTAGTGGTTGGAACTGCTTTTGCTTTATCTGCCTTTTTTTGTGGAGCAGGAAATATGTTGAGTCGCGTGGAGTCCATCAGAACGGAGTTGTCTTCAAGTTATATTTGGAAACATTTTAGCTTCATAGTTACTTCATTTTCATTCGTCATGTCTTTTACACGAGTTCTTGTTGGTACTTTTAGTTGGGTTTGTTACTGTAACCGCAGGTTCCGAGAGGCGCTAATATTGAGCATCTGGTATATAACTGTTCAACTGGTTTTTTTGTTGCAGCCTGGTTCACTTGAAGGCCATGTGCTTATTACAGTGTTTTTAGTTTTGCAGCTTGTGGCATTAATGTTTTTTATTCGAAACCGACATCTTGTTTATTCTAACTTTGCCATGTAAAGAATTGTATAACATAATTTTCATATGAAGAGTATCTAAAGCTAAATAATGATTTGATAGTTTATTTGAAGACAGCTTTCATGTATCTTTTTTTTTGAATTATATGGTGATATATTTCCTTGTATATGACATTTGACATGGGTACATTGTACAGAAATCGGAGTAAACATTTGTCTAGTTTTTCCCCGTCTAAATGTTCGATCCAAGCGAACCTGAAATTTGACAATTCTGAGGTCATTCGCTGAAGAGCTTCATTTTTCTTGAACACAACTGTGTGACACAATTTTTCTGAAAAAAAGCTTGCCAGCTCCGTTAATTATTTAGACAACATGTCTAAATTATATCATGTATCGAGTTGCAATTTTGCTAAAAACAGATAATATCGACATTACTCTGTCTCCAAACACATCTGTATATATATATATATATATATATATATAGCTGGTGTCGGTCTCATCGAATTTGGTACCAGGAGGAGTCGTGACGTGTCGGTGTGCTTCGAAACACAAAATTGGTTTCAAACAAAAACATTTTCAGATAAACAAACTTCTAATAGCATTAATTTTGTGTTTCCGTAATGTGATCTTTTGACTGCTGGATAATAAGGACGCAGCACAACGTCAGAGTTATCCACAAGTGGCCCATCTAGTACATTATGGGAAAAAAACAAGGATACATAAAACATGATGTTAAACAAGGGGATCAAATCCACTGATATTTTTCTCATATTCTTCTTTCTCCATTGCTGTGTTTCCTGGATAGGTTGCTTCCATTCTTCCGTCCACTCTAAATGTCTTTCTCTTCGACGTATCATCTCAGTGTATAAACAACTAAACCCATATCATCAAAAGAAGAATGTAATTAAATAAAAGACATTGTTCTAAGATACACAAATTCTGCACTTCATCTTTCACGTTTACTCTGAGAGAAACCATTGCTCATGGTGTCAGCAGTTAAGAATTTTTTAATTTTTAAGAGCCATATTCTATTGAATCGAATAGCTTTTCAATGCATTTTTCTCTGTGACGAAAGTTTCTTTGTCACAATTTTTGGATAACAGTCTGAAACATTTGAACTCAAACCTTATAAGCCTTACCTGTCAGGTAACCAGAATTTCCAAAACACTTTTTTGCCGTACTACTCGTTACGGCAAGTCTGGAAACTTGTACTGATTCCATAGCCTGTTGCAATCTCCATGTCTCGGAAACTATTTTGGATATCTTTAGCGTTGTAACATTTTAGCTTAATGGTGTTCCTATTATCGAACTGCTTCCTTCTTTTACTTTCTTTTCTGTGGAAGTTTTTGAAACTCCACAATTCTTGGCCATTGCATTAGAATACGAAGCCTCCAAACCAAGTAAAAACCAACTGAAACATATGTCGACCTGTGTATCTTATAAAGAACAAATATTCTATTGAAAGTCTCCTCAAAATCTTTTTACTCTGTTACATTTAGAATCACTCAGGTCATGCTTTACGAGGACACATGAGGCATGAATTTATTTGTGAGATACCAACATCGTACTAGCAGATTGTGAACTTTTAGCACAAATCATGCAGAATTCCGTAAGCGTTTCTAACAAGAAAACCACAAGCATAGCAAGAGAAGTGTTGAAAAGTGGGGCCCGAAAAAAGAATATAGAAGTTTCTGCGGTAGCCGCCAATCTGCAGCGATCAGAAACAGGACGTTTTTTGACCTTGACTGATCTTGTTCTGCTTGGTGTTGGTGGGACAGTAGGAGCCGGTGTTTTTCTTCTAACGGGTATAGCAGCAAATAGAGACGCAGGACCAAGTGTCATGCTGTCTTTTTTAGTATCTGCCGTAGTCTGTGGTTTTTCTGCGTTTTCATATGGAGAAATGTCTTCACGACTACCAAGCTGTGGTAGCGCTTATGCATTTGCTTATTCTACTATTGGAGAGTTGTTCGCGTTCCTTGTAGGATGGTGTTTAACTTTAGAGTATGGAATATCCGCTGCAGCAGTTGCGAGAAGTTGGGCTGCGCATATCAGTGAGGCCGCACAGCTACCAAAATTTCTACATTCCAACTCCGGTTTTAGTATTTTAGGCGCAGTTCTTATTCTGGCCCTCACTTTAATTCTTTGTTCGGGTATGCGGGAAGCAAAGTGGATCATTGATTCGGCCACTATCTTGTATGGTCTAGTTCTTTTTACGATCTTGTTCAGGGGTTCCTTGTTGGTAAATCCTTCGAACTGGTTACCATTTGCTCCATTTGGGGTATCAGGAATTATTGCAGGTGCTTCTACTGTGTTTTTTGCTTTCGTTGGATTCGACCAAGTAGCAGCTGTAGCAGAAGAGGCGCACCACCCTTCAAAGACTGTTCCTAAAGCAATTCTCATTTCTCTGTGCATTGTTTTCATTGTGTACTCTGCAGCATCATTTGTACTGACCGGTCTAGTTCCATATAGCAAAATTACTGGTCAAGCTTCGTTCATTGAGGCCTTTAAGGAGCTTGGTCATCCCGTTTTTGCTCGTTTGATAGCCATTGGGATAGCATTAGGTATGCAAAACACTGCTATGGTGGCTCTTGCAGCACAGCCTCGCATCTTTTTTGCAATGGCAAGAGACGGGCTCTTACCTGAACTTTTTGGAGAAGTATCTGGACCAGGTGCTGCACCCAGAGCTTCTTCATTGTTATGTGGCTTTGGAGTTGCTATACTGGCGCTTCTGGTTCCTTTACAGACTTTAACAGACCTTGTTTCGGGTGGTACTATACTTGCCCTTCTCTCTACCAATGTTTCTGTGCTACTTGTCCGTTTACAAATATCTGGCCATCAGAGTGATTCTAAAATTTTATTAATACTTTACGTAACAGCGTGTGGAGTTGCTTCCTGGCTAACTCGAGTAATGCCTTATAAATTCGTCGGTTTTATTCTGACTGTCTCTGTGGTTGGATTCCCTTTTTTCCTATTGATGAGGATGCCATTGTCGGAAGAAGCCGATCCTCCTTCTTTTAGAAGTCCAGGAGTCCCATTTGTACAAGCGTTTGGAATTTTTTCCAACCTTTTTTTGTTTTTCCGTCTTCAAACTACAGCACTTGCGATGCTAGCTGTTTGGCTTGTTATAGGGTTTACCTTTTATGTTGTCTACAGTGTTCGACATAGCTTGGGAAATGCATGGGAACGTGTGGATAGTAATTCTTATGCTCAGATGCAGCCAACATTAACTTTTAATCTACGTTCAAGCTTTGAAAATCTTGGAGGACCTTCCACCTTAGTGGAAATGGATGAAGAGGAGTCTGCTGAAGACATGGTGGGACAAGATAAAATGGTACAAGGCACTTAGAGGCAGAAAAGGTGGACAAATGAATCATGCTTTATCCTGTTCTTTGCAGGGCTTTAATATCTTTGACAAACAAGAATTTTTGGCAACCATTTAATTCACATTGGAAACTGGCTGATTTCATTGCATGGCTCTTCTTTGGTTCAGATTTAGGTAGGAGCTTCTTCTACGAATGAGGAATGTTGTTGCACCTATTACCATCAATGCCCAGCTAAGGAACCTATAACGATTCCAGCGATGGAGCCAGCATCAAGTCCTCCACTGGAGTTGTGTATCTTTGTTGAATCTGGAGTTCCTTTATGAGGAGAGGTAGTTGATGAGGGAGTGTGAGTGACGCTTGGTGTCGCAGATATTGTACTTGAGGATGTTGCGTTTTTTGAACCGATTTTATCACTGCCACCGTCATTCTTACTCTTAGGAATAGTAGTACTCGATGAGTTTGATGAAGAGGGTATTGGTGTAACAGTTGGTGGATCTTTTGATGCTGTTGGTCCTACAGATGGATCTGGAGATGATGTTGTAGTTGGCGGATCGGAGTACCATTCCACCGCTTGTAGCTTGCCATATAAATTGAAAAATGGCAGTTCCATGCAGGTCTCATAAGTAGTTTGAAAGGTTCCGCAGATACTGCAGTTGAAGCATGTCCAATCAGAGCAAACACGATAAAACGAGCCGTAAGTGTTTTTCTCAAACCAAAAATAAGACTCCATTTCAGGCAGGAAGGTACACACGTCCCATTGAAAGTAGCAGTTTCGCATCATTGAAATTTCGTCAGTACAGAGAGCGTCTTCACAAAACGTGAGTTCTACATATTGTTGTTGTCTTTGTAATGTCTTGAAACTTTGTTGCGTTTGTGCCAGTGTTATTGCAGTGATGATAAGAAAATATAAATAGAATATATACCTCGCGGAGTTATTCTGTTTTTCCATGAAGTAGCATTCCCTCACGTATGATTGCTTCTTTGTTTCGTGGGGAGACTAGATGTCATTTATCGACAACTTGTTCGAGCTCTTTGGATATCAGTCAGAAAGATCCCGTATATGTAACGCGTGCTCTCATTTCGTGTTTCATTAGGTAATAAATTGAGATTGTATCATTTTGTATGACAACTTGTCTTTCACACATTATGATGAGGAGAGACAAGTTGTCCGAAATTCCATGTATAGCATTTTTCTTTAGAATTTCATTCAGTTGGCGCCCTTTTCCCTATTATGCAGACTCCACGAACAAATTATCGTCGTGCACTACCTTTTCCTGCCTTTAATAGTATAGATAAACAGGCTACTGAAAGCGAAAGTTCTTCGAATGCCGAAATATTGTCTTCAAGACAAGGATCTGTAACGAACGAAGGAAGAGGGTTTGTTGAGAACGACGTTTCAAGTTTTATTGCAAGTTATGAACAGGAACTTGAGTTTGAATTTTTTTCAGCTCTAAGTGGATCACAGTATGCCATTAGAAGCGCGGAATGTCTTTCGGCAGAGCAACAGATTCTCTTTATTGTTACAGAACTTCAGCTGCAACTTGAAAACAAGCTGCAGACACTCTTTAAGTTTCTCAAGGACCGGTCTTTACATCCTAGATATAGAGAAGAACTGGAACACGTCAGATTGAGGCTCCAGGCAGAAAGAGACACGTGGTATTTATTGAAATTTGTGACAGTCAGTTCTCCAACAGACTCCGTAACCAAACTCCTTCAGCCTCCAACCCACGTTTTTCAGTTTCAGAATGCTTCCATGTTAAAAGCGAGATGTATTTTGGAGTGGTGTGAAAAAATATGTGTAGAAAGACTTTCATTAGCTTCGGACGGTCGCATGGCTGACGTTGGCCAGCGAGTCGAAGAGAGATTGGCCCCACTCGACGACCCTGCGTATCGTTGGAGTCAGAGTGCACTGCAAGCAGGAAAAACAATGCTAGATCCTGATTATCCATTTAGAGAGCATGAACTGCACCAGGTTGATCGACATATGGAGGAGACTATATCTTATGAATTTTTTTGCCTACTACGTAGTGGCATGTTGGAGAAGGCTGCTCAAGTTCTTGAGAAAGTAGGCCAATATTGGAGAAGTATTTGCCTACTGGGATTCTGTCGAGCCTGGAGTGCATCAAGCAACGGTGAGATTGGCGAAGTTTGGAAAAATTGGAAAAGAGCAGCAGAAGAAATTGCGCTGAATCCTCTTACGAGTACGTACGAAAAGGGTGTCTTTGGTGCTCTTTGTGGCCGGACAGAGCAAGTCTTGTCGGCTTGTCGATCGTGGGAAGACTATGTATGGATTCGTTTCTTTTCTCGTACTTTACAGAATTGGGAGAATATTTTGTTTTCTGGTGAGGGAACTTCGTTTACTGATGAAGATATTCTTGAAATCTTTGAGAAATGTGAAGGAACTGCCAGTGATTCTTTAGAACTCAATATGCTACATCGTATACAAAGTTATTTATCTTTGGGCCTAGAGATGAATACAAATTTGCTATTGAGATTTGTTGAGTTTCTTTTGGCTACACAGCGTTCCAATGAAAAATGGTGTTGGTTTTTGCGATTCACAGCACAAGTCACAGTACTTATTAGAATACTGTTCAAACGAATAGAAAATGAGAAGTTGGAGGAGTCATTGGAACAACTTCTGCTTGCTTACTGTAGTTATCTCTTATCTCTCTACTCTACCGAAGAATTGCATGCAGCAGAACAAGGATTTTCTCGTGCGAAGTTGTCTTATGATGACCTTCTTATGGGTTACGTTGCAAATCTTCGCAATGAACAAAATATCGTTGATTGCTGCGTAGAGTTTATGCTGAGTGCTTTGAAAGCTGACATTAGAACTGAACAGGTGCGTAAAGGTTTGAATAACCCTCAACTTTCCGTTGTTTCTGATGAGCGGAGAACATCTTGTTTGGAGAAGACTGGGCAATACCTAGCAGAGTTCCCTAGGTCGATGTTAAATTGCATCGTGGAAACATCAGTATCTTATATCTGGAACGAAATAGACTTTGATATTGAACAGAAGGAACAGTCGAATGATGCTGACTTGTTAGTAATTCGAAGCGTTGACTTTCTTATCTTTCCAGGATATGAAAATTATATGGTTGCTGTTGCATGCATTAATCTTTTTGTTCGAAAGTTTGTGTTGGCTGGTCGTATCTCGTCAGCACACCTTGCACTTGCCCAAATATCAGACGACATGTTACGGTATTCTGAAAATGAATGGAGTCTGATTCATGAGTTTCGTTGTTGGCAGCAATTCCTTGTAGCTTGGGACGCTATCGTTGAATGGCGCCAGTATTTTGTTTCGCAGCGGCCGTCGCCATTGCCTGCAAGTGTTGTACAAATAATCGACTATCAAGTTGATGATGTCTCTTTAGAGGAACAACTTCGGGCGCAACATTTAGTAGAAACATATGAAGAGGATCTCAATCGATATCAAGAACAGTGTTGGCGTTTGGGTGAAATTGCAGCAGATCATGTTATTTCCACATTGACGTTCGAAGGTGGTTGGCTCTGTGATCCATTTCCGTATCAAACACCGTCAACGAAGTATCTAAACATTTTTAATGAAGCAGAGCGCAAGGAACAATTGAGAAACATTCGACAACAATACATTCCACTGATGATTAGTCAACTTGTTGATATTTATAAACAGATAGGGAAGTTCGAGTCCTGTTTGACTTTGCTTCAAATTTTAGCAGATGATAGCTTTCATTTGTTATCAGAATTAACGGAGAGAACTTTGAAACCATGCATTCAACAAATTAGTGAAGTATATTTGGATTATTGTGATACCAAGGCTCAGAAATCAACTTATCCCTTTCTTGGAGAAATTTTTGAAGACATGAAGAATACACATGAAGCATATTTTCTAGAAAATGAGAAGCAGTGAGACTGGAATATTTTCTGCAGCAACAACATGGTTTTTGTTTGTCAGCTCGACGGAAATGTCCGGGATTATCCTTGATCACCCAGCAGTGTGAAGCGTGAACTTTTTTCTTGTAAAATTGATGGGATAGCCGCTGAGCATTCCTTTCTTATCTTTATTGATGATACATATTACAGCAATGTACCTCGTTGCATTTTAGCAGTGTTCAAAGGACCAACTGCAACATGAAAATATGACAGAGCGTTTCATGAAGTGTTGGTTTGATTCATTTTTATTAACAGGATGATTGCAACCCATGTGTCATCCACCAAGATGTCAACTGGAGAAGATTCGGAGACAAAGAAACTTTGTTTTTTATTAAGTAGTATATAAATAACACACACACAGGTTCTTTTCTGTATTGGATTGTTTATATTTGTTGACCACTCTTCTATATTTGTTTGAGCCCTGTTTCAAAAAACCTATAATCCTAACTCTTTTACAAACAAATATGAACTTGTGGCATGCATATCAGTGTTACATTTTAAAATGACTGAAAAAATAAATATTCTTGTTCAGAATGCTATGCAAGAGTCGTTATTAGATGATCTTGATAGCTTCACTGGATCACTGCCTCGCCCAAACGCATCGGAGATTTGACACTTTTCAGGCTGTCACAAAATTATTCCCAAAGTTGTCATCTGCAATGATGAGCAGGAAAATCCACATTAGAATAAAGAACTCTTTGAAAAGTGTTTACTTTGTTTTACTCTTCTTCGAACAAAGGAAAGTGTTTATTTAATGGATATTATCCTATCTTTTACTCAGCATAAATGCCTTTCTCTTCTATATATCTGGTCAATAAATTACAAGTTCAACTTGTACCCACTAGAAGGAGAATGCATTCTAATAAATAGCAGTATTCTAGCAATTAAATGCAAACCTCATAGTTTGTCTCTCTAGTTTTGCAAAAAACCATCACTATAGATTTCAATTAGTCAAATATTTTGTCAATATGAGTTTTTATATAAAAATATTATCTTATCATAGTTGATCAATAATATTTGCCTAATTTGAGCTCAAACCCTATGGGTGGTTAGTCTCTGTTGGGAGATGAGTTTTGAGAAACTTTTTTTATAGTACTAATCACATCAATTTTTTTGACTGCTCTCTGTTGAAATTTATAGTAGAACCAATGACATTGACCATTTCTCATTTCTTTTAGATTCTACATATATCTTTGAAACAAATAAATATGTCACTTTTCGAACCATTTGATGACATTCAATAGTAGATGATTTTCTTCTCTCTCTACTAAATTTTCACTGTCCTTTAGATACTTTTTCATTGTCTGTAACACTTACTTGGTCTTACTTGTTCTGTGTTGTGTCTTGTCTTAATGCTTTCTTTTCTGCACATTTCCTCAATCCCTGTCTTTGAAACTCTTCACATTTTGGCTAATGATTTGGAACTGCTGAATATACACAACAAACTTTACAAAGAATAAATATGAACAAATTTTGTTTTCCTGTGACTGGAGAAACTGTTATATTCGAGCACCTTTAGAGAGTTGAGTTGTGCAAGTGATTGTTGCAACCATTTCAAATTCATATCGTTAGAAAACAGTGCAAGACGGAAATAGAAAGTGGATCCACAGTCACCGTATTTGTGCCAAGTTGACAACTAAAGAATGGAAACAACTTTATGGCGCATACTTGGTTGGACTTCAAAAGAAGAGCCTCGTTCTCAGTGCATCACTATTAAAGACAACGCTTTATGTGAAGGTACACCTTTTGTGTTTCAGTTAGCCGCAGCCTATCTACGAACTGGTTTTCGGTTGTTATACATTTCTACGGAAACCTGCTGGTATTCTGTCTATTTGAGTTTGAAAAAAATGGTGAGTGGTTAAACTAATAACTTGTTCATAACGTCAAAGCATTTTCAGGGTATACAGTTGGACTCTGCCACCATGATAAAAAGAATTCTATTCGTTGATTGTGTTCCAACCAGTTCAGGAACAAAAGAAGAGTCAGCACTTCCTCGTTGCTTTTATAAATATGTTTCTTTGGAAGATTGCAGTGAAAGAAACCTGATTTACCAAGTGATTACTCTTATTCAGGAATGTGTCTCGAATGAAGAAACAGAGAAGCTAGTGTCTTTAGGTATCGTCGTAGACAGTGCTTCAACGATCCCTTTCCTCAGTAATGATGTGAATAGTCCATCTTTACTATTTCGTTACCTTCGAAGTGTTGCTTGGAACCCAAAAATAGGGACCTATGCCATCGTTCAACGAGTACACCAAGATATGGATCAGACAAAGCTCTTATTGGAAACAACATTCCATCAAGCTGTCCAATGCACACTGGAAGCATTACCTTTTGGCAGATCGTTGCAACAAGAAGGCCATCTTCGAGTTGAACAATTTGCACAACCAACCAAAGAAATCCTTTACAAGATTCAGGAAAACCAAATAAAGTTCTTTACTGTATGAGTTATTTCAAATCCAATTGCTGATCAGTGGCAGCAGTTCCATTACTGCCTACCTCTGAACGCTGTTCTTTCAACTTTTTATACAGTTTCTCTCTTCTTCTCCTCCTATTCGCAACAAGTTAGTTCATTCATCCATCGATGAATACATTCTTACTCTTTCCGTTGACAGCGCACATATGCTTCCTTCTCTTCTTCACACGACCAAGGCAACATATAATGTTCTCTTAAACAACGACGAAGTGGGATATACAAGTGAGCACAATAGTCACGCTTATGTAATGGAACCTCTACAAAAAAATTAGCACTTTCCAACCACCGATCAAGTTGTATGCAACTCACGTTCTTCATCCAGTTTCTCAACCGAAACTTTCATTCTTGCTAAAAACCGTGCCCAGTCAGTGTACGATGAAAGACAAAAGGTTAACACTTACAAGGATCACCGCCAGTATATTTTTCATAGGAACGCTGAAAAGCCGCGAATCCCATTCTCTAGTACAACTCCCTGCTACTGTCACCAAGTTGTTAAGCTGCTTAAATGCCTTCACCACCCAATTGATACAAAACAACACCCTCTAAATCCAAGGCTTTTCTCTTGGGAGAACACAACTTTGAAGGTTCACAAGGTTGCTTGTTACAACACACAAGTAGACTTGCTTTTGACTTCAATCACATACACCAATGACGGCTCTTATCACAAAGAGTACTTGACAATGTTTCATTTTGTCTGAATGACTACCAGAGACCGACTTTGTCATACCATCTAAACCAGCTTTCGTTTATTAAGCATATCCATGCTCTGAAAGAGAGAAATGCTTAAATTCTCTTTTGAAAGATACGATAGAGACCACAGAATAGTTAAAGGTTAATAGGAATTGAGGGTCCCATTTGAAAAGTCCTTTAAAATGAGCATTTTTATTTGTACAAATCCCTAGCAAATGAGGCACCTGTATCTGTGAAGAAAGGAATGGATTTCTGATAGCCATGGGGTCCTGAGGTGATGAGGGACAGACTGTCATTAGACACTGCCTACTTGTGAAACGGTGTTCATCCTTGTTTTAGGTAGGTAGACCTCCCCAAAATAGATATGGATGTGTCCCTAATTGATTTCTTCACTAGACACATCATTCTGGCCACGACAATTCATCACCCTATCCCCTTGTGAATTGCTAAAAGTTTCAATCCTTTGTCATTTTCAAGTGTCAAAATACTCAGCAAATGTTGAGAACATTATCTCACAAAAGAACCTCAACTTCGTTATCGACAACCAAAAGTTCCCATTTGGAGAAATATGATTCTGCCGTAACAGAAGACATGGAACGCAGACCTATTGCCATGACTTTTGCACTGAATAGGAAAACTTTTGTCAACACTGAAACTTGCCACGGGAAACAAGAAACCATGATGAAATCCAATACATTAACTTGTCAAAACAAACAACCCAATAGAATGAATGGTTATCAACACAAAGCATCCAAAGAACCAATATTGGGTGCAGATGATGCTCAATCTACAAGTTCAGCTGTTTCCCAAGTATTAAAAAATAATCAACTGAAAACCACAAAGTCGTATGATGCTTCCAGAATTGTAGTATGTGTTAGAAAAAGACCTCTAAATAAGAGAGAAAGGTTGAAAAATGAAGCGGATGTCGTTCAAGCGATAGATAATACCGTCCAAGTGTATGAAACCAAACAAAAAGTTGATTTAACCAAATATACACAAGTGCATCCATTTACATTTGATATTACCTTTGGAGAACATTCTACCAATGCTGATATTTATAAACGTTGTGCAAAACCATTGGTACAAGCATTCTTTGAAGGAAAGAAACTTACTTGTTTTGCTTATGGTCAAACAGGGGCAGGTAAAACACATACCATGATGGGGACTCCTGATGAACCTGGACTATACAATTTGGCTCTCCAAGATATATTTTTTATTAACAACAAAGACAATATGCACATCTTAAAGTTACCATTCGTTTCTATGAAATATATGGGTCTAAACTGTTTGATCTTTTAAATGGCAGAAAACAAGTGGAATGTAGAGAAGATGCCAAGAAAAGGGTGTGCATCATAGGCCTAGAAGAAAGACTTTGCCAGTATCCAGAAGAAGTGGCAAAAAGTATAGAAGAAGGAGAAAAGTGTCGTAGTACAGGAACAACTGGAGCCAACTCTGATTCTTCTCGGTCTCATGCCATTCTAGAAATGCAATTGCTACCTGCAGATGCTCCACAAGATATCGATCCCAGTTCAATTTACGGGAAGCTATCTTTTATTGATCTTGCAGGAAGTGAACGTGCCGCAGATACAACGCATAATAACCGACAGACAAGAATGGAAGGTGCAGAAATCAACAAAAGCTTATTAGCCCTTAAGGAATGTATTCGTGCATTGGGACAGAATCATTCCCATACTCCTTTTCGAGGAAGCAAATTGACACTTGTCTTGAAGGATTCCTTTGTGAGTCCTAATTCCCGAACAGTCATGATAGCCAATGTATCTCCGTCTGCATCTAATTGTGAACATACATTGAATACACTTCGATATGCTGATCGAGTCAAAGAGCTCAAAAAGGATATTTCTAAAAGTTCAGCATCTTGTACGTTGCAAAACAAACCCCCTCAGACAACAGAAAGACGGACTAGAACAGAATTGACAAGAAACTCAAGTACCTCAACTAAAATAGAAACTCCAAATCCATCTCGTCAGAAACATTCTAATGCAATCTTGGCAATGAATGGTTACACTGGAAGAAATAGTAAAATGGCAACTTCCTCAACATCATCTCATACTACTATGGATAGCATTCGAAGTTTGACGGACTCAAAGCGTACCATCAGTGATAGTTCTACCAAGTCAGATAAGGACAGTCCATTCCATTTCAACAATGAACAAGGAGAAGAATCCACTGAAACTGAAATGACTCATTCTAGACAGTCGACATCAGCCAATATCCAATCTGAAGGAGGGGAAATGCCGACTAAAATGACAAAGTTTGGTTTTCTTTCCTCTCGAACGAAATCAGAACACAATTCAACAAGCAGTGGTAGTTTGAAAGGAGTAGTAAAGAAATTGGGTTCTGTTGCAAGAGAGCCTCGTTCTAACACAAATGTAGATACCAAACAACAGGAAATGCCAACACATGAAGGAATTAGTAATATGAAAGACACCATTCTCTTAATCCATCGACAACAGTTGATGAAATGATGGAGTTAATGAAACAAGAAATGTCCGTGTTGCAAGCTGCAGAACGAAAGGGAGCTCCTTTCGCCAAGTATTTGCAACAACTGGAGCAAAACTTGGAAACAAAACTATTGCTTGTTACAAATCTTCGAAACAAAATTTTCAACAAAACTACTTGAGCATCATCAACAAGTTGTATGGATGTCATGTAGCGTTTTCATTCCATTTTGCTTCCTAATCTTTTTGTTTTCTGTCTCATTGTATGCAACTTATCAGAGAGCAATCTATCCCTGAGAATATTACTTTCTTACATTCTATATATTCCAATTGAGTGCTTCATGATGCGATATAAATTTACTTCATTACTCCATGATTTCAATTGTCCCAATGTAATAACACTTTCCTTGTCTGTGGAACATATTCCCATAAGATTTGTCTCTGAGGAAATGCACGTGAAAAACTTGCAATGAAATGTAAAAATTCTTCCATAAAACCTAAACATACATTGGCATCCCAAACAGTTCGACACCACGACGGAATATTACGAACAGAAACATATTTCATATCCACCAAAGTACCTTGTTGATCATCTCGAAAACCAATATATATGTGGGGAATTCCCACCATGAAGCATTGAATCCAAAAACGTAAATATTTCATAGCATCTAAATATCTCATATTTTGTTGTTTCATTGTCTTTAACTCTACATATCGATTGATTGGATAAGAAACATCAAATAAGGCATCTCCCAATAGTTTCTCTTCATCCCAACAATCCACTTGTGCGGATATCAAAAGACGATGTTTTCCAATCTTTGTCTTTACTATGCTACAAAACTCTTCATTGGCATCCACAACACCCTTATCCGAACCACAACATAACTCTTCAAACTTGTATCCATAATACTCATAAATATTCTCATTTTGCACGGCATCTTTTGACTCTTCGTTACAAATATCTAAAACAATCAAGTTTCCTTCGACAGAACTACGTATTTTCCATCCGTCTCTATGATTATAAGGTGTCAATGCCATCTTGTTCAAATTGTTTCTAAACGTCAAAAAATCAATGGAATCATAAATATCGATACCTGACTGTTGTAAACTTTCCCTCACTGGTAAAAGACTAGTTGAAGAATTCTGATCCTTTCGAATGAAAGAGTCGTAACCATCTTTCAGAGAAGAGGGAACCACAGGAACTGTAAGTTTCTTTAATGACTTGCGAGAAAGGGGAATATATTCCGTTGCACAAGTTCTCGAAAAGTAAGATACTTCCTGTGGGGAGGAAACCATAACCGAAGAAGGTTCCCTTTTCAGTCGTTGTACACAACTTTGGACGTCAAAGAAAGGAATTTTATCACCAGCGGTAGACATCATGACTGTTTTGTCCACAAGTCCCCAAGTTGTTACCTTATCACTCTATTTTTGACCGTCGATAAAGAGGTGGCTGCATGTATTAGAAATCTCTTAGAAGAAACGATCCATCAGATGATGCTGTTCACACATGAAGGATGATTCACAGCTATAGATTAGTATCCAGAAGAAAACAATAGCGATCTTGTGTTGTTCTCCCGACATTGTTTTGACATTTATCTCATGTTATCTATCCATCGGTATAGCATCATTGGAGATTCATATCGAGCCCAAAGTATCCATCAACAGTGGTGAGGTATTTCATTGTCTATTTCAATGTACACAGTTGGAGTAAGAGACTCTTTTATGATTGCTCATTCCTTTGAAGGAGAACGGTTTGGACCAGCACAAAAAGTAAGAACCTAACAAGAGAAAGAGAGCATTACTAAAAACTGTTGTGATAGCTCCACGGAGCAACTTATACAGTGGATTGTGAGTTTCGTTCAGTGACTTTGGAACCCAAGTTGAACTGGTTAGTAACTTGTTTCCAAACTACTATTGATTGGAATGTTTCATATGTATTTATAAAGGGTAATTGATATTGGAAAAGCAACAGAGATAGTCAAGGTGGGTGAAACAAGATTCAAGTAAAGAAACAATCTGAGCAGTTATAAAGGAAGTTTTATCGCAATATAACTACAAAAATCTGGATGAGCTGGAAGAATTCAAGGTAACCATTGAAAAGAAAGACAATAAGATAATTACTGAATTGTGTTATAGCATCAGAATACAACAACTGAATTCTTAGCAAGGGTTATTCATGAGCAAGTGCTTTCCAAAGCAAAAGAGTTAGGGTTTGTAGGAACGTTGAAAGTTTGTCTTCATGAAAGCTTTCGAGCTTGGGCTTGTTATGAAGACAATTGTTGAGATCGACCTTTTGGTTGCTTCAGTCTTTCTCAGAAACAAGTTAAGAAAATATTACATCTCCTTTTTGACAGAGTGAGCTTTTACATTGTAAAGGGTTGACAACTTGAAAGACAAGGAACAACCAATGATAAATATCCAAGTTGAAATAAAAACAATATTTACTTAATATCTTCTCGAGTTGAATAAAACACTGATTAAATAATAAATGGATTTAGAAAAAGGCAACAACCTTATAGCTATTGGTTACTAATTTTTGCTTCAAGCAACAAGCCACTTCTGAAAACGTCGCTTCGAAAGGACATATTCCATCAGAACGTGTCGATGACGGTTGATCGAAAAATGTCGTTTGGAAGAGTCAAATAAAGACGACGTAGGAAGCGACGTTCAGAGCATTGGTGACTGATGAGATTATTTGGCTATGGACAATAAATTATAAAAGGCCGTAGAAACATGTGCACAGCTTTTTAGTTTTTCGACAATGTTGCACTTGTATCCTTTACTTCTTTTCTTATTGTGGTGTTCTTACGTCCATGGCTTAGATAATGGTTTGGCGTTGACACCACCCATGGGCTATGATACTTGGAACTTTTATCATTGCAAGTACGATGGAGAAACCCTTATGAACACTGCCAAGGCAATGAAAGATGCAGGAATGTTGGAACTAGGTTACGAATACATCTATCCTGATGACTGTTGGTTGGCACCTGAACGAACGGCAGACGGTAAATTGCAACCCAACCCATACAAGTTTCCCAATGGTATCAAGCCAGTCATTGATTATATCAAGTCATTAGGCTTTAAATTTGGCATTTATAACTGTGCTGGTACCAGAACCTGTGCTGGATTTCCCGGATGTTATGGTCACTATGACGAATGTGCTCAACAGTTTGCTGAATGGGGTGTCGACTATATCAAATTTGATTGGTGTAATGTTCCATTTTGGGAATTTCCCGGTCAAAGTCATGAAGAGGTGGCTCAAATGCTTTATTCCCAGTTTCGGGATGCTCTTAATCGAACGGCTCGACCCATCGTTTTTAGTATGTGCAATGGTTGGGATCCTGATGTTTATCCATGGAGATGGGCCCAAAATGTTTCCAATTTGTGGAGAACTACGATGGATATTGCCGATAATTATGATGTGATGAGGGACCGTTACGAACAAAATATTTTGCACGCGAATAGCGCTGGACCTGGTCATTGGAATAACCCAGATATGTTAGAAGTAGGAAATGGTGGAATGACGACTGAAGAATATATCACTCATTTCAGTTTATGGTCCATTATGGCAGCTCCCTTGGTTGTTGGCACGGATGTTACAAATATGACGGAAGAAACAAAAATGATTCTTACCAATAAGGAAGTCATAGACGTCGATCAAGATCCATTGGGCATACAAGGTGTTAGAGTACAAAGTGACTTTGCCCAAGATGTTATTCGTAAACCTTTAGCCAACGGTGACGTTGCAGTGATCCTCTATAGCATCAATCAAGGAGGCGTTATTAACACCACCATGGAAAAAATAATAGATAATCCAACTTCCGATGTCTATGTGGTCAGAGATCTCTGGAAAAAAACAGAAACAACCATTTATCATTTTCTCTCAGCCTATGTGCATAGGCATGGGGTCAAGATGTATCGAATACGCCCAGGAAGTGCTTCCGATGCACCACCTCATCACGTCATTTACTGGAATCCTAAACCCATGATGTTGCATTTTCAACCACTACAATATGGTGTTTCCCTCAGAATTGAAAACGTTGGTGCCTCGGATATGCAGCAAGTTCAAGTATTGTTGCAAGCCCCAACCAATGTTACGGTTATCGAATCAACTCCCACTTCTTATTCTGTGATTTCACCTTATGAAGAAGTTGAACTGTCTTGGCTTCTTAATCTGCCAACAAACGCTCCTCCAGGTTCCACCAACATTACTGCAACTGTTTCTTTCACATACCCTTATGCAGTGAATGGTGAAATGTTAACGGAAACCTATCATGCACAAGTCACCGTTCCCGACTTGACCAAACTTGGCAAAGAAGGAACCAATTTCCTATGACAAAGCGAAAGCGCTCTAGTTAGCAAATAAATTTGTTCGTCATTTGCCTTTGGACGTTGCTATAAAAGCTTTATGTTTTCTGTAACTTTTAAAATTCAACTGGAAGTCATGTAAAACCTCTAGCAAATACTTTTGACAATGTCGCAATACTTTTTAAAAATTGTACACGTAACAAGAAGTCACAGAAATCTTGTACAAAGTATACAGCATGAAAGAAACTAGAAACCTTAACTGTCGTTAAATGGTACATTTCTTCCGTTTCACAAAATATCCTTGTAACGAAAACGGGCTAAAACCCTTTGGTTTTCTCTGCTTTGTTGGCTGAGGAACTTGCATAAGCTGTAGCGAACTTGCTACTTGTAAAACTTTTTCCGTTTTGACAGAACAAAAAACTGAAGAAAATTTAAAAAAGCACAATGTTGGCTGTTACAACTCTGTTTCAACGTTTTGGAGTCGAAAGTATACCTCTTTCCGACTTGAACACCACCGTATCCGAGCATATCCTTTATGTAGCCATGGAAACCCTTAAATGTCAGGGGAGCCGTAGCTCAGCGGTAGAGCGGGCGACTGCAGATCGTCAGGTCAGTGGTTCAAATCCGCTCGGCTCCTTTTAGCCTGTGAAATTTATTGATGACGCATTTCCAATAATTCTTTCGACATTCCTAGATCTGCGTTTCATCTCCCAACTTTAACATTGCGAGGTTCTTATCAAATCCTTTTTAGGACGCTATTCCTATTTTATACAACGAGGATAAGGTAAAAGCAAAAACAAACTTCAAAAACTTTTAAATTTAATGTAGAAATATTTAATAAAAAAATAAAACACCAACCAATTGATAGCGCTACTGCCAACTTCTTAAACACTAGGAAGCCTGAGTGCATCTTTCTGCACAAAGATTTTCAAAAAAATAGAAACAAAATTATCTTTTAACACCAGAATACTTACAACTTCCTCGATTGAAGAAATTGAATTATTGAAAAAAAATTTTCCATCGTAGAAAGCTGTTATATAATTTAAACCGAGCTATATCAAGATTAGACAGTATTCTAGTATGAAAAGGATTCCATATTACAGGATACTTTTAGTGTCCTGTAGAAAATTTCTTTTCGTTTATCAAGGATTACTAAAACAATTACACAAATCAAAATATCAGAAGGTAGGCATCAAGGACAACGTAGAGTAAGATAAATGAACTATTTTCGAAGCCTCAAAGACTATCAGTCATAATTTACTTGCAAATATAAAATTAATTCTACACATCAAAAATAAATTTGAATTCAACTTAAAGTGTTTTGAGACTTAGCTATCGTTCAGAATTCACTTTCTGATAATATTTTTTAAAATTTCATTGAGTTCGTTTTCGGCTCTTATTTCTGCCTGTAATCGCTCTTTCTGTTTAAACTTAAATAAACTTTGTATCATATTTAATAATTTATGTGTTGAGTTCTCAGTGGAAAATAAATTACAAGATTTAATTTTCATAGAAAATTCACCAAAACACTATTGCGATCAAAAACTAGTTTAAATTCAGTGAAATTAGGTTTACCGTAGCAACATAATTTGTTTAAAGTATGTGTTACTGTGCACGCAATCGCTTGGAAGGGACAAATGATTGCAAATAAACATCAAGGAACTCCGACGATCCCTGTGTGCATGTGTGAAGGAACAATATTATTTTACCAACTACTTTACTCACCGATGTTACAAAAGTTGACTCGCTCGTACTTACGCTGACATCGAATACTGATTTGCTGCTAGTTCTTGCCTCAGCAACAGGCTCAAGACTCCAATTCCAATATCTGACGATGCTATCATCGAAGCATGAGAGAAGGAAGTTTTGTTGGAAACTTCTTAATCTACTAGGAGCGCTCTTGAAATAAAAAGATGAAGTTGATGTGGCAAGCGGAGCGAAAATCACGGGCTTACCTGTAACGCCACACTTTTTATCAGATCGCCGCTTCCAATGGAATAAGCAGATAGGTTTCTAGATCCGTCTCCTATAAGTAATAGGTTGGTATCGGAATCGAATAATGCCGCGGATATAAAACGTTTTGACCCAGATGTTCGATGTTTTCCTTCCGAACCGTCAGCAATGCAAAGTTCAAGAATGGCAAACTCACTCCTCCTATCTATTAATCGGACACACTTTAAAGTTCTTAGATCCCAGAGCCTCACTGTACAATCTTCAGAACACTGTTACTCATTATCAGCGTAAGTATTTTGGTTATCAATTTCTTACTAACCGTAGCCAGTAATGAACTGGACATGCTGTCTAAAACGACGTCATGTAAATATTCTTGGTGTCCTTGAAGTTCCGCGACCAACTTCACACGCTCTATGTCATATATATATGCTTTTGAGTCGCCACAAGCCGATATAAGCCAATTTCGTTTTGGTTCGATAACCATTCCATTAGTTTCAAATCCTTTAAATTCGAGTTGCAGCGTAGGTTGATGATCTTTTTCCAGAGCTTCGGCTCCTGTGAAAAAGTTGCTCCACTTGAAGCAACGAACATCCCGGTCTCCACCGATCCAGACAAGATCGTGAGACGCGTCTGAAACCAGACACTGAACATAGCAGTGTTATCTCCGACAATAAGAAAGAAATATCCCACTCACATATATCGTTCCTTGTTGAGACTCAAAATGAAACGTGGAGTAAACAGTAGGTTGGTAGACTTGTGCTGTGCTTTCCAGAATGTCATAAACTTCCAAAAAGCCACAAGACGAACCGGAAATAATTTTTTCACAATTTGGTGAGATACAGCAAGCATATATAGGCCGATTGCGAAGTGAAGTTTTCCTTCTCAACTGCCTTCTATAATGACTTTCATCGAACAAGTTGAAGACTTTCGAATGCATCATGACGATCTAGGTTGGAAGTCAAATTAACAAGCAACGGGCGGAGAAACTGAAGATGAGATAAAACTCTTTACTATACTGAAAACTACTTGCTCGTGATACTTTTAGCATATCATTTGGCAACAGGATACTATAAATTAGAAAACAAAACGTTTCTAAAATTACGATGAACTTCATATCCCAATACATGAAACGGTTGTTGCAAAAATTAGCTGGGTAAGGGAAAATGACAGACGATCTGATATTCTCCAGTGTCTATAACCCGCGTCCTTTCCAAACCAAAACCCGCCCAGAAAAGCAGACAGATAAGAAGCTGACCTCGCTGCCCGCGAATTGCATGAAATTTTTGAACTCTGACGTCAAATTGTGTGGGTAACTGGCAGTTTCGCTGTCTTCAGGTTTTGCTTGTCATGGTTTCTTCTGACGACGTTGTATCTAGCACTGACACTTTATTTGACGTTCATAAAGGAAAAAGAGAAACTCATGAAAGCAAATGTGGACTGCACCAGCTGATCATTGTTGCAACCGCTTCCTACTGGGATTGTAATGAGAATACTATAAAGTCTTCTATCGATAGTACCACTTGTTCGGAAACAGAAAGACTTTCGAAACCTTCCTCACTGAGTCCGAAAAAGTAATTCTATTAAGACTACATCTATAAATTGTCTAAACTGAACTGCTTCCTCATATAGGCCAAATGTTCAAAATTGTCAAGATAGATATGGGCCAGACAAATGTGCTGCTCATCATACTGTGAAAAGAAAGTATGAGAACGCTGGTATAGCAACTTGTAATAATCCTGTAGTCGACTCTGAGCATTCAAGCAGGAACAGAAAAGACTTTAAGAAAACTAAAATTCTTCCTGGAAAATCTCAAGATTCTGTGCAACTGACTAGAACAGTGAGAGTAAAACATCCATCATCTTCCTCTGGAAAACCAGAAGTGCGTTCGATACTAAGATATCGATTTTGAAATTGCGATAACGAGGCAGCTACAACAATTTTGTTATAAGACTTTTCTGTATAGAACTTACAAACATGTACGAGTTGAAAACTTATGGAAGTTTTGATAGTAGAACATTTGAAATGTTGCCAATATTGTTTCCAATCATTTCCTTCTTTACGAACTGTGGCAAGTTAGAAAAACTGAAACCCATATACTCCTACAGTCACTCACTTTGTTTAACTTCTTTTCGGAAAGTAATCTTATATATGCGTTTTCGTCAAAATATTGCTAATATAATAAAGCAAATGATCAAGCCTGCATTTCAAGGATATTCTGGTTGTATATAATATTTCATAGGCATCTCTGGTTTCGAAGTTGTAAATTCAAGGAAAATTCCATTTTGGACTCATAAAAAGACGATAAATGTATCGACTGATGGTAAGCAAACGAGACAAATTTTTCGTTTTCATCACATTCTTTTTTTGCATGGATATTTTTAATACCAAAATTGTTGCAAATATAGCGGTCACCGAGATGAATTTCATATGAAATGAAGGTGCCTTCGAATGTCTTGAAGATAACCAACTGATAATCCAAGATGATAAGGCTCCCATCCAAAAACTTGAGGGCTTCAGTTCCTGAATCTTCAGACATATCCAATCTACGACACAAAATAATAATTCCTTATCAGTGCAATAAGACCAAGGATATCCTGACGAACAAATTGGTTCATAATGAACCTGATCTGTACTGAAATCCACGAGGTCGGAAACCGTATGAATAGGTACGGTCTTCAAACTCGAAAGTGTTCTATGATTTAAAGGCACCTGAATTTGTGTAGGTCGATGCTCGCAGCGAGGACAAGAGCAAGAAGGGATACATAAGTCTCCAGAATAAAGGGTAACGGAAGAAGAAGGTGCCGAAGAATTCGGAAATTCAGTTTGAATATCCCTCCCTTTTGAAAAGTTTTGGAAAACTGACCCACTCTCAAAGGAGGCACTGCCGTCATGAAGTTCTAAAACATCATTGCAACCATTTTTTAAAGTGTTTTCGTCGTCCCAGCTAAAATCGTCCGTTTTTCCTCCTCTAGAACAACTACAAGCTTCGGTTCTTTGTTCTGTGGATAAAACAAAGTTGCTTGAAATAGT
The DNA here is from genome assembly GCA_006232345.1 of Galdieria phlegrea. Classification (NCBI taxonomy): domain Eukaryota; phylum Rhodophyta; class Bangiophyceae; order Galdieriales; family Galdieriaceae; genus Galdieria; species Galdieria phlegrea. The sequence goes on from SDGA01000103.1 coordinate 140,826, forward strand.
GCTAACTCCTTCGGTTGAGTTAGAAGCTGGCATTTTCTATAGAAAAATTAACCAAAAATACAGTTCGATCCTTGCGATAGAAAACAGGATTGGATAACAACTCTCTAAAAATGAATCTCGTGAACCGGAGCCGTTGGAAAAAATGCCGGAAGAAGTCAACTGAAATCCAAAATTTAGCGCCAAATTGATTCCATTATTGTGTTGTCCAATTGGTGCCTATTCAGAATGACTAGCACCAGTTTCGTCATAGTGACTGCTCAAGGACATGTTGCTTATTAAAGGGCAAACACAAAACCAAGCATACAGCTACGTCTGACCTAGGTGGTTCTTGGTTTTTGAAACGTCCTGTAAGGACAACTAAGAGGAGCCCGAACAGAGTTTTCGTGTTGCAGATGACCTGGCCACCACGAAGGACTGCAAATTTACGGCGCCAGCAGCACCATTGTTCGGCGCCTGCTGAGATAGATTGCTCATCGACCTTGGCTGCCAACTTTAATAGCTTGGATGAGGTAATAGCTCCGAGTCACATAATCCATAAGGAGGAGGGGAAACTTGTACTCAATTCGTTTCCGAATTCAAGTTCTATAACACTGAATGATCTTCTTTTCAGAAATCGCAAAAACTGTCATAAAATTGAGGAAGACGGTGAGCGGCTGACTGATAACCTCTTCATGTTGACTATAGGCAAACCTCGTTATCACAGTGAGTCCGTTGCCGATTGGAATGTACTCCAACTGTTTGGCTTGGCTCCGACAGATACAAAATACAGGAAGAGCTCATTGACAGAGAAACTCACGGTGCTGTTTGCTGACTTGGTTTGTGACTTCTTGGTTTTAGACACTCTATGGCGTGCCAACTCGGTCTTGGATATTTTGAGTTTCGTATTCGGTGGTTTTCTTGCTTATTTGACTGCAGATTTAATTTCTGGTCTATTTGTTTGGGCATCGAAAAACTATTTTTCGAATCCTCAACCTTGCAACAGTTTCTTTGCTTCAAGGAAGACCTCGTCCTTTGCTCAAGAAGACATTGATGATGAGGAACTGGACGATTTTTTTTCCAACGTGTTTTCATATTGCCTGCTCACAATTCCTTTTCTGGTGGCATTGATATACTTTCGTGGGGTACTGTCAACCTTTATGGACTCGTTTCTTATTTTCTTTTTCTCTTTGATAGCAATATGGCCGGAAGCTAACAAGTGGTGTCACATGTCCGACCCCAAAAACCCACCGCCTCCTATCGTGAGGTTGCTGCAAAGCTTAGGTTTTTTGATACCTATACATGAGCATGTATGGCATCATTACAGTCACCTGTTTTATCGTCATTATGAAGAAGGTGCAACACCATTGGAAGAAACCGAGCACGTACAACCTGCTGCTTATTGTTCCTTGAGTGGGCATTGGAATAGGGTATTAGATGCCACAGGTTTCTTTCGAAAGCTTGAATGGGTTATCTATTATCTTTTAAGAATTGAACCCAAACTGTGGAACAGTTATCCAAATTTGAAAAATATGTTTAAGGAGAGGGAAATGTAGTTTGAAATGGATGGTGGTTTCTAAGTTTTCGTAAAAAAATCGACTATATCTGTAAATAAATGGTCTTTAGGGAATTGGATACACTGAAAAGTGAATTGGCCCACAACAGATTTTGAGAGGGTCTGTAGCTCAATCGGTAGAGTGCACGGTTTGCATCCGTGAGGCACCGGGATCGAAACCCGGCAGATCCATGATGGGTTTGAAATTTTTCCAAGCCAGTCCAGTCGGCAATAGAGTTTTATTGCACAGAATGGTATCTTTACACCAAAAATAACAAAATAACAAACCACCTACTCGGGATGAAAATGTGTTAAGAAAGAGAACAGTATGTCTGCTTTACAGTAGATTGACAATAAACCCATCTCTCCCTTCCTCAAAGACCACTAATCCCATGCCAAGTGACGTCAAGTCTCAAGAATGCTGAAAAAATATTAGCATGGCAATAAGAATGGAAACAGCCAACGTTAACATCAAATTGTCGTTCATATGACCCATTGGAGGGTTTGGCTCCTTTTGGATGAACCATTCCAAAGTATATTTTTGGGGTTGCCGTTCAACAAATGCATAAGGCACCTGTTCAGTTAAACGACTACGCAAAAGTTCCCCACTTGCTCCATTTGTTGTCTTTCTATAGTTGCCAGTTGCATTCTCCAAAACAGGAATTTCAAGAAAACTGGAGGAATTCAGCTTTAATTTTGGAGCCGTTAAGATAGTCAAAAGCTGTTGACTCGCTTTTCGAACATCGATATCTTTGTGGTGCTTCAATTTTTGTAAAGCTGTTTTTGCATCTTCTCGTTTTCCTGCAGCGTCAAGTGCTTGTGCCACCCACAACTGATATTGGCCTCCTGCTCTGGAAGAATGCTTGCCATAGACGGAAGCTTTCTGAAAAAGACTAACTGCCGCGTCATAACGGCCAACATCGAAAGCTGCTACACCACAACAAAATAATGAATAAGCCTTTTCATCCATCGTGCAAGAACTGCTGACTCCTTCTTTACAAACTTCTTGGCACTTGGAGATTCCTTCACCAGCAATTTCATCGTCCAACCATGCGCCAAACCGAAACACTTTCCCTTCTCGTATATCCGAAATTTCTTCTCTAGAATTTTTCACTTCATCGAAACTATCTTCATTTTTCCCTCCAACCATGTCGATGAAAGTACAAACAGTCACGGTTCCTCCACAGGTGCGTTTCCGCTTACTTTCATCTTGGTATTGTCTTCGCAAAACTCGAGATCGTCGAGTGGTATAAACCGTCTTTGAAGCTCCATCTACACTTTTGTAATAATTATGAAGAGGGTGGAGTTTCAATAGCTTGACGTTTAATCCGTAAAGAAAGCAACAGTGCCTACAGATGCTGATCATGTTCAGCACAATCGCAGATGAACATCGCAGGTGATTCGCTGTTCAATTTGTTAAGAATGACAGCTTCCAGCTATGAAAACAAGTAGAGGAGAAGATAAGAAGCAGCCAAAACATATTGAAAACGAAAACACGCTATCAGAACAAGGTGAAAATAGCAAGGAGTTTAAACCTAGTACACGTTTACAGAAAGAACTCCTTGAACAGCTGTTTCAGGGTGGTTTCACAGAGAGTAGTGGTTTTCTTGAAAACAGCAAGTCTTTATATACTTTGAATCAGGAAAAAAGCATAAGGAAGGATGGTTCGTCACAGGGATTCAATAGATTGGAGGGCTCCTTGTTGGACGTGAAGAAAAATGAAGAGAGAAGTGAAAAAGGAAGTTTTGTGAATTTGGGGAGGATTGGTGGAAAACTTCAAGAGAAGTTGACTTTGAGAAAGAAAGCGAAAGATTCTGTGGCAATTCAACAACTCTGTGCAATGTTTCCTTCGTTGGAACCGGTATCTGTTTCAGCTGCTTTTGCAGCTCACGGAGGTAATAAACAACTTACAGCGGACTATCTGGAGAGAGCTTTGCGAAGACAGAATTTAGAAAGCAGGCATTTTGAAGAGAAATCGGACATGGTTGGTTTTTCTGCTTCAAGTGAATCGGAAGTAGATAATCGTAATGCGAAAGTGCCAGTTGTATCTCGAAAAGCACAAGTCGAGTCTGATCTTTTAAGTAGTAATACCCTTCGAACTTTGGATGCACCAAAATACGTTGAAACGTCTTCGAAGAAACAGACGGTGCCAACTGCTATTCCAGTGGAACAAACTGAAGTGTCCGACTCTTCTATCTCTATTCCAGCGGAAAATACTGCATTTAGTAGACGTCGTAACAGTGACAAAATTCGGGCAACTATTGTTTCAGCGAATGATATACACAATCATTCCAGGGAGACTCCTCAAGAATACTCTGTTCCAGTAGGAAGAACTCAGTTCAATCAAACGAGTCCATCTTATCAAGTTAAAAAGAGTTCATTGAAGAATGCAGAGACAAGACTGACAGACGATGATAGAGCCTTATTAAACCATATGCCCAAGAATGCCAAGCAAGTGTTTCGGAAGCATACAAACAAGCTGATGAACAAGGAAGAGCCAGTTTTTGCCATACATCCTCAGAATACATATTCATCGAGTACCAAAGAAGAAAAAGAGGAGGGCTTGAAAAGTCAGATTCCTCGTATATTAACAGTGGATGAGTCAGTAGATAATCAACGTGGAATCAACGGTCTTGCATTGGAGGGTATGGAGAAGACAGGAGGTTCATTTTCTTCTCGTGTTTTGGACCCATTGGATATATCTGAGCAGGATAAGGAAACGCCTCCCTTACTTTCTAGTGCATACCGAGGATGTTTGCGTATCGATAAGATTCGCGATAATCTCGACGAGAAACTGGAACAGAGTGAGTCAAATATGTTGTCGAATATGGTGAAGGAATTGAATGAACAACTGGGAGAATATGAACGAAGACACTTCCAAAGTCTTGAAGTTATATCAAAACGTATTTTAGAGTTGCAAGAGGATTTACAAAAGTTAGACAGTGAAACATCAAGTCACATTCTTCGCTTGGACCGTCGTTATGACAATATTCGTCAGTTATTGGACGATTTCTATGCAAGAATTCATCAGGTTGAATACCAAATGGACCAATTTTCACTTAAGCATGGAAATTGTAGTCAGTCATCCTCAAGACCTAATTCCTATTTAATATATTCACTTTGGCTTCTTTTAGATGGCCTAGGTTTCGGTAAGGATGTACTCTTGACTTTAATATTGGGTTTTGATATTTGTTTGTAGTCCTTTGGTTTTGTTTGTTGAAACCAATCGTTTTCATATATGGTTTATTTTGTTATGGGAAAAGAAGACGTCCTCAACATCGTCCGAGAGACTCGTCCCAGTTTGGAAGTGGTGACCTCACCAAAACACTTGCGTTTTTAATGAATCAGGGAGATAAGGATGTGTAATGGTTTTGGGCTTGAAGATAGTACATATGCATATGTTTACATATAGATAAGTTTCCATTGAAGAATCTTTTCTATATACTAGATGTAAAATTCTAAAAAAGCAACCATCAGAATCGCTTAAAAACTTGGCTGCATCATGTAGCATCTACGCCACGTGATGCAATGAGTTGTAAAGAATAGTCTTCGATACTTGAGTGCATGACATCGAATACCTGCAAACATCCTCTTTTGGCAACCGTTAGAAGATTCTCAAACGTCTCAAGAGGAGCTCGTGAATCTAAATGTGCCATAGCAACCTTTTCATTGTGTGCATAAATTGCCAACTTGATGCTTGTTAGAAACTATTTACGCATCTACTAAAATAAAACTTACAGCCACTTGTGGACCTCGGACACTCGTTTCCATTCGATTCAAATCAATCAATGAAGTATTTTCAATGAAACCAGCAGAACAACTCACAATTAAATCCTTCATGGGTATTCCAGCGTTTACCTATTTTTGTGTTTTTATAAATAAACACAACGAACAGAAAAGTACAAACCATTGCCAAAGTCACTGCATTAATTGCAGCACAACGTTCTCCTCCATCAGCTTGCAAGACCTGGACAAAGACGTCCACTCGAGAACGAGGAAACGAACTGGTGATTAAAACATTTTCGAATATCTATTGCACTTGAAAGGATTGCAGCAATTATAACGGATAAACAAACCTTTTTGATTGAAGAGGCAATTTCAACACTCTTTCTATCTCCTCTTCTTGTTTTTCGTCTTTCCGTTGTTGCAAAAGTTGCTGTACTATATTCACAATATACAACTCCACTAGTTGACTGCTGACGAGAGGATAACTCACGAGGACCATATACTGTTGCTAGTACACTGGTATTTCCTATATTGACTTGAATAAACAAACAGATGAACTTGAAAACCTATTTACCCATTTCCAAACTACAGCTACCATCTGCTCTTCTAAGTGTTCCGAGCTGACAATTTATTTTCCTTACCTAAATTCAATGAATAAGAAAATTGAATAAAGAACGTCAATGGCGCACTTCACAAGGACGTCTTCCGTCTGTTCTTAAGCCATCTGGTGAAAGCAACTCTTCACGCGGCATTGCTTTTGACCCAACGGTGAATGCATGCTAAAGGCACCTTGTTGAGAATGTTATGGAAACAATCAACTTTTCAGACGTTTCAACCTGAAACAACAACTTTTAAAGCTATTTTTCAACCATCTCGTGCAGCCATTATTCGTCACTTGTACAAAAATGGTAACGACAAAAGAAGTAATAGACACTTGTTCCATCGGTGCTTTTGTACTCTTCACAATAACGTTTTGAAAGCAACAGAGTCCAAACGCGGTTGCTTATATGTAGTCTCAACACCTATTGGTAATCTGAATGATGCATCATCACGTTGTCTAGAGACACTGAGAAACGTAGACATAATAGCTGCCGAGGATACCAGATTGACTGACAGGTTGCTACAACACTTTGGCATCCAAAAAACGCAGATGAGTTTACATGAACACAATACAATGGAACGAATTCCAAAACTTATGGCGTTGTTTGAATGTGGAAAGTCTGTAGCTTTGGTTAGTGATGCTGGTACGCCTTGTATATCGGATCCCGGATATTTGATTGTTCAGGCTTGTCATGAGAAAAATATTCCAGTGTTCCCTATTCCAGGAGCTTGTGCTTTAACAGCTGCGTTGTCCGTTTGTGGTTTTCATCTACCACCGTTTTCCTTTTATGGGTTTATTCCTGTGAAAGGCTCAACGAGGAAAGAAATTCTCAACAAAATAAGAAAAACTCCTCATGTTGTTGTACTTTATGAGTCTCCACATCGTCTAATTCGTACTTTGAATGATTTGGTGGAATATGGAATGGGAACGAAAAGAGTTCTTGTTGCTCGTGAACTCACAAAAGTGTTCGAAGAACTTCATTGGAACACTGTAGCTGGGTCATTAGAATATTTTCGTGACAAACCGATCAAAGGAGAATTTACTTTGGTTTTAGAGCAAATACAAGTTGAAAATAAGCATACAGAACACAAGACATTTACCGTGGATGAAATATTGGGAACGCTACTAGCAGAGAATATGAATGTTTCTTCTGCGTCCAAAGTTGTTGCAAAATTATTTCAATTTCCTAAACAAGAAGTATATCAACGAGGTCTTTCTATCAACAAAATTTCTCCAAATGAGCTAAAATAGAATGAAGTGGAGCGACTGGTTGCATGTTTTGAAAACACTGGAAAGCTTAAACCAATATGTTTTGGGCCATCTGCATTACTTTTTGTAAGTGTATCCTTGTATTTTTTGCTTGGTCTATGAATAATACAGAAACAATTTGATAGAGTAGAAGAAAAGAGTAAAGCAATACAGGGACAGAGTAAACTGTACATAGGATATAATGAATAATTTAAGGATGAAGATATTGAGCATATGAAACACAAAAATTCACTTACAAATTCATCGGCCAGCATAATTTACAGACAAAAGCCCGAAATAAAACATGGGTTTGCTTTACTACAGTGTCCATGCGAATATATCCATTGCAAATGTTGTCATGTTTGCAAATTTATTTTGAAGAATAGTCAAATTACTCAATGGATGCAAAACAGAGGCCCATGCTGAGAACAGGGAGATTCTCAACAACATGTTGGTGTCCATGAGAGGGAAATCCTTGAATGGCCTTCCCTCGCAATTTGGGAAATGGATTTTCTTTTTCGTAACCACTTGTATGAGTCATGTGGCAAATGCTTCCTCAACACTACACTACGTGTCGTAGCTGAACAGACAGTGTGCCTATAGGGGCAGAACATATAATTTTTTGGTTAAGGAAACTTTGAATCCTCTATTTCTAAAAGTTGTTTGGAAACAAAAGGGAGGTTCCCTGGAGGTATATTTCAAAGTTATGTATCATAGACCGTTGTTGGAACAGACAACCATTGACGGCTTCGTTATTGAAGCTTTTCCCAGCTTAGAGGAGGTAAGCTGAATACTATATTTCATGAAGCTGGGCACTGAAATCTTATTTGAAGGCATACCGTCATATGTTAGCGGAGTATCAAAACGAGATTGCTTGCACCAGTGTTTTTAAACAGCAACAGAACGAACCGTTTAGCAGCCACTCATTTTATCAACGACAACAGTTTGACCAACTCAACTTTACAGACTGTAGAAACCACGACTTTTCCCAAAGTCAAACCATCGAAACAAAGGTATGGGTATTTCTGTTGCCTGCCTTTATCACAACTCAATATTTTTTTAGCAAACTCCGAATACAGAAAAGGCAGTCTATATGACAGATGATACTCGGATGAGCAAGATGTTTAATTCTTCGACGCTGACCGCAAATGTTTCGCATGAACCTCCTCCAATGATAGAAAGCGGTGTTGCAGAAATAGGAAGAAATTTTGGTACTAGTCCATTTTTTATTACCAATCAATCATACATATTAGAAAACGCGATGAACAGCTTAAATGGGATACCCATTGAAGCGGATGGTACAAGAATGAGTGTGAAGTCGCCATTGTTGAAAGCGAAACCGTTGCGATTTTCATACTCCCATGGTTACACGACGTCTACAACGAATAAGAACTTGGAATCTGTAACACCAACTCGACAAACTATTTTTAAATATCAGAATATTGAGAGCCATGAAGGTCTATCTCACAACCAAAGAAGTGACACCAATTCAACGACCACCCAAAAGTCGATTAGTATGGATTCCTTAAAGATTTTGCCAATGTCATCCAAATCGAATGCCACTGATTTTGTATTTAGTCGAAACTATCAACCAATACCGTTTCCTAATCATAAAAAAGATACTTTACTTCAGGTATCCTTGGCAACCAGTACAACGGATGTTCTTCACAGATGTGAAAACTGTGGAAGAGAACACTGTGGTGGATTTGCATCTGGACGATTTTGTTCATCGAAATGTGCTCGAACAATTGGAGGCAATGCCAGAAAGAGACAGCGCTTGGAAGCTCAAGGCATTCGTTTCGATGAAAATGGAAAACCTTTGGATCCTATACCAAAGAGAACAAGATACACACCAAAACATAATGTTCATCGAGAAGGAGACAAACCAGGAAAAGGATATAGATTATGCATTCATTGTAATCAACCTACGCCAAATAGAAAAGCAAAATGTCAATACTGTGGACAAGAAAACCCAAATGCTTTTCGTTCGAAAAAGATAAATACGAGGGAGGAAGACAATAATAGAAGCAGCGTGACATCAGAAACGAATGCTATATCAAGACAGGAACTTTCACAGCATAATTTATCCCATTCAGCAGCGTTGGAAACGATGTCTGTTCTTGAGAATGGAACTCCTACAGCGCACCACAAGGAGATGCAAGACTGGGAAACTGAAGAGGAAGGTGATGACGATGTTAATGACAAAGATGGACCTGACTCTGAAAATCAAACAAATTTGGCAACCACTTCAGAAGACAAGAAAAACAGCATCAAGTTGACAGACTTGTTGAATCCACCATGATACATGTAATGTTTTCATAATGAATCTTTCTTTATTATTCTTGGAGACTAAGAAAATTTAATAAAGTTCAATTATAGCATTTTATTACTAGAAAATTGCATCTCGTCATAGTCAGAACAACCAAGATATTTGTATTCATTCAGACACCGAAACAAGATTGTGCGACGTATTATTATCTCGATTTTCATTGTCTCCTGATTGTTGAAAGTACAAGTTGGATTCATAAACAAGAGATGCAAGGGCATCATCATGTGAAAATTCTACAACATGATGGCTGTCTTCATCCAAATCTGCAGATGTTCGGCAAAGATCGTCACCACCATCATGTGATAAGCTTTCTTCACTGGCACGAGGAGAAAGCAAGTCTTCAATATTGTACTCATCATCCAGAAGAACTGGAAGATCGGAAGGATAGTCACTAAATATCTCTCGAACATTTGCCAGGAACCGCTGAAAGAACGAGGTGTTTGTATCTCGCGAATTCCTATCTGCACTAGTACTATTCCGAAGAGAGCTTCTTTCTTCTGTAGGAATTACTGCGACATGATTACATAGTGGACAGCGATTAGCTGCTAAAAGCCAGCGTTCCACACATCTAGCATGAAATGCATGTTTGCACCTTAACAGTCTAAGTTTCTTTCCTTTCTTAATATCTTCCATGCAAATTGAACACACGCCACCAGGAATAGAACTGGGCTTCAGTACTGGTCCAGGAAGAAAATGACAAGTCCAACCAACTACTCCTTCTTTTTGTTTCTCAGAACTGCTTCTAAAGATATTCATGTGCAAAAATTCTTTGAGAGCATCAGCACGAGAGTTTTTCCTTGAAGAAGGATGAGAGTGAAGGACAGGAGAGCTGGGAGCTGATAACGGTGCAGTTCTAGAGAGTGACTGCTGTCCCTGCTGTACTTCATCCAATGTTTTTGAGCTACGGACCATTTCTTGAAAAGTGTCTGTTGGATGCTGTACATTCTCTGGCTTTGAATAAGCCAGCTGCACAAATGTGGCAACGTTCATGTATCCATCTGGCTCTTTGACATTACTGGAACTGCTGCTTGAACATTCAGAAGATATACGTAGAGGAGTGAACTGTAACTCAACGGACTTTGGTGGAGTAATTATATGTTCATTGGAAACCTCCTTCACCGGAAATTCCAAGTCTGAACTCTCTTCTTCCAGGTTTCGACTGAAGAAAGGTTTTGTTATTTTATATGGCCCCTTTCCGAATTTAGTTCTCCCTTTATATATAACTAGTGGGCACTGTTCTTTTATTGCCAGTCTGGTTACTCCCACCTTTCCATTCCCCGCTGCCCTTTCCGCAAGCCTTCTTTCAACCTCTAGTCGTATTCTTAGCCTTCGGAGACGTTTGTATTGGAGAACAAAAAACAGAACAAATGCAGCAGCTCCAAAAGGAACTACTAGTGGAACAACGATAGCAATCACTAGCGTGCCACCTGAAACCATCTTTCCAGATGCAATGGAAAAAGTCGTTAATCGTCGCTCCTCGTTATAATTGACATCGCTTCCTTTTTTCTCCAATTTCCATTTGGAGAGATTTTTCCTTTGGTGGAGGGATTGTCTTGCAGACAAATTGGCCTGCACAAATATCTTTTTATTAGACACTCTTTTTTCTTCCTATAGCACAAGTTCTTCGGTCATCGTGTTTTCCTTCACTTCTTCTGGATCTAAATACCATACGTTTTGTTCTGTGTTCCTATTTAGAAAACGAGCTGTATATATTGTGACTGGATAATGTTCTCGCAATCCCTTGAATATTTTTCTCGATGAGCCCAATACCAGTATAAAAGATTTGCTCTAGTACCTCCTCAAAAATGGGATAAACATCTGAACTTGGAGCTCCCAGACAAAACAAAGCAGAACCACTTCCACACATCAGCACAACCTATGGTTTGTAAAACAGTTAAGTTTTCTTTTGTTCCGATTGACTACAAACATACTGGAAAACCACTGCCCTGGAGCACCATTTTAAGTTCCGATAGCAAAGGATATAAACGAAAACTGGGCTCTTCCAAGTCATTTACTGGGTCTGCCCACATAACACCCTCCTTTACAGCGGTCAGCAGCTCTGCAGGGTCTCGGTTTGAGCATTTTGATAAATCCTATTAAGCGTCAATGAGATCCAGATACTCAATTTTGTAACTTTTCTATATTACCAAATTCTGATAAACATTTTCAGTAGACAAGTTTCCAGAAGGTTTAATAATGTAAAGAAAAGAAGGATACAATGGCCCCATATTGGAAACTGTTTCTCCACGTCCCTAGGAAACATGTTAAGAGTTTGCGAAAAACAACATTGTGACTTACGGAGCAAAAAGCAGTGCCACTTGAAAAGAAAAAAGGGACATCAGAACCGATATCAGCACCCCATTTTTGTAGATATTCTACTGAATACTTTTTTCCTGTCAAATAATTTGCTGCCCATAATGCTGTGGCTGCATTACTGCTTCCTGTTTGGTCGATTATTCAAATAGGTTTCCGAAACTCAACTTTTGTTCACTTACCACCACCAAGACCTGCCTTTACTGGAATTCTTTTTTCCACTCGCACATGAAAGTATTTCCTCATACCGGTTTCCTTACGAAACTTTCGAAATGCAGCAATAACAAAGTTGGATGATCCCAACGGTATCTAAAAATGAGAGAAATTTTAAGAAGACTCCGTCTAAGAAGAAACACTTGGTCATACATCATCGGAGTTTGTTTCAAAGATATCTCCATCAGCAGAATCGCCCAACAGTTTAAAGTACAAAACATCTCGAAGCGATATTGCTTGCATAAGAGTGGCAAGCTCATGATATCCTAGAGACCATTAATCAAAAGAAAAGAATGGTTTTGTAACTTACCATCTTTTCTCTTTCCAAGAATTCGTAAAAATAGATTAACTTTAGCAGGACTTTCATAAATAACATCCCTATGTAATATGAGCTTGAAGCCTATACTTAGTACCTTATTTACCAGTAACCAGAAGTGCGATCGATTCCTTCAAGCTCTTCAGTATCCCTTGCTTCATCTTGCCTTGATTCTTCGCTATCTAATTTGTCTTTTTCTGTCTTTGTTTCATTTGATGAAAAAGTTGAGTTGTTTTCTAACGAAAGAGTTTCGAAGGCATAGTTCCAATGCTCCTTGGGAACGCTTCTTCCTTTCCGAACTAAGTATCGAAACTTATACTTCTGTAAACCTCCTAATGCGTGCAATTTTCTGTAATGAGAGTAGTTATGACAATAATTATGTAAGCGTTTGTGATGTTTAGGAACAATAGAGTTGGAAAAGATAAACGTCATCCTATCGTTGCTTCTAAGACCACAATTCTGTGTGTGTTAAGATGCTGTTGAGATTGAAGATGCATGATTATTCTTTTTCAGTCTTGATCTGTGCTTTAACAATACATTTTATTCCTACCAATATCCATAAACACAATTGCATTGGTAAATAAATGTTCGATTTGTTTAGTTTTGTGAAAGAGACGATCAACTGACCATAGAATGAAAGGATAACCCAATAAACAATGACTCTTATTGACGGGGGCTTATTTCTGTTGTTGCCCATATTGTTTTCCTCCTAGAGAGAATCACCTAGGCACCATTAGTGAAAGGTTCTCATATGCATTATGACATTCAATATTACATGTTATTCCTATTTGCATGGTATTTCAGCATGGCTTGATGGAATTGTTAAATGCTTTTGTATTTAGTGAAACAACGATCACCAAGGTCATGTTCATTTCTGAGTCTTTTGTATGGCCAAAGACATTGACAAAGTGTAGAAACAGTAAACTTTGTAAAACTTGTTTCTGGAGGAGTAGAAGAGACTCAGTAAAGAGAGCACGACACTTGAACTCTACTTGTGTTGCGTCGCTCGTAGAAGACTTTCGAAGAAAGCTCAACAAAGGAGACGTGCAAGATGCTTTTGTCTTATTCAAGCAACTACCTGCTTCTTCTCTGTTAGACACTCAAAGTGCTTATCAACTTTTAAATTTAGCAACCTCTCATCTTCTACATAAAAAGTATGCTGGCCAAGTTCAAGTGGCAGAAATCTATGAAGAATTGAAGAGGAAAAATATATTGCGTGCCTTTAGAACCGTTGACTCTGCAGAAAAGCTACCAGTAGCAGTAGGTTATATTGATATTATTTTATGAGTGAAGGCTAATATTCTTTGGAATAGGGCAAGTTAGTAAGTATTGACCTACTGGTGAGAGAAGCAAACGTCACTCCAGAGTCACTCCGTAAGTATCACAATTTTGTGGTCAAGATATTATTTAAGTTTCTTGTTAGGTCCACAAACGAGATCTATTTTGTCTTATCAAGTAGCTGGTATTTCATTAAGTTTGGCTCTTATATTTATCGGCAAGTACTTTCATATGGAAACGTTCATCCGACCATTAGGCATTGGACTATTATTTTCCTTTTTATCCGATCAACTTGTGTTGCAAGGTGCTGTTTCTGAAGAATTGTACAAAACGATATTTCCAATATATAAACAAAAAGTCTTGAAACATGAGGCTGGTCATTTTCTTATCAGCTACTTGTTGGGTTGTCCCTTAAGAGGTTCGGAATAAATGGCGATTCGTATTGTTGTTAATGTAGTTTTAGGAGTGGTATTGACTGCATGGGAAGCCTTGGTGAGCATATTACAACTTGTCTTGAAACTGATTGGATAACTTTGTTGTCGCAGCGTTTGGGAATTCCTGGACAAGCTGGTACTTTATTTTTTGATCAAAAGTTGGAATCGGAACTGTCAACTGGTTTTATTACGGATGCTACCATTGATAGATATTCAATTGTGCTTATGGTATGTTGTTCTGGAGATATTTAACTTGTTTGGAAATGATTGGAACAATAGGCTGGTATTGCTGCAGAAGCATTAGAATATGGACAAGCAGAAGGGGGTCAAAGCGATGAAGCGGCACTATTGCGACTGCTAACAAGTCTGAATCCTCCTTGGTTAAAGGAGCGGATATTTAATCAAGCTCGTTGGGCAGTTCTGCAAGTAATGACATTCGGTTCTTGTTGTTGGTTTCCCAGTGACTGAAGGAAAATATGTAGGCCATCCTTCTTATTAAACAACAGAGAAAGGCATATTATGCACTAGTGAAATGTTTGGAAGAGAGAAAACCACTCGGAGATTGTATAGCCACGATTGAGACGTTCTATCAGCCATTTCCAGTAAGTTGATAAGGAAAAGAGAGAGAGAGAGAGAGAGAGCAATAGAGTCATCTGTTGTGGACATGCAATCGAAAGATATCGTGTCGATTATTTCTTATGGGTCTGTCACAGTAAATAAAGATATTCACCGGGTCATCATGCATCTTTTTGTTCTTAGAGCATGCAATCATAGCTCTCTATCCAACTGACTCAAGACAAACGACTAAATAGGATAATAAAGGTTATCTTTATTTCTCTTGTTTATTCAGTTTTTCCTTGTGTTGTAAAACATACCATCCACCAGAGACCAAAACCGTAATTATAATCAAACCCAGAAGAAACCAAAACTGCTGTTGAACTTGTTCTAAACCTACTTGCTCAAATATTCCTTTCCCTGTTTGTTTCTCTCTTATAGCTGCAATGGTCATTCCCACCATCGCAACTCTTCCATTACAAGTTTCTGCTGGTCCTGTAAACCCAAAATACTTTTCCAGTAAAGAAACAAAGCCTTTTTCCTCTTGGTGCACCATGAAAAAGTTTATAATTGGGGTTAATCTCTCCCGTTGAACATGTTGTTTTATAGAAAAAGATTTCCTCTTAAATAACTTTTCTATGCCTGTTCTTATCCATGGAGGTGTTGCACGAAAACTTGAAACATAACTACTCTTCCAAGACATTCTCCATCGATATCTCAATGGTCATTGTGGGATGACTCATGGCAACATGGCACCTGTTGTGGAAAGAAACCACCAAAAGATTATTAAATAGACATTGCCACACCAATATCCCTAAGCAGTCTAAAGGAATACCTTTTAAAATTAATGAGCAAGAAGCGTTAGAAGGGTTCCTCTATTGGTGTTCCAGTAACCCTTTGGGCATTGGCGTTAAACGTTCCTCACTGGCTTGGAAAACACTCCATATACCTTTGTTTACTTATGAGGCTAACATACAGTCTTCATATACATATGAAAAGACTTCGTTAGGACAATTGTTTTGGAACTCCTTGGTAAATCCTAGACAGACTTATTCTGTAGCACAAAAGCAGATGGCGGGTACAGAATATCATCGTTATGAATGCAGCGATATCAATATGCAGTTGTATGCTGGACCAGAACCATTGTTAGGACATTCAAAAGAACTACGTATACCCTATTCTGCACTGCAACAAATTAGATTATTGACTGACTTGGAAAAAAGAAACGCACAAGAGGTCTCTCTGAAAGAAGACCTTGTACACAAACACTTTGAATATATGGTTCTTCGATTGGAAAGAGAACGTATTGGAAAAAGGTGCAAAAGAAAACCAACAGATGTTGCACATAATTTGGATGTTAACGTCGTATTTGAATCAACCCATTTACGTTGTATTTATATTCCTGTGTATGAAGTCACTCTTGAGAAAACGGTCCGTTGTTTTCGGTATTGGATTAATGGCATCACTGGTATGGTGTCTGGAGATCCTGTTTTTTCTGGAACTAAAGCTGCGTGTACAGCCAGTGCAGGTTTTTTCTTGGTTTGGTCAACGCTTGGTATGACACAAATATTTCCGGAAATCTCAACATTAGAGTTTTTATTTCAGTCTATGGGAATTTCATGTGTTGTTTTTGCCTTTCTAGCGCATTCCATGTCTGCTTCACAATGGACAAGGTCAGGCATGAAGCTAAATAGTTATTTTGAAGAAATTCCACCAAGAAATGAAAGAAAAGAACATTCGAAACAGCGAAAGGAACAATCTTATGGTCAGAATGATCCTTTTACTGGGAGAAGGCAGTCATCTTCACATCAAAAGGCTGAAAATGTTGTGGTTCAAGGAACATTACCCAATTATTATGACGTATTAGGAGTGGATCCTCATGCCTCTTCCAAGGAAATAAAAGCAGCTTTTTATCATTTGGTGATGAAAGTAAGTTATTGCATTTCGCTTGTTGATGAATAAAGTTATGAAGATGTTTAAAGTATCATCCGGACCGCTTTCCACAAGATGTTGCAGCAGCAGAGAAAATTAAACAAATTCTTGAAGCTTATTCAGTATTAAGTGATCGTAAGTATTTCAACTTTGATGACGCAGTTTTCTAATTATTTTGAATTAAGCTGCCAAACGTTCTTTGTATGATCGTTACCTTTGGAATTCTTCACCAGGATAACTAGTGATATATAATACTTACTGTAGATAACTTGTAAATATGGTATGAAAAGGTGTTTATTGAAGAGAGAGAAATGAATAAAAAGACTTGCGAAAAGTGTCTTATGCAAATTGAATCTTTTCTTGTTTAGTTGCACGTCAGATCGACAAGCGGTGAATAAAGTTATGAACTTGCTTCGTTGCAAACTTTGTATTATTGGTTCTGGTCCTGCTGCATATACAGCTGCTATTTATGCAGCAAGAGCAGAGTTAGAGCCAATATTATTTGAAGGCTTTCTTGCCAATGGAGTTGCAGCTGGTGGACAGTTAACCACTACTACAGAAGTGGAAAACTTTCCAGGATTTCCAGAAGGTATTCAAGGACCAGAACTTTGTGAAAGATTTCGTAAACAAGGAGAAAGATTTGGTACTCGTATATACACGGAAACAGTGGAGAAGGTTGACTTTTCTCGGCGTCCTTTCCAGGTGTTTAGTAGCAATCGAACAGTGGAGTCGGATGCAGTTATTGTTGCTACTGGAGCTCTCGCTAATAGACTTGAGTTTAATGGGTCAGAAGATCCACCAGAAGGCTTCTGGAATAGAGGAATATCTGCTTGTGCTGTTTGTGATGGTGCAGCCCCCATCTTTCGTCATAAAGACTTGGTTGTCATTGGAGGTGGTGATAGTGCTATGGAAGAAGCTTTGTTTCTTACCAAGTTTGGTAAATCAGTTACCATTATTCACCGAAGAGATACTTTAAGAGCTTCCAAAGTGATGCAGAATAGAGCGAAATCCTCGGATAAGATTCGTTTTCTGTATTCTCATGTCGTAGTGGAAGCTTATGGAGCAAAATTATTGGAAGGTATAAAAGTGAAAAATCTTAAAAATGATGAGATTTTTTCTATTCCATGTTCTGGTGTGTTCTTTGCTGTAGGTCATATACCAGCAACCGCCTTTTTAGAAAATCAATTAGAGTTGGATGAAGATCATTATATTAAAACCATTCCAGGGAGTACCAAAACGAGTGTTCCTGGGGTATTTGCTTGTGGTGATGTTCAGGACAAGAAATGGCGTCAAGCAGTCACTGCAGCTGGCAGTGGTTGTATGGCAGCATTAGAAGCGGAACATTATCTTTCAGAACAGGCTGATTATTCGGATATGAAAATGGTCTAGATGAATAGATATAATTTTCGGAAATATGTTTGACAACAAATATTTTTGTGGACAATATATTGCGTTGTAAAAGTAATTCTCAAGAATAGAAGCTTTTCTTTGTCAGACACTCCAAAGCATCTCCTGTTGAATCCCACAAGTACTGCCAAAGGAATGTTTCTGCAAATGATATGTGTCATGCTTTGGATTGGTTCAAAGATGCCTTGCACGACAAGTTTGTTTGGTATCCTTTGTCCAACTTGAAAAGTTTGGTTTTGCAATGATACTTAAAAGTCACTCTTAGTGACAAGATGTTTAACATTTACAATATTGGAAGTATCTATTGCTCTTTTTATTTCTTTATCATTTGATTGCACGAAAAGCTTTTTACATCGATAGGTCACTTGCGTCTCATGATGACTTGTTATTTCTTTGATTGATCAATGATGCATCGCTTATGTAAACAAACCAAATGGCCTTGGCTTTGTTTCCTTTCACATCGTCTCTGTAGAAGTATTCATTTACAAGCTTATACAAGAGCAAGTAGTGGAGGACATGGATTTTCTGAATCCAATGGTGATCACGAGCTGTTGGAGAGAGAACCTCAGATAAGAAAATATGCCAGTGAACCTTTCTACAAGATCCCAGGTCGAGAACCAAAGACAGTGACGGCTGATGAGGCAGTAACTGTTGTAAAAAGTGGTGATAATGTATTTGTTCAAGGAGTTGCAGCTACACCAACTCCTCTTCTTTATGCTTTGTGCCGTTGGGGAAAGAAAGCAAACTTAAAACGAATCCGATTACATCATATCCATACAGAAGGACCTCTACCTCACTTAGATCCTGAGTTTGACGGAATGATTCGAGACAACTCATTATTCATGGGTGCCAATGTTCGAGAAGCCGTTAACAGTGGCCGTGCAGACTATACTCCCGTGTTTCTTAGTGAAATTCCCAGCTTATTTCGCAATGGTTCGATTCCATTAGATGTGGCTCTTGTACAAACCACGCCACCAGACAATCATGGCTATGTTTCTCTTGGAACCAGTGTTGATTGTACACGTGCAGCTTTAGAAATGGCAAAATACAAGGTGGGAATAGTGAATCCAAAGTTACCATTTACCTATGGAGATTCGTTTGTTCATATGTCACAACTGGATTATATTGTTCAAGATGAATGGGAACTGCCAGAGTTGAAACCGAAACTTCCTAATCAGATTCAGGAACGCATTGGTTATCTTATTGCCACTCATTTGGTACAAGATGGTGCATGTCTTCAAATGGGTATTGGTGCTATCCCAGATGCTGTACTTTCGAAACTAAAGAATCATCGAGGTATGTGATAATTGTTTAGTGTCCAAGATACCAATACCTTTTTATTAGACCTCGGTGTTCATACCGAGATGTTTAGTGATGGTCTGATTGACCTTGTCGAATGCGGTGCTGTGACAAATGCAAGAAAGACCATTGTGCCTGGTCGTATTGTTGCGGGATTTTTATTGGGTACAAAACGTCTATATGATTTTGTTGATAGAAATCCTTTAGTAATGATGCAAGACATTGCATTTACGAACAATCCGGTTATCATTTCGAAAAATAAGAAAGTGACAGCCATCAATTCTGCTATTGAAGGTAAGTGGTGAAATGTGATTGATCTTAGAAAGAACAATGTTTTACAATGGATTCTAGTTGACCTTACTGGTCAAGTTGTCAGTGATAGTATTGGAACAAAACTATATAGTGGTGTTGGTGGTCAAGTCGATTTTATTCGAGGTGCTTCCCTTTCAGAACGTGGAAAGCCAATCATTGCACTTCCGAGTGTGACTTCTTCTGGACATTCGCGAATTGTTAATTTTGCGCATCCCGGAGGAGGTGTAGTGACTACACGAGCACATGTATATTATGTGGTGAGTAATGGAAAGAACCATTTTAGTGTGCCTCTAATGTTTATAAAAGGTCACTGAATGGGGTATTTGCGAGCTTCATGGGAAGAACCTGCGTGAGCGTGCCTTGTCTTTGATCAATGTGGCACATCCAGATCATCGTGAAGCATTGGAAAAGGCTGCATTTGAAAGAGGCCTATTAAGTCAGTAATAAAGATATCCCTTTTGAAAGGTCAGTTTTTGTCATCCAAATATTGTATTGTTTGATGGATGTTTGCGTGCAAGTATAATGGTCATATAGCGCAATACTGTTGTTGTCATCCGGTTCTATTAATGAGAGAATATCATGTTGAACTAGAGAAATTCTCTCAAGTTGATACATCCAACTTGTTAGAAAATGTTTGCTTTATTTCCTAGAGAAAGAAAACATAAGAGAGATAGGATTCTACACGACATCTCAAGTTGAGACCCTCTTGGAAGGCACAATCCTTGATATTTCCTTTGTGGCATGCCGTACCTTTGTGTGTCTCAGTGTCATGGATGTTGTGATTCTTCCATGTTAAAGGTCGACTGGTGAATCAACACTTGATAGATGAAGACTTTTCGATTATTTTTACCAACAAATACCAAAATGGTTGTTGCTCACGTAGAAGGATTCAGAGCTGAAGAACGAAACCAACGCCATTCGAGTTGGAAAAGAGTGGACGAGAACTTGTACCAATTGCATGAGACTGATGGAACAACATTTTCTTTTCAAGCAACACAAGGCATAAGACAGCCTTGTTCTTTCAAGTAGGTATGGTTTTACTATCGTCATGATAAGTTTGCTAATACCAGGAAAGATACCTGATTGGTGTTAGACCCAAGGGCGATGACCGCATACATTTCATAGAACCAAGTGACATTTTAAAGCTGCAGCCGAATGTAAAGGAAAAACAAAAAGCATTATCTGACCAGGTAACTGACGAGACGACAAAAACAGAACTAAGGACACAGCTTGTGGAAAAGTTTGGGAGCAAAACCACGAAGAAACGAAGAGAAACAGTACTCAGAAATGTTGTGAAGGAACAGGAGGTGAGTCAACAAGAAATAACGGCGGTAGAAGAGTCTGTATCGGAGAGTGTTATACCAAAAGGAAATCAATTTTTTGTTCTGCCACCTATCAATATGGAAGCTAAAGATAAGAAAGATGCATATCCTTTACATGGTGTTATTATGCCAAGAGAATGGAGGGAGTTGGAAGCCATGATTGATGTGATAGCTAGTCAACAAGATATGAATGCTTTAAGGAAGGAGGATTTGATGAATACTTGGGATATTCCGGAACCATTGGTCACCGACTATTTTATGGAAACCTATGAAAGAACAAAACAACATTTGATTTGTTGTCTTTTCTTAAAATATGTTGCAAAGTTTCATGTGTTGCCGCGTACAATGAAACGAAAAGAGATGAATGATTGGAAGGACAATTGTGGTATTCCTTTGGTTATTTTTGAACGTTTTCTTCAAGACTTTACTGAATATGATCATCAAAAAAGAATGTAAGTTATTTCTGTAGAATGTTGAAACTTTAAAACAACTAATCATATTGCTAGTTACTTTCGAAGTCCTTTGTATACAGACAAGTTGATCAATTATGCATTGGTTGCTTGGCTTCATTTGATGGACTTTAATGGAGACCCACAACACATTGCAGGGTTATTAGGTCTAACTCCATTGCGGTATGTTACATTGTTTTTGTTTCTGTTGCAAATACTAAATTGGATTTTCTAGTGCATTGTTATATTTGAGGCAGTTGGGTTGTAAGGTAGAGTCGATTAAGAGGAATAAGAAGAGTGAAGGAAAGGAAGAAACAAAAGTTGGGAATGTGGAAAAACATTATTGGGCAACCTTACAAGTACCTGTGCAACCTTTCAAAACACAAAAGGGCAAGTCACCCAAAAGTTGAACGATTATAGGGAAATGCTTATCAAGCAACACACATTTATATGACTTTCACATTATCCGAACTGATGATGAGGAGTTTTCGAAGCAACATCATCTGGTTGTTCCAACATCATATGTGGATATCGATAATCTGTCAAAGGAATAAAAGACTCCTAAAACCAGTGAGACAAAATTTTTTTTAATGTTTTACAACTTTTACCTTTATGCTTCTAGTTGAGACCCAACGCATAAGATTGGCAGCACTGCCACTTTTGTCATTGGTACCGCTCTTTCGACTTCCTCCAAAAGGTTGTTGACCAACAATACTACCAGTACATCTATCAAGTATTATTTTCAGTCCAATCTGTTTGTCTACGATGATAATGTATATACTGACTTGTCATTGATATAAAAGTTCCCAGCACAATTGCGTAGAATTTCTTCTGCCTTGGAAATGGCATCTCTATCCCGAGCAAAGATAGAAGCTGTTAATCCATATTTTGTACTCGAATCTGCCAATTCTAATGTCTGGACATAATGAGCAGGGTCATAGGGATATATGGTGAGAACAGGCCCAAATATTTCTTCTTTCATGGTAACAAACTCAGGATCTGTTGTCTCTATAATGGTTGGCTGTACAAAATAGCCGACACTCTTGTCGCAAACACCACCAAATAATATCTTACAAGAAGAACTATTCTTTGCTTGTTGAATATAAGATTGAATCTTATCAAACGATTTTTCGTGGATAACTGCAGTCATGAAAGAAGAAAAGTCATCAGAAGCTCCAACTCTGATAGTCTTTGCTTGTTCAATCAACTTTTCTCTGATTTGGGGCCACAGATTGGAAGGAACATACATGCGAGAGGTTGCAGAACATTTCTGACCCTAACCACCAACTTGAATCATTGTGCTGTATTCAAAGTACTATCACGTACCTGATACTCAAATGCACCACGAATGGTGTTATAAACAACATTATCAACATTAGCTGTTTCGTGAACAAAATGAAGGTTTTTGCCTCCTGTCTCTCCAACCACTCGAGGATAACAATGATAGCGTGAAATATTTTGGCCAATCATCTTTTGCAATTCTTCAAACACAATAGTTGATCCTGTAAAGTGCAAACCACCCAAATGCTCCGATGAAGTAACTTGTTTGGCAAATTCTGATGCCTTCGTTCTTGTTAGTGATAATGCAAGGCAATCAATGCTTGAACTTACTTTGGAAGGTAGAAACTGGATGACACCATCTGGAAGACCTGCCTCTAATAATATCTTATAGACGTACCACGCTCCTAAACATTTCCTTATTATGTGTTCCAACACCTCGTAAAAGAATCAATACCCAGCATAGCACTCTCAGTAGGTTTCCACAATGCAACATTTCCCATTATAGCAGGAGAAGAAGGAAGATTGGCAGCAATAGCAACAAAGTTGAAAGGCGTAATGGCAGCTACAAATCCTTCTAAAGGTCGATGTTCGGTTCTATTCCATACTCCTTTCACATTTTCAGGTGGTTGTGTACTATAAATCTCCTATTTTAAGCTATGAATAAATAGTTTGAAGAACGACCAAAAGGTACATACCTCTGCAAATTTGCAACCAAACCTCCAGAAATCAATAGTTTCAACAGCAGCATCGATTTCTGCTTGCCATGCTGTCTTTCCTTGACCAAGCATAACTGCTGCACAAGCTTCAGCTCTGTATTGGGTGCTTAGAAGATCAGCAGCCTATAGTTGTTTTCAGTGAAGAACAAACTACAATACATATTAAAATACCTTTAAAAAGACGGATAATCTATCATCAATAGGCATAGTTTCCCAATGTTTCTTGGCTTTTAAGGAGCCATTGATTGCTTCCTGTATTGAAGCGTGATCGGCATACTCAAATTCACATACGACGTGCTGATGCTTGTCAGGTCTTACTTGTTTGCCAACGTGACCTGTTTTTTTCTCCTTGCCGTTGACAACGATGGGAATATGAGGGCAATCGGAAGCTACTTTTTCCAAAGCTTTCCGAAGTTCAGCTCTTTCTGGTGAACCCGGAGCATAATGAAGAAATGGTTCATTATGCACAGGAGGAACTCGTGATTTGCCACGGATTGCAAAACTAGAAAAGTTGCGACTTGCCTGAAAACCACTTTTAAGACTCGTCAAGTTCCACAGGACAGATGACATGTTTTCAGTGGCCGCAAGGAATGAATAATAAATAAAAATTTTTCGACTTGGAATGGGACAAAACCAAAGTGGGTTTTCGGGTGGTCCTCCAGGTTTCAACCAAGGTGGAGGAGATAAAGAGAAAAAGTCACAGGAAAAGAAAAAGTATGAGCATCCAACGGGTCCCACCAGAATAGGTCACAAGAAACGAAAGTCAGGTCCAGAAGCTGCTTCAAAACTACCAAGTATCACGCCCAGCTCAAGGTGTCGGTTAAGACTACTGAAACTAGAACGTGTGAAAGACTATCTTCTTCTAGAGGAGGAATTCATTACGAACCAAGAAAGAACGAGACCCAGAGAAGAAAAACATGAAGAGGAAAGGTCAAAAGTGGACGATATAAGGGGTACTCCCGTTGGTGTGGGTTCTCTTGAAGAAATTGTCGATGACAACCATGCAATAGTGTCTTCCGCAGTAGGACCAGAGTACTATGTGAATATTTGTTCTTTTGTTGATCGTGACCAAATAGAACCAGTGAGTTGTTCTTATTGGTAATTGTAGGAACTTTACTCAATTTTCTTAGGGATGCACAGTTTTATTGCATAATAAAGTGTTGAGTGTCGTTGGAATTTTAGCAGACGACGTCGATCCAATGGTTTCGGTGATGAAAGTTGACAAGGCTCCTCTCGAAAGTTATGCGGATATCGGAGGATTAGAGAAGCAAATCCAGGAAATCAAGGAGGCTGTTGAACTTCCTTTGACTCATCCTGAACTCTATGAAGACATTGGAATAAAGCCACCGAAAGGTGTCATTCTATATGGAGAACCTGGAACTGGAAAAACTCTTCTGGCAAGGGCTGTTGCAAATAGTACTTCCGCAACTTTTCTACGTGTCGTTGGTTCGGAACTTATCCAAAAGTATCTTGGGGATGGTCCCAAACTGGTGCGCGAACTTTTCCGTGCGGCAGAGGAAATGGCTCCATCAATCGTATTCATTGATGAAATTGACGCCATCGGTACCAAAAGATATGAAGCAACTTCAGGAGGTGAACGGGAAATACAAAGGACAATGTTGGAATTGTTAAATCAGTTGGATGGCTTCGATTCTCGTGGAGACATTAAAGTTCTTTTGGCAACCAACCGTATTGAGACACTTGACCCAGCATTGCTTCGTCCGGGTAGAATTGATCGGAAAATTGAGTTTCCTTTCCCAGATGAAAAGACAAAACGCAAAATATTTCAAATCCATACATCGAAAATGACGCTTGCAGAGGATGTTAATCTTGAAGAGTTGGTAATGAACAAGGATAACTTATCAGGAGCCGATATCAAAGCTATTTGTACGGAAGCTGGTTTGATGGCTCTTCGTGAGCGTCGAATGAAGGTGACTCAAGAAGACTTCAGGAAAGCTCGAGAAAATATTCTATATAAGAAGAATGAAGGAGTTCCCGAGGGTTTGTATCTCTGAGAGCTCACTTTATTTGGAAGTAGGATGAGTTTCTGTACGTACGAATAAAGTTTTTGTTCTCTGTAAAGCTATTGTCTAGTCGTAGTAGAGCTCTAAGCCCATGCCATCGTGAATTTCATAGTCACTACAAATAGAAACAAGTCAAAGGAGACCATTCAAAGACTCTAGAAACAACTTACGCTAGTGAGATGTGATCTTTATACACTGTGTACCACTTCTGAATGCGTATTTTTTCTGGTCTCGTTCCAGTTTGGGCAGCTATAAGCTTTTTCAAGTCACCTTATCAAAGAAATTCAGCCAAAGACCCTTCAGACATACACTTGCTGATTCTTACCAATGGTATCATCAGGATTGCACTTGACTCGAATTTTTCTACCTATAACAACCAATAAGAGTACTTGGAAAGGCTTTACTTGGTTGTTTCGTTACCTAATCGGTCGTTGCAAATGACTTCAATCATGTTGGCCAACGCAGTGGTAAGCCAAATGACGCATGCCAATCAGATAAATTTACAATTCTTTTACTTTTATGCCTAAAGCTAAAACAGTAGAGCAACGTCTCTTTATAAATTAAATATTTATAAAGAAAGTAATACCTAACTCTATTATATTTAAAGAAAGCAGTATCTAGTCGAATCTACTTCCCTAAAAGTCCCTTTCCAGGAAAGGACGAGATATTCCCAATATGAACAACTGGGTTTGGGATCTTGACAAAGGTAGATAAACGACAGCCTCTACAATATCGCTCAATTAACCAATCAACTGGTTCTTCTCTGTAATAATGTTTAATAAATCGGGAAAGGTTGCCTACCAAGTACCGTGGATATATACGGGCAACTGCGTTATTAGAGAGAAGAGGTCCACTATCAACTCTCTGTCTTTTATCATATAATGATATGGAGCACGCGCGCAACCATTTTGCCCTTTTCATTTGTTCATCCAGCCAAAAAGGTAGGGATGCGAAGTCTGCCGTCAATACAGTGTCATCTTGAAGAACGAGAAGAAAGTTTACGAAAGGGTCAGCAACCTTGTCACAAAACTGTAACAGTTTGGCATAATCAAGAGCTTCTTTACATCGCCAGTGGTAGTAAGATGATGTCGAATAGTTAATGTGGCATGAAGGTCTTCTAACAAAGTGAATCTTTTTCTTACAGACCTTCAAAGCTTCAGAGTGTTTTTTAAGGGAAGTATAATGTGTGCTAGTGTCATCCAACTGATAAATGAAAAGATGATGAACAAACTTTTCAAGTTGTTGATAACTAGTACAGATTCTTAAAAAGGACTCTATTAACAATGGCACATAGTCAACTGCCTTTGGTCTCTTCACTGTTGGAACACATATAACACAAAAAGGGTGAAAGAATTGGGAAGAACAAAAGTTCCGATAGTTTCCCAAGCTCTCAGCCTGATGGTGTTGACTCAAGGTTGACCATACAAGCAATAGTATGAAGAAAGCAATGCAACACAACAAAACAGTGCCCTCCCTTGAAAACAATTGCATACCGGTGAGTAATAATGTGAAATTCCCTTTACGAATGTGCAAATTTCTGCAACTACAACTTTTGCAGGTATACAAAATTTATCAGCACAGCTGAGAATCTTTCAAACAAAAAAGTATGGGGAGTAATGTGTAGCGATGGCAATGTGATTGAATCCAAAATTTATCAACGAATACCATTCATTTCAACAATATAAACAATAGGCATGCATGCCATTATAAAATAGGTGCTAAAAAAGGACAGCACACAAAGCTCAATAACAATGCCACTCCAAGCTTGCAAAAAAAAGCTGCAGAAAGTCTTTTTTCTAATAAGAAACATTTCTCAATAGTTTGCTAAATATCTATTTCTGATTTTGCTGAGTCTATACTCCTGTATAACTAAAAGCTGAAAAACATTTCGAAAAGTATAAAGGAAATTCAAGCAAATCTTTATGGTCTTCATTTTCCACCTATCTTGTCACAAGACTCGTCCGTTGGGCAAATAATGTGATGCAGCACTAACATGAAGAGCCAATGATGTTTCTTTCTCTTCAAATCCGCCGCCTTGAGAGAAATCAACCTCGTCGGGTTGAGAACAATCTCCCGTGGGAGAACATCTTGGGCTAGAGGTTCGGCTTAGGTTTTTGGTGAAGTGAACAGGCAGTGGCTTGTAAAGCAAACTTCTTCTTTGAAAAATAACCTTTGAAGAAAATAGCTGGCAGCTACTTCAAACACTTTCAGCTAACGATTACAGAAGACGAGGGGAGGCCTTCGGAGGCTATTTCGATTGGTCGGGCAACTGAGGACTTTGGTTTTAAAATTCAAGTACAGGATAGATAGTCAACAAATCCCCAATTCACTCAAACAAGTTCCTTATATAAAATTGAAACCTCGATCAGTAGCTCACATCTGGTGATATTTTGAAATAATATGAAAGCCAGCCAGATCTTAGCCTCGCAGTTTTGTGAAATCTGTCTTGATGCCAGTTCTACAATCTACTGTGAAGAGGACGATCTTTTTTCTTGTGACAGTTGCGATGCTGAATATCATACTATCTCAGCAGATAGAGAACGTCATCTCAGGTTGGCATATTTTCCTTGGTTATTTTAAGTACTGACTGTGAACTTAGAATAAGTTTCCTGTATGAACGGTTATCAGCTTTTCGCGGTCCTTGTAATCCAGCATTGTATCAAGTGTCAACATGTTCCAGACGCTTATGTCATCTCGGAGAAATAATCTCACAAATGTTGTATGAACACTCATCAAAACATCAAGAAATCATCCTATGTCTTTATCTGCTTCTGAGCTTGTAAACCATTGCTCACCAAATCTATTATGCATTCCAGAGTCAGAGACGAATTCGATGATAACCTCTGCATCTCACTCATCATCTTGTTGTTCCACTGAGTGGTTTGAAGTAAATGCTGATTTTGTAGTATCTGGTTCTCCTTTATCAGAGAACATAGATTTTGAGGATATAGACTCTTTTCTGCTGCCATTGAGTTCTTGGGAGGAAAACCAGAAAGCTAATGGTTCAACTAGTGTGGAGTCGTTTCTTTCAAAAGATGAGCCCAGGGTTCAAGGTCTTGTGAATGTAGATTGTTGTTCTAGTGTTACACAAGAAACTACATTAAAGTCCAGCACATCTTACAAGACACCTTCAAAGCCACCAAACGCTGAGCAATCAAAACATAGAGATGGCGTCTCAGGAAAAGAGCATCGCTTGAATGCTCTTCATCGGTTGCGAGAGAAACGACTTTTAAAAAGGCAAAATATTCATTCAGGACCAAAGGTTCGTTATGTTTGCCGTAAGCAGTTGGCAGAGCGACGTAATCGTTTCAAGGGTCGCTTTGTAAAAAAACTCGTGAACTGTTTTGTTTCTTTGAGCTGATGTCTTTAATAATAATGATTTTGAGTGCCTAAATAGTTGTCTTTGGAAAATGAATAATAAACTTAAATAGGAATGTTATTGTTGTCTACTTCGTTTTTCTAAGCTGTCCTATTCTTTAAAAGCAATTATTTTCTATTGACCTATTTGTCTGCGCTTTTTTCAGCTTTTTATATTGTCGATAGCATTGATTGTCAGTTCTGTTTGACATATGCGAAGCAATTAAGGACCATTTCCCTTTTCCAAACCTTCAACTCAGTTAGTACATTCCTATACGAATCATTTTGTTTGACCATACTGTCTTATCAACTGTAAAAGGCGCTCGTTCTCTTCATCAGTCCATGGTTGACGCCTCAGAGAAGGCTTCAGTATGTCAGTATACCTTTCCCGACATTGTAGATCAGTTCGACCACCAACAAACTTTGCTACAGTTGACCACTGTCTCTCTCCTAATGTTTCTACTGCTCGAGTCAGTCTCTCATCCTCTTCTTTGGTCCATTTGCCATGATGAATATCGGGACGAAGACCCTATTAAAGGAATTCAATTCTCTAGGCAAACATCTTTCTAAAACATTCAAACTACTTACTCTTTTCCACCGATGTAGACACTGTTGGCGAGTTCTCCCAGGAACGCAACATGAAATCAACGACCAACGTTTCGTTCCATAACGTTCTACGGCTGCTAAAAGCCTCATATCCTCCTCCGTTGTCCACTTGGAAGACACTACATTGAGACGTAGTTCCCTTTCATATCGACAAAAACACTGCCAGGCACTTCTTCCAGTATTTAATTGTTTGGCAATTTCATCCTTTTCAAACAACTTTGGTCAACCATTTCAGCAATTCATTGTGCGACTACATACCCACAAGTATCCTTTATATTTTTCTACAGCCGCCAACAGTTTCTCGTCTTCTCTTTTGGTCCATAGTTCCTTTCGATAAACTGGGGCTCCATAATTAATCCAGTACAGTCTCATATCATCCGCTTGAACATTTTCTAATGCAAATAAGAAATTTAATACTTGTCAGCATTCATTGCAAAAACAACTTACTTGCAAGTAGTTTTGCTTCCTTTTTTAGTATTTCAAACCATTTTTCTCGATCCCATTCAAAAGTTCTATGGGTCAGCTCCAATATACTCATATTTGAAATTCGTTTCAACTTTTGTTGAAATTCGAAACTTGAGATTAAACCTTTCGTTACTTGGTCAGCCACTTCTCTAACCAGATCTTCTTGAGCCGTTCGTATAACGAGTCTCTCCACTATCTGGTGAAAGTTTCTTGGACGAACAGATCTATCAAAGGAAATCGAGAGCTCTTTTCTTCGATTCGAACCCACTCTCTGTACATCACGATGTGGTTCAGGTTGCAACACTAAATACAGTTCAATAAAGTTCCATGAAAATAAATATAACTTGCCTATTCTGCGATTTTTTCTCTGAACTACGTTTCCGAGAAATGGCACATATCCTTTGAGAAAATGAGGACTACCATACACTTTGCCATGTCTCTGAACAAAGAAATTGGCAAACTTGTATAGAGGTACAGAAAATAGCGGATGTGACGTCGCGACATCACTGTTCTCTTCTGTTTGATTCTGCAAGGCAGTTGTCTTTTTTTCAAAAGAATTTATATGTCGTTGTCTCCATACTTCCGTATCTGTGCCTTGAGCATTGTCAATGTAGTTTTGTACACTACTTATTCTTTCCAAACAACGGTCAACGGTCCGCTGACGTCGGTAATTTAGAAACAATAACAACTGAAACAACCTAAGCTCCGAATTCTCGACATGAGTAGTTTCAAATAATGTTTCACTGGTCGTCAGCGACGAATCATTTTCACTTTTTGTCGACTCCTTTTGTGGATCTGAAAAATGAATAGTTGAGGTTATGGGTTCGGCCTCATGTTCTCTTTCTGACGCACTGCATTGTTTTTGCATTATTTCAGTTGGACCCGACTGTTCCTCAAGGAGGCCGTTACCAAGTTGTTTGGGACTCGAAGACGCCGAATTCTCCGCGAGTAAAAAACCGTCGTCCATGGAAAAAACTAAGAAAACATTAGCAATAATAATCTTTCCTATATGCAATTTCTACTTAGTACCTTTACTATCATTCCTTAAACCTTCAGTCCATGTGGTTGTTTTGGTTAGACTCGAAAGAGAACAATCTTCAGGGTGCAATTCATCTGTGTCAGTATAATGCTTCAACTCTTCAATGGTGTTCGATTCAGCTACTTCTGGAACATCTTGTAATGGTTGAAAATTCTCTTGCCACTCGTAGAAAAGTTGGTCGATTCTATCTCCGAGTTTGTTTGAACGTGCAGCCATGGTTATCGACCAGTGCCCAACGAATGACAGTGGGTTATCGATAAACACATGTTGAGATTCCAACACATTGGAGAGTTGGTAGGAAAGCATACAAGTGGTCCTTTTAGGAAACAACTATTGCGTCCACCAGTGTTTTTATTGGAAGACTCAGAAAAGCCAATTTTTTTAGAAGGAAGTGTTTTGCACGGTTATCAGCGTGGAGGGAAATTGCTTGATTGTGCAACTGCCAACATTTCTTCTGAACACTATCAGCACCTCCTCGAATCGTTAGAATGTGGCATCTACTTTGGTTGGGCGACGCTGAATAGGTATTTTATAATGTTGGTTTTCTACTATCCTGATATTTTTCCCAGGGTTCCTCCTGTGTACAAAGCTGTCATTTCCATTGGTTGGAATCCTGTCTTTAATAACACGGAAAAGAGCATTGAAGCACACCTTCTTACCACCTTTAAGAATGATTTCTATGACCAACATCTCAGGCTCTTAATTTTGGGGTTCATTCGCAAGGAAGCCAAGTTTCCATCCGTGGAAGTTTTGAAGCAAGCCATTGCTGAAGATAAACAAGTTGCTGTTGAGGTATGCTTCATGCGCTTGTCCAAGGGATATGATGTTTTCTTGTTTGTAGGCTTTGGATTTGGAGGTCTGTCTTTCGTGGAAGAAGAGTCTATTGTTGGTGGATCAGTGACTTGATATGAAAATGATACAATCAGCTGTTTATTTCAGCCTTCTACGTTCTGGTAGTCATCCACTAGACCGTCTGTTACTGCTACAGTTTTGCAATTTGGATGTCGTACCAACCAGTGGAAACATGATTCAAACTCTAATGGAGGTGCACCAACAACGGTGGTATTATCATCCAATCGAAATGCATGAGAATGAAATTCTACAAATAAATAGTCAATGACACCACATATCATATCGCGAACAAGCAACTGTCGCAGGATTTCGTATTCTTCACCTTCGACATCCATTTGCACAATAACAGTTTTTCCTTGTTTTGCTCTAGAACATGAATGAAAGGAACAACTCAATAGTTGAGCCAGAAAGGACGAAAAATCGATTCCATAACTGATAATGGACTTTTTTCCACTCATCCAGACATCACGATGGCTTGGCACTAGTGAAGAGCCCCAATAATTATGTTCATAAGAAAGTTCATCTAAATAGAATGTGACGGGTCCATTTGTTGTTGTCGCTACTGTTTCCGTAAATATTCGTATGGACTTGACTGTATTTTTTATAGAGTTTTGAAGTTTTTCGAGTTCTTTGCTGAATCTTGGGTTACCTTCAAAACCATATATACAAAAGTCTTTCGCCTTCCATTGATGCTTTCGCACCCATTGAGATAGAAACGAATGTTGATGTTTGGGGTCATCTGGAAAAACAAATTTTTGTATGGTATCACCGCTGTTGCTTCCCAAGTCAATGAAAATGTGAGAGCATTGAGGACTTGAAATTTTGAAAAGAAAGAAGCATCCAAATACTGCGACAGAAAGAAGAAGGACGAACCCTATACTGCTGAAAGGTTGCTGATGTTGCGATAGCATAAAGTCGCACAATAGAGTCTTTCCTGATTTATATTTTTTCATTGTCTTGCGAACTATGTTTTGTATTTTGACAGTTGCCTGAATGACTTTTGTCCACCAGTCACAAAAGGAAAATATATGGTATCCCGTTGTCGTTTCCATTGTTTGTAAAAGAGAAGAATAAAAATGCCCAACAGAAATTCAAATGTTTTCGCATGTTTTCTCAAAAGAAAAATGCTATCGAAATTGCTTGACGTTGACGGCCATAAAGGAGAAAAATTCAAATGCCTCTCAGTTGGCATTGTTTGGAAAAACCTCTCTGGCGACATAAAACACACTCGCTTCTAAAACCATTCATGATATTGACCAAGAATGCCTCCCTTTTTCTAAGAATCACTTATGAGTTTCTAGAGATAGACTTGTTATCAAACACATCAATCTTGCTGTCCACAATCATCTTGTTTTGCAATCAACTCTGAGTTACGTTGGATAAGTGATAAAACGAAATAACTGGTTGGTTTTTGAAAAAGTCCTGAGGCGACTAAAGATAGAGTGCATATATCATTTTTTCATATACTGATAGCTACAAAAATCAAAATCTATTTTATAGTTTCCAGTGAAATTAAAAAGATTTATGCTGTGCATTTGTTCATCCACCTAGTGCTTGTAATTTAGATCTTTAAAAACACTCTTTATTGGTCATTCAAGACGAGCCTTGGAAATGGCCACTGTTCCTGGATAAGACGGCTTGTCAAAAAGCTGAACTCGGTTCAATTTAGATGTCTCTGCTAAAATACAACTTGATTTCTGCTTCGCGAATTCAGAAGCTTGGTTAAAAGCATCGAGCCAGCAACTGTAAGTTTCTTTGCCTAGAAATGTAAACAGAGCAAATTGAGCCACTGGGTTATCACTTGGGTGGTTACACTTACTAGTTCCAAAATATTTGACATTATATGGACCGAAACAAATTCGAAACCAACAGAGTTGATCAGCTTCGTCAGTGTCCTCATTTTGAACAGCAATCGTAAGTACTGAACCAATCTCTTCTTGCCAAAGAATCCTGTTTTGCAAAGTGTAAAGTTTTTCCATTTTGAAAACAGCAAACTCACTTATAGCTTCGTTCTTTGTTTGTCAGCTTCCAAAAGGTCTTAGATAATGTTCTGTTCCTTATGATACTTGAACATATTAGTATATCAGTGAATAAAAAGAAATAGCAAGGCTTTGCATCTATTCTTCTGCTATCTTTTACGGTCATCCAGCCCTCCATTAACAGACTATGCAATTGTATTGAATAAATATGGTTTCACAAGATATACGAACCTTCTACCGGGAACTTGAAGATTAACGTAGTTTCCATTTTCCAAAAAATTCAAACCTCTTAATGAATGCGAACCTCTCGTTCTCGACGCGTTTCTACAAATATTTTCAATAAAGCACAAAACAAATGAAAAACTAAAGGTACCGCGTTTCTGTCAGGTTGAGCATTTCTTCAATTGCTTCTATTGCTTGTTCCAAATAGAGCTCTTGGTCGTTTCTTGTGGTGTATCCCTTTTTCATTTCTTTCAAGAGCAAGTTGTACTTTGTAATTCGTTGAACCGGTTTGATAAGAAAACTTGTTAGATTCAAGTTCTTGCATCGAGGACACTTTTCACAAAGAGCTACGATACTATTAAAAGGGACATTTGTGACCTTTAAATATGAACTTACTAAGAAATGAATCCAAATACTCGTTCTGACTGCGCAAATATAATATTTCGCCGATTCTTTCATCGTATTGTAAAATATATTCCAAATACACTGACTGAAAACAATTAAAGATCTGATCTATCATAATTTGTCCGATAAA
Source organism: Galdieria phlegrea (assembly GCA_006232345.1). Taxonomy (NCBI): domain Eukaryota; phylum Rhodophyta; class Bangiophyceae; order Galdieriales; family Galdieriaceae; genus Galdieria; species Galdieria phlegrea. Next base: position 175,167 of record SDGA01000103.1, read on the forward strand.
ATGTCTAGTGAGACCTCCAGACAGCATAAAATCATACAGCTTCTAGGAACAGGAATATTGGACGATTTCAAACAAAATGTCTAAAGGCATCACAAGAAATTTACCTGCAAAAATTCGTTATGAAGATGGAATAGCATTCGAAGCTGAAAGAAACAAGATTGCAGTGCATTCGGAAATACTTCCATTGGTAGGATCTCAGAGCCTATAGCATCTTCATATGGAACAATAAAGATATCCAAGATGATACCAAGGTCCATTACATAATTCTCTTCTGTTCGAATAAGTTCATCCAAGGCAAATATAGTCCGTAATGGAATCCCATTGTCTACTGCTTGGCATCTTAAAAGCTCTTTATGCAAGTTGAGCATTCGGTCTTCGTCATCTTGGAAAGAGCTGTTCTCAAAGGATTTCAAAGCTATTAAGGGTTCTCGTTGCGTATTGGGAGAAAACGTATTGTCTTTCAACATGTACTCTTGCAAGCAAGATATATTTTCCACTTTCAAGATAAGAAGAGGTTGTGACGAATATGAAGAGGACCCAGGTTTGAAAACAAAGCTGAACTGTTGGAAAGGCAACTTGACGTATTGCCCAGTCTTTTGTGTTATCTTTAGTTTCTTTTGACTTGCAACATAGCCAACTTACTTGCCAAAAGAATATTCTTAAAATGTGTTTCGTATTATCCTTTTCTTGGTTAACCGCCAAAGAATCTGTGAACGCCTCTTGTATTGTACAGATAGCAACTTCAGGACGGTATCCATCAAGGTAGAGGTATGTTGGTACTTCCCATTTCATATCACCTGTTTAAATAAACAAAACTCCCAATGACGTGAAGACATTCACTTTTTGAAAAAAGAAAAAAATGCTTATGGCGAAAGAATAAGTCCACAAGACATTTCCAATGGCAATCTTCCTTGGGAAAATCTATTTCTCAACAAAACTGTTATTCACTTTGTATACTCTCATTTTTATAAAAATATTTTTCAGATTATTAAAAAAGGAACAAACTTATTGTGAATCCTAGCGTTCATGAATGTTAGATGAGAATTTTCCACAGAAAGGTAGGGAGCATTTCAGCGTGAAAGAGTAAATCTCAGGATTAAAAACGCTTTCGTTTCTAATCTGATTCATGAATAGAATAATCTTCCTGGTGACGACTTCCCAAATGAGACTTACTTAGATATAGTTCTGTTTGCATCTCGTGTAACCTAGACAAGGTTCGTTCATATGCAAAGAATTCTTCCGGTTCCAAGTCCTTCGAAAATTCAAAGTTTTCTCTATCGAACAAGTCTTCGAGCGCGATAGTAGAAGTACAAAAAAGTTTCGTGGAATGATCTTCAATAGCAACAAGTTTATATATGTATATATACATACATGATTGAAAAACCTACCATAAAGAGCATCCACCAAATTAATGAATCTTCGGGCTTGATTTCTCTCTGAAAATAGTTTAATGACAGGAACATCTTCTATCAAAACTGAACGAAAAGTTTCGGCCAGTACAACAAAATCCGCGGAAGATAACGCCTACCAGAATTAAAACAGACAAGTCAGCAAAGAACTCTTCAAAATGTTCGGCATGTCTTACTTCATCGCACAGTTCTGAAAATTTGAATCGAGCTACGCCATTTGCAGTTCTTTTTATAAACAACTTACGGGAAAACACATCTAAAGTGATAGAGTTCTCGGTGGAACATCCGGAAAGCCTCTTAAACATACTATCTATATGTGCCTTTCGTTCCGCTTCATTGTCAGAGACATAAAAAATGGTACTTTGCTTCTTGGACTCTTTTGCTTTGGACAAGTCATTAATAATCATCTGCATACGATAATCAACATGAGATGAAGCATGTAGTACATTGCAATTATCGTATAAACAAGGAATAAAAGGAAGAAAATGTTCTCGTTGTATTCCATTCCAATAGAGTTCTTCAGGAGCTCGGTTTGATGTTGTTACGAGGATAAGTCCTCTTGAAAACAACTCTTCACCTAATCTACGTAGAACTAAAGCATCTGCCACATCTGTCACTTGAAATTCATCCAGACATAAGAGCCAATATTCACAAGAGATTTGTGTTGCAACTGGCACAACAGGGTCGCCTTGGTTACCATTATTATGAACTCGAAAGTGATGTATACGCTTATGAACATCGATCATAAAGTCCTGAAAGTGCAATCGACACTTGTATTTCCCTGCAGCAAGCTGATAGAACATATCCATGAGCATAGTCTTCCCACTACCAACACCGCCATAGATGTATATGCCCTTCGGCTTTGATTTTTTCTCTTTATTAGTAGAAAACAGTTCGCGGAAACTTGCAAACCATGCCTTATTTCTTTTCAAGTTTGGAATGAAAACAGTCTCTTCATAGTTTGAATATTTTTGAGTAAACGGTCGAACTCTGCTGCTGCACGTAGCTGAAGGGAATCTTGTTGAATATGCCCGCTAGAAACCAAACTCTGATACCTTCCTGTGACTGTTTTAGCTTGTTTACTAGAATCATCCTTCGCACCTATCGCCAAATCTTGTGCGCCACCATATCCTCCTCTCCAAGGAGTGGAAACCTCGGAGCTCTGCTGCAAACTAGGGCAAGTGCTCGCAACAAAACGTAGTCCAATATTCCACCTCTTTAAACTCCAATACAAGTTACGAGAAGCGCAACTCCACATAATTTCAAGATATCACTGAATAATGCTGCTTAGTATACTATGGAGAAAGAAAGGCCCGCGTAGAAACGAACAATTTCTGTCAGCGGCTCTTGGTCGTCTTTCATTGACTTGTAGGGTAACCAAAACGAGATGATAATTAATCATACATCCAGTAGACATTTCAAATAATGAAATATATTTACTAATTATGTTTCATTTATCTTGGGAGTTGTTACAAAAGAAATAACAGTAAATTCATCACTACAAGTCTGCAAGCTTTAGTCCATCGGTGATCATTTTTTGAGTTTTTATTGCAATGAGGGCGGCTTTCTTGGGAAGAGAGCTTCCCTTTCTAATATCTTTAGTTTCTGTGAGGAAGAATTTGAGGTCGTTTAGTACCATTCGAACATTACCATGTGACTTTACGAGGAGAATAAAGCAACGAAACAATTTTTTTGTCGGAAGAAGGTCGCAACTGTCTTGCTGCGTCCAGTCCAAGCAACAGACAAAGACTTGGAGCTCAGAAAAATTCAGAATGTCTTACAATTTTGCGTCAGGTAGCTGTAAATATTTTGATCGTTTGACCCCAAAACTGAGTTTTTGACTTAGCGAGGTCTCATTGACCAAACGACAGGCCCGGAAGTGGAACAGTTATGTCAGAATCCAGTCAGAATATATGTTGGTTTCGACCCAACTGCAGACAGTTTGCACTTGGGAAACTGTTGGGTATTATTATTCTTCGTTGGTTTCAAAATTATGGTCACCAGCCAGTGGCTTTGATTGGGGGAGCAACAGGAAGAATAGGCGATCCTTCCGGCAAGAGTACGGAAAGGCCACTTCTTGATGACGAAACCATTTACAAGAATTTACAAGGAATTAAAAAAAATCTTGAGCAGGTTTGCCTATGATTGTTGACTACTCTATATCCATATGAATTATTTCTGTTATAGATACTATCGTTTACACACGATCCACAAAACCCTACTGAGCCTATCATTGTAAATAACGACGATTGGCTGGGTAGAATTAGTTTCTTAGAGTTTCTTAGAGATGTCGGAAAGTATGTTCGGGTAGGAACAATGCTTGGAAGAGAAAGTGTTCGTGTTCGAATGGAAAGTGAGGATGGTATCTCGTTTACCGAATTCTCATATCAACTTTTGCAAGCCTATGATTTTGTCCATCTGTTCAAGAACTATGGAGTTCGGCTACAAGCAGGTGGGAGTGATCAATGGGGTAATATAATTGCTGGAACAGACTTGGCTAGAAGACTTGTGGGAGCGGATCTGCACGGAGTTACCTTTCCACTTCTAACTTCAGCAGATGGTAAGAAATTGGGTAAAACAGAAAAGGGAGCCATATGGTTATCTCCTCAAAAGTTATCACCCTATGAATTTTATCAGTATCTCTATCAAACCTCAGATTCGAACGTCATTCGTTTGCTAAAATGTTTAACCTTCCTTCCTTTGGAGGAGATTGATCAACTAGAACACGATATGAAGAATTGTTCTTCATACAAGCCCAATAATGCTCAGCGTATATTAGCCGAAGAAGTTACAAAGATAGTTCATGGAGAGGATGGTTTTAGAATTGCACAAAAGGCCACTATGGCAGCAGCTCCTGGTAGATTATTGGATTCATCGAAAATAGATTTTGAGACGCTGAATGCTTTGAAGAGTGATATTCCTTCAAGGGAGATTCCCATTGGACAAATTTTGGAACGAAACTTGGTGGAAGTTCTGGTTGAATGTGGTTTAATGAAGAGTAAAGGTGAAGCAAAAAGATTTATCACAAACGGTGGATGTTATATCAATAATGACAAAGTCATGGGTGTTGACAGAAAGATAGAACGAGGAGACCTAATTGAAGGTAATATGATCCTTCTTGGAATTGGCAAGAAACAAAAGATACTTTTAGTAGCAGTGGAGCAATAAACAACTTACTTTTTGCGCACAAATTTTACATTTTTAAACCCATTATCCGATCAAATGGGTCAACCAGTTTTTTGGTTAATACCACATGAATACTGAAATATGGAAGAAATATACCAAGTGAAGGGCCTGTTAAATATATTGCATCAAAACTAATGGTTGCACCTGTAGCAACTTTATATTTTCAATGCAACTGAAGCAAAAGATCGACAAATTCAAGACAAAGTAAACCAATAACACTACAAATTTTTAGTAACCATATGGAGTTGGTGTTACATATTGGACTGGTGTCGGACTGTACGAAGAAAGATAAGGCTGATAAGAAATCAGAGGAGTAAAACTGGGGCTTAAAGAAACGATGGTTTGCTGGCTATAAGGAGAAAAAGAAGGATAATAGGAAATAGTTGGAGTCGAAACAAGACTCGGAGTATACGAGTACACGAGCGGAGTAGGCGTCACGGACGGAATGCCGACTAGAATTTCACTGTAGAACAAAAACTTCCTCGGTAAGTTAAGGATCTTCCTCAAATTATTTTGAAACGTCATATTAGTTAAGATTTGTTGATCATATGCAGTTGCTTGATCAAGAGGAAGGAACACATCAAATGCTGCAGAGAAGGGTCTTATTTTACCCTCGTAGATGACTTGGTTTACGCCATATTTACCACCATTACTCAGAATAAGTCTCTCAGCTTTAAGTTGCTCCGTTGTATTTACTTGGATGCTGTTGACTGGCGGGAACAGCCAGTTATTACTCGGAACAACATTACAGTAGATGACAGTATTGTTGACAAAGCCAAGCCTCACAACGCCTTCAATTTTGTAGTAAGGACTAACAGTGGGGGTCTCAGAGATATAAGGAGTAAAATAGTACTGCGTCTGGGAAGATGTATAACTGTCATCATTCCATCGATAAAGACCATCCGTTTCGGGGAATATTCTGTTACCATGGAAAGTTTTACATTCAATGAATGTAGCAAAATAGAGCAAGACAATCCATATAAGGCAACTATTTAAAGCCATGTTAAAAAAACTCAAAAATTTAACGTAACAATTGACTATTTCACTTTATTTAATTTCCATTTTACAAAAAAATGCCACAGCATTTATTGACGTTTTAGAGCATTTTTCCATCTTCGAAATTTTGGCGGTTTGCTGTCCATTAGACATTCTTTCGTCTGGGAGGCGTCATTTCAAATGTTAGCCAATGGGAAAGTGGAGATTCGAGTTTTCATGTGAGGTTGAAAATTCTAGAAACCATTCGTTACCAAAGGTCATAGTCACTGTCTAAACTGTGGAAAATAGTTTCACCAGGATTTTGAGTAGAATGAGTATCGAATATTACCTACATCCTACTAGCTTGTTCAGACAAGAAATAATAATGTTGGCCTATGTACAGTCAGTCTTTGAAGGGCCTTCTAAAATGCTACGTGCTTATTTTTATGACTTTAACGAAGAGACATTCAAAAATTCAAGTTGACAAGTGTCTGAACAAGTTTAACAATCGGACCCTCCGTGTCTTTAGTTCTCTTCATATATCTTTCTATAAAGTATATTGTTTCAATCGTTTAGGACTTTTCTAAACTTCTTCATATAGCACGAGAATCTTAAATACTGAATAGGAATTCATATAATTCCTCTCCAGTACCTTGACAAGCATATTATTATAGATTACCGTGCACTTTGAAATAAGAATATATAAATATACTTCACGATCAATAAACCACCTGCTAGCTTGAAATATATGAAATTGAATATGGTAACCGTTACTTTATCAACTATTATTCTATTCTGGCTTCAATGTAGCTACAAATGCAAATCTTAACCTCCAGGGACCCATGATATAAAGGTAAGTGAAAACACACAGAACAAAACGTTCGTGAAACTATTCTACTTCCTCCGCCATAGTGATAGAAAAGTCTCCAACTCTACTGGGTCAATGAACCAAACATACTAACAGTTACTTACATGTAAGGTACAAAAAGAATTCAGCTCCTCAACGACATGAAAAGGTTTATTGCTGCATCTGTGTTGGATGCCAGGCCAGCTTATCGTGATTTGGGACTTCAGATAGAATTTCCACATCTCTGTTAAGTCGGCATCTGGACAAGGGCAATAGTGCTCTGACGTTCAAAGGGTCACTGCACACATTGGAAAATTGTTTAGGAATGGTAAAACAGGATTAGTATAATTTCAAGTTGGAAACCTATGGGCCTCCTATAGCAGAAGTACCAGGGATATCTAGCGTTTCTGAGAAAGCTCATGGCAACTTGGAAGAGATCATACATCCTTTTTAAAAAAAACTCTTTATATCTTATTTGTCTATGCTATGCGAAACAGTAGATATCAAATATGCAGTCCAAAAGACATCAATAATATTAGAAAAAAGCACACGTAATTCTAGCGGAACAAGAGCATAGTTGATAACATTCACGGGAATCCAAAGAGACCAGGATCTCTTCATGACGCCAAGCAGCTCACTTCTTATTTTCTGACTGGTAGGTCTGATTGGTTCATCATTTACTAGTGCAGTTACATAATAATAGAGGGCTGTAAAGGGAGGAGAAAAGACGAACTGATCTAATAGCACCTTTGCAAGTACTACAAAGGGGGAAGTTTGCCTAGCGTTTCGAAATATCAGCTTGTCCAAAATAGTATGAAAATAATGAATAAGAGGAGCTCTAATGTTCTGTGACTCAGTCAATCTGACTTGTTCTCAAGGTTCTATTCTATACCTGACTACTAATCCAATAGTAAACTCATGGATCACTTTACTCGATTTCAGTTGTTTCCCTTCAATAATTGTTGATAGAATAGTGCTTAGAGACGATATAATTCCTGACGTTACGGACTTGAAAGCATAGTTATACAGATGAAGACACGAACATTGGCTACTTACCTTTGTTACCAAAGGATCAGTTTGTAACTTGCGAAGATAGCTTCTCCAAGCTAACAATAAAACGAACTGATATGTGGAGTTTTTAAAATTCGTAAAGTGTACTAAATTTTGAAAACTTCTTGATAAGTTATTCGGAATCGTTACAGTTTTTGACATTTCCAAAAATCTAAACGACAAATGTACGGAGAGATTGGCATTTTTGTTGTTGAAGAGACATATTTGAATTTTATGGCAGACTCCATGGTGCTTAGCGATTATGAGCGCGAACGCGAAAAGAATATTCAGAAAAACGAAGAATTCTTAGCTTCTTTGAATCTTTTACAGCACAAGCGAAGTTTATACAAATCTAACTCTACCGTTGGTAAAAAACTGTTGAAAAGGTCTGAAAAATTCGAAGTAGGTTCAAAGAATAATACCTGGTAGAAAAGCTCTACTGAATATTTCCTAGTATAAAGCACAACCTCTGAAAATGAGTCTCCGTTCACGTTCTACCAAAGAAGATACGTCACCACCTGAGCTTACGCAACCAACAACAGACGAAACCTCCAATGGTGTTCTAGTGAGAAGAACAGGAAAAACACATTTTGTCGATATTATTGCAGACAGTCATAAAGACTCTACGAACCTAGAAAAATTTCTAAAACATATGCAAATCCGCTTGCAAGAAAAGGTCTATGTTACTGAGAGCTCATCCTCCGCTTCGGAAAGGCTTCTATCTCTGCAAAATTTTGAAATTTCGTCAGACCACGGCTTCTCCAAAGTTGTTCCTCATCGTATTTACTCTGTTGCATTTGCTAATACTGCCAAGCCTATAGTATTAGCAGGAGACAAATGGGGTTATTTAGGGTTATGGTTTCCTCACGAACATGAGCAGCCTTTAACTCTACAACCGCATGTTCGCGCAGTTTCTCGCATTATGACCTCTGACAGTTCGAATTGTGATATAACAACATGCAGCTATGATGGGACCGTACGAAGCATGAACATTGAAACTGCTATGTATGATACGATTCTAGACCATGCAGATATGCTCTTTCATGATATTGCTTCAGTCTGTGACCCAAACGTTCTGCTAACTGTATCAGGCAGTGGTCATGCCATTCTTCTGGATAAACGAGAACACAAACCATCAAATCCAGTACAGCTTCATGAGAAAAAGATTTCTTCTGTTGATTTTCATTCCAATGGCATTCATTTTTGTACAGCAAGTGGCGACCAGACTGTCTGTGTTTGGGATGTTCGTTCGTTATCTTCTTGTAACAACGGCAAGCCCAAGTTTCTTTCTAAATTTTGTCATACAAAAGCCGTTACTGCTGCTCGCTTTTCTCACTCTGGAAGTTATATTCTTACTACATGTTACGATAATTACATACGAATCTTTCACTCGTCATGCGGAACTAATCCAAAAGAAAGCTTGTTCCATAAAATTCCTCATAATAATAATACTGGTCGTTGGGTTACTCCGTTTGCTGCTAATTGGGACTCTCAATGTGAAGACATTTTTATGTGCGGCAGTATGGAGCAGCCTAGAGGGATTGATGTCTTCTCCATTCATCACCTTCCGAAGAAGATAAGAATGATTCACAATAATTTGACAACAATTGTTTCACGAATCGTGTCTCATCAATCGACTGGCGAAATCATGGGAGGTTCAAGTAGCGGTAGAGTCTTTACTTTCTGTTAGAAGCAGTACACATGCAAAAGCTTGACATGAAATATTTATGCAGGAGTTATTGTGGTGGAACGACTCTAAAGAAAGTAGTTTGGTGGTAAGAATCTCTGATTTTACTTTACATAACAGTCTTTGCACCCAAACTACGTTCTCTCTCGATGTATCTTTTCTACTTCTTCAAGCGTTAGGTGATATAGTCGGTTGCAAAATTCGCATTTGATTTCAAGTTTACCAACTGTTGAAATAATATCTTCGATTTCGGATTTTGGAAGAAGTGCCACGGTTCTTTCCACTCTATCGATGCTACAGGGACAGCGATATATGGGTTTACTCAAATGAATTTGTTGAATCTCAAATCCTTTTGCCAATTCTTCGATAATATCTACTGCATTCATACCTGCACGTATCATTTCTGTAGGACTATGCTTCATTGCATATAGGTTTCTTTCCAGTTTATTGCAAGTTTCCTCTGAAGCTCCAGGAAGTAGCTGTACGAGGTAGCCACCGGCTGCCGAAACAGAGCCATCCTGAGACACAAATACCCCAGCACCAACGGCAGAGTTGATTTGTTCACTTTCATATAGATAGCTTGCAACGTCTTCTGCTAACTCTCCAGAAACAATCTTGACAAGACCCTGATAAGGCTGTTTCCAGCTGTAGTGGTTGCGAGTAACGGAAAGAATTCCATCTCCAATCGCTCTACTCACGTCCAATTTTCCCTTTGTGTTTGGTGGAAGATCAACTTTAGGATCTCCCACATAGCCCCGAACTTGACCTAGGCCATCTGCTATAGCCATCACAGTTCGGAGCGGTCCGTTTCCTCGAAATTCAACGTTTACCGTTTCATCACTCTTCTTTCCAGCACTAAGAAGGATTGCACACATGAGAGTTCTTCCCAACGCCGCAGTAGCAACCGGCAGTGTACCTTGGATTCTGGCTGCACCATCTATCAATCCTGTTGCAGTTATGCTCTTGAATGCAATCTCTCCGTTGGCACTAATGGTTCTTGCAACTTCGTCCCCTGGTACTGGCTTCAACATAAAGTCGTAAGCGTTTCCTATGCTCATCAAAACCTTCAAATTTTCTTGACCTCGACGAAAGTCATTTCTATGTTTCTGGCGGAAACAATGGCTACAGAGGCGAGGTTTTCTGTAAACCTTTGAATGAGAAACGCTTTGGTGAATCCCAAGTAATCCTGAAAACGCCATAAGAAAAATTTGATAATGGAACAATCTGTTCTGCGCTTAAGCACAGTCACTAAGTAAAATTTTTTGCCTTGAGATTCGTCGCAAGTATCATTTTTGTTGTTCTTATGACATGTCATTATTTACTTTTCAGTTTGACCTTTTGCTACGCTCTCGAGTTGCTGTTTAAACAGGTTCTAAGCAATAAGGTCAGCCCACCTGGTCAGTCAGTCTACTGTTCAGAAACGCCAAGCTTTCGCTTTCACGACTTTTCTTATTCTGAAAAGAGCTGGAACTTGTGATATTTGGTTGCTTTGCCACTGCCCCGTTTTGTTAAAAACAAGTTAACTTAGTCTTCTTGATAGTTTCATTGTCTTTGAAGCTCAGAACTATGTGGTGCAACCACCTTACAAATATTCAGGCAACAGGCAGCATTGTAAATTTTTTCGCAAGATATTTAGCACTGGTGCTGTCTTATATTGCAATTTGTTCAACAAGATTTTACAGCATTACTTTGCATCTCCATACACTATATATCACAACAGTGTAGCTTTCAACTAGCTTCACGATCGTATTGCAGTATGGTTTTCTTTAATTATATGCACTGTTTAAATTGGAAAAAATATCAATGAATCAAAATCACACTGCGCTTCTCGGTTGACATTTTTAAAGAATCTTCCACTCATCGTCTCTTTTATAGCGAATGAGGATGGCAAAAATGCCAACTATAACGAACCTTTTGTTACTTTTGATGCGAATCTCAAACATGCTATTACTTGCGCTGAAGAGCTCTATTGAGACCTCTTTTCATATTCCATACTTCGGATGCTTGTTTGTTACATTTCATCAAGTCATCTGTCAGTTATGAAAACCTTCTATTCACTTAATCTATCCTCTCCAAATCAGTTGTCATAACCAAAAGTAGATGAAATGTAAGAAGAATCTTTATCCAGAAGCAAAGGTATCAACTCTATAAAGTTCCGTCTGGCCAAGGAATCACATTTGTGGTTTCAACAAAAATATTGCTCTGGAAGAATCGAATAATCGCAATCATAATTCTGGAAGACATCAACTCTTCCAAAATTTTATAAACATATATTCTCTTCAATGTACTTGACTTCAAAAGCTATTAGTTCTCATTTTATCTTTTAAGAATTTTTCATAGGGACTTTTTCCGTTTTTCACAAGTTCGAATTTTGAGCATTCATACTCTTCAATCGTCAAAAGTCATCTTTTCCTTGGAGAATTTAGTAGTATTGTTAGTAGTGTCCTTGCTAAAACAGCTTTTAAGGTTGGGATTGTAATTCTTAGTAATTTCAAACCAGAAAAGCTTTTTCATATGTCAACGTGCTGTACTGATTTATTTTTACATTCTTTATAACTTGTATTTTCAACCTGCATGTTTCTGGCACTGGACTATACATTCTATGTCTTCTTGCAGCCAATGACATTGAAGAGGCAATGATCAGATGAACTACCATTTTGAGAAGGATTCCAGTCAAATATTTTTCGGTCGTCATGGTAATTTCTGTACTGAGAGTACATGAATGATATTTTGAGAGATAAGAAATGAAATCTTGCAGGCTCCTCACTGTTCTTACAATCGTTATCAATGAAAAGTTTCCTGCAGAACTGTTCAGTTTTCTAATTTTCTGAGCAAATTTAGAGCCAATCAATGAAACTCTCTAGTTACTTTTTCCGTGGATTCCTTACAAGGTGTAGACTCGTGTTAAAACAGTTTTTCTCTTTGGCACGTTGATTTGTCACATCTAATTGCAGTTTTGGATAGTTTAATTCCGATATTGTATTTTTTGACCTTTCATAGCTGGAATCGAGTTCTATGCTTCCTTCTTTCCCCTACAATTGTGAATGTTTTCGAAAACCCAAGGTTTTGGCTATTAATTATTAACTTTGAAGTGTATATACAGACCTTGTACAGTATTCCAACAGAGAAACAAACTTTGTTTTTTCCCATAGTATTATATGACTGAAAAAGAATTGATGTTGTTGTTTATCCACAAAATGAGCATCATCGATTGCATCGTGAAAATGGGTCATTCGACGTTGGACAAGCAGTTTTCCGAGTCACAAGACATGTATTTGTTTCATAGCGCGACTTATCCAACTGAAACAACAGACTCTGTTCGAAAGCGAGGAATAGTATTTATATTGAGAAAGAAAGGGGTGGAAGGTAGTGCCAAAACAGTTGACGACTTGCAGGATACGGAAGAGGCCAAGTGCTGTGGAAGCGGGGTCTCCGGGGATAGCTCTTCTAGTAAACGAAATGAGAAAAACCGGCAAAGGAATCTTGATCCTCTTTCTTCCTATATTCGCTCTATTCCAAGCTACGTTTCAACAGCGTCATATCAAGCAGTGGCAATGGTACATCCCTTTTGTTCGAGAGTGAAGAATTTTTGGAAACATTACCTAGAACACTGTCAGTCACTATCAGGTACGCTGTTAAGAGTGCAGTATATTGACAGTGCCAAGTCTTTTGGGGAAAAAGTTTCCAAACGTATGCTGAGACAAACAACAGAAGCAGTTGAAAACGCAAAGAATGCGTTCACCTTTTTTGTGAAAGGAGACAAAAGAAACGATCGTTAGGGAAATCAATTGTTTGGAAGCATTCATATGAAGGCTTTCAAGTCTAAATTTCATTGGGCAATAGGTTCACCAGAACAAGTAATTATTCTTTCATACAGGGGGAAATATAGGAAAAGAGCATTGAAGTAATCTGGTCATTGTCTATAAAGCATAGTAGTGTTAATGCTGCTGTAGAGTTCTAGTATAAGTGTCTAAAAACTTACTTGGTAACTCAAGACCCAACAAGTTTAATGTTTCTAGGAACTTGTCGTCAGGGGAAGCTTCAAACTTTCTGTTTTCACCGGAAATGGGATGCTTCATATGCAGTTGCCATGCATGAAGTTTTAAATTTTCAACTGTCTCGGTATTTCCTATAAACTTTTTAATTCGTTCTGTATATTTTTCTCCAGTATATAAGCAATCAAACACGATAGGATGTCCAACATAATGAAGATGTAATCTTAACTGATGTGTTCTACCGGTCAGTGGTTTCGCTAGTATCAGTGAATACCCCAGATCCTTGTTACTTCGTATAACTTGAAAACAAGACGATGCTGTTTTGCCATCTTTCGAAATTTTTCTTGCAACTTTACGTTCTGTATCGCCACCAATAGAGGCATTTACTTGAAAACATTCATTGTCCGGCACACCATGCACAATAGCCAAGTACAATTTTTGTATCTGAAAAGTTAAGAACTGTTGATGAATCTTTCTTGCACTGGTTGGATGTTTTGCAAACAACACCTGACTCTCTTCTTGTAACCAATAACGAAGAAAAACATCAATAACTTACCACTCCAGAAGTATCCATATCCTATCGTTCGTAAATATAGAAAATATGTTGAGAAAAGTCTTGCTTACAAGTCTATGGCAAACATGAGGTACATATCCAAAGTATCCAATCAAACGATTCAAAAGTGTTCCTCCGACAAACCTATGCTTTGGAGTCATGCTGATTCCAGAAGGCTTATTTACCTAAAGACAATAAATTAATAGGTAACATATCAAAGACAATAAATAAGAACCTACCACGATGATGTGATTGTCTTCTTCTATAATGGAAACTGGATGGTGGTCAGCTTGTAGAGGGATGGCTTTCGAAATGTGTCGAAGCTTCCTTCTTATGTTCTGATACTGTTGCTTATCCCTTTCTGGATGGAGTGAACGCAGTTGCTGAGCCAACTCTCGTGCTGAGTCTGTTAACTTCGAAGTGTCTCTTACAACTTGTTCGCCGCTGGAAAAGCAAGCAGAGCAAAACCTTCTTCTTCTACATCCAAGTAGTCTTCTTCTATATGACAAGAATGGTGTAGGAATTCTTCTCTTGTTTGAAAAGAGACTCGTATTTCTTCTTTCTTGTGAAACATTTATGTAAGAAGCTGCTTGAAAAAGACAACAAGGCATTACTTGCAATTTCAACTTGTGTGACCAATGGAATGTTCATTTCTTTTAATTCTGCAGCTGCTCTTATGTGGTGTGATGTTGTATATCGTAATGTTTCTAATCCTGTGTGGTCTTGAAAAGATAAATACAGACATGGTTGATATCATTGATAGGAATTATCTTATTGTGGTATGTAAGTTGTCAGTAATTGGTTGATATTGTCTCTATTCTTTTTCTTGTTGCTTCACGAAAAATTTTTCTTCATATGTATGTATGTGTACTTGTGGACTTGGCCATACAGATACCCTTCTTTAATATGTTGTTTTCCTTAAAATATCCACAACGTTTGAATTCACAAAGGTTCTAAATAGCAACTATAAATTATCCTCTTTAGCCATTCTCTTAGCGGCTGGCTACTGCTTGTGAACAATGAACTTGTCATTATCAAGGAAAACTAATTCGTTCTAACGAGTTGTCAGGATGACAAACCTATTCTCTTTCTTGATGATTCACATCCATCCACACCTACCAACAAATTTTATTCCTATTGGGGTAGTTGGCGCTCAGTACAAAACAACGCAAGATGGATCGTTATGTATTGGGTTTTACTAGTTTCACATCAATACCTCGTTTACCAGTTCAAGTCAAGCCAACGGGTAGAGTGACAAGGTTCAAAAAAAGTATTTTCTCAAGATATCAACGTTACCTTTTCGTTTTAACTGAGAACTGCTTTTCCTATACTAGGCCTTTATTCAGGATATAAAGCGCATTCCTTTAAGAAAATAATCTCATCAGTTGACAAATCTTCAACAGAAGTAAGTTTTATCTATTGGCGCCATGTTTTTACTTGAGAAACGTTGCCTGTAGAGCGTCGGTAAGACAGGTGACAGCACTTCCAGCACCAGTAAAACAACCACCAAGTATGGGTCAAGCAGTGAAGAGGTTCGTTCACAGCATTTGTCTCCCTTGCCAACAAGAAACTTTTTTTCTGTTATCTCTAGGCAAGCAGCATGTTTGGTCAGTCTGCTGGAAAGACCACATTTGGCAATGATCTGTTTACTGATCCTTCCAAGTTGAGTGACAAGCTACAAGACTTTGCTGAAGATGTTATGAATAGACCAACCTTTTATGCGCAAATACTTGCTGCTACTGTTGGAGTGGTGATAACAGTGGAAATTCTAGACGCTGTAGTTGTTGCACTCAATCGACTGCCACTATTGCCACGTGTTTTCGAGTTGGTACGCAATAAGTTTTTTTCAATACAAGGATAAACTTTTGGTTATTTTGTAGGTTGGTTTAGGATATACGGGTTGGTTTACTTGGCGATATCTGCTATTTAGTAATTCGAGAGCTGAACTAAAAAACAAACTTGATAGTTTTATTGGGAAGGCAACAAAGCAATAAAGTTGGTTTCTTGTGGGATAGAATCATTTTTGTTTGCAAGAAAAGCACAAACAAACCCTAAAGACGGCAGAAAAGAAAAAACGTGTCAAATGGTCGAAGGATTGTCCCAAACCGTTGTGTATGAATGGCGGAAACGGGAGGTGTTTCAAAAGTGGAGTCTGACAGTACGTCGTTAGGAACAAGGATTTCTCTTCCGATAGAAAAAGAAGGCAAACAAACAGGAAATATGAACTTTGCCAATGACGACATTATGTCGGGAACGCCTAGCAAATCTTTAACAGCGCCTAGACACCCTCCATTTTTCAAGGAGTATTCACAAAATAACTTTCGAAGAAGACCCAATGTAGACTTGAAGGTTAGAGTTCCTTCGTCGAATGCAGAAAGCCCGTCCTGTTCAGCTAGCTTGAGTGAGTGGAAGGTAAACACTGGCCGCATAAACTCTGCAATTTCTCCTGGAGAGATAGACGACATGGAGAAAGAAAAGAAGAGTGAAACGAGATCAGAACAATATGGAAGTCCATCTTTTTCAACTCTTGCAGAGAATGTTGGATTTGGCTCGACAAGTGCCCTTCGTTCGTGGTCCTCAGATAAGGTACCTGAAAGGAGGACTGGCTACAACAAAGAATATGAACATAGTTCTTCTATGGAAGAATTCAAGAGCCAATATGCTTCTTTGCCTTCAAGAGGAAGTGGAGCTCGTAGTCCTTTTCGGGCAGGGTCTTCTTCAGAAACTGCAAATTTAAACATTATGAGTTCTCGACTTGGTGGCAGTGACTGGTTGGAACAGAAGAGTCCCACCGATGAAGATAACCAATTTGTAGATAGAATAATTTCCGATGAATCCGAACGAAACCCAAAAATAACAAGCGCAACAATGGCAAAGCATAGAAGACAAGGTTCTGGAACTTCTGTGAGTAGTAGGAAAACGCTTACTGAACACAGTCCTGTACATGCTCAGAGCCATAGCATTAATGATATGGAAACGTTGTTTAATGTCGTACACGAACGGAAACGACAGTCTGCAGAAATTAAAAGTGCATTTGATGAACTTGTAAGAGATCTGGAATATCTTAGGAAAGCTCGAGAAGAGGATGATGCCTACTTGGGAATTATTCGAGATCGATTGGAAATTATGGATCAGTCGGTTAATGAAAAGGCAGTAGAATGTGATAAACTGGCTGAAGAGTTGGCAAATTTGGATGAGGAGATGGCTAAACTTGAAGAATCTGCCAAGGAAACTAGTAAGCTTGCCACAGGGGAAGACTTTCAGAGACTTGGAGCTGTGAAAGCCATGTCTCTTCTAGAAAATCACTTGAAAGCGTTACATATGGCAACTGAAGCACAAAATGCACTTGCAGAAGCATTAGAACGCAGGTTACAGGTTGCAAAGAAAGGAATCAGTTTATTTTCAGGACCTGATGCAAAGAATCGCTATGAAGCTGCTCTGAAATCGATTGAAGAGCATTCAAGTCGTCTACAGAGTGCACGTACACGATGTACTATTGCCAGAGAAGAACTGAGGAAACTAAGAGAACAACGGGATTTAGTTGTTCCGGTGATTGAACGTGCCGAACAGATAAAGAAAGAGTTGCAGGATACAGAAGTAGAAGCGGATTTTTTGGAACAAGAAGTGTCGAAATTACGCCAGGAATTACAACAATTGGATGAAAACTTTGATTCTCTTGATCGTCTTCTTGAAGAGTCGCAGCTGCAAATGACTCAGGGAAAGAGCCGAATAGAAACTGCTTCAAAGTTGAAGGAGAAACTGCTGTCAGATTGCAGTACAAAAATGAAGTTAATTGAAGTTTTAAGAGACCAATGTGAAGAGATCAAAACACAAACTGCAAGTAAAGAAACACATGGAGCCGACTTGGAACATGTTAATGCTACGATGGAAAGTGCCTTGGCACAAGCAAATGAGGTCATGTCATTGCTATCAAAAGCTATTTCTAGCTCCAAACAGTCCAATGGAAGGACGAGCAAGACCGACAGTATTACAAGTTCTGAACAAAATGTTTCTCATTTGGCTCAGTCTATGAATGAGAATGCTGATCAGACCAAGGCTCCTCGAAGAAGGAAACAGAGTCCTACGAAGCCTCCAAAGCCACCAAAGAGCTTGGAGACACCAAGTCTTAGTACGCAAGAGTCTGTTTTAGAGACCGATGATCACACTATCTTACACCACTCAATGGAAGTTTTAAGTAAGCCAAAACAAGAAAGAATGCTGCCATCATCAGGCATTGGAAATTTAGTATCTTGTACGGTTGATTATGCAGATTCGGCATCAACTGAACAAAGAGAGGAGAGTAGAGAAACCAGCAGTGAGGCAAGAGGAAGTAAGAAAGTAGAAGAAGGAGGAGATATGCTTCGTTCTGTTGGGACCACACGGAGTGTTAATGGAGTTTTCGATAGACTGGATCCAGCAACTTCTCAACATCGCAGTATAACCTCATATCGAGACCAAAAGAGTACTTCCGCGGCAAGTTCTCTTCGGGGCTCTTGTGTCAATACAGTTTCTACTGATTGGGCATATCCTTTGAGCAGTACCACACGAAATGAAGACATTCGAAAGGAGTCCTCAGTTTCTTCACCATTTCACACTATGAATAGTCGAGTAAACACTAAAGATGATCCCAAGGATACCGTAACGGCAGATGCAACATCTCATTCTGGTAGAGAAATTTCTTGGAGTTATATATTCATACATGGTGAAATGTATAATTCGCGAACTCTTTTTGTTTCTCCTTTAGAAGATACCAGGGAAGCTGAGCTATACATGGATCAAAAACTGTCATCAAATAGGATAGCAGTCTGTTGGTATCGTTTACCACGTGGAAGCAACATGATTGATAGAACAGCCTTGAGAACTATGGGCATTCAATATGTCACTACGGCAGATGATGTTGGCCACCGTTTGGTAGTAGAAATTGAACAGAACGGCACCTCAAATGGCAACAGTGACATGGAGAAACCAAATGCAGTAACAGATATTATTTCGACTGATCCAGAAATGGAAAGAAAAGTATCTCAATGGGTTTCAGAAGGACAAAAGGCCTTTCTTGTTGAAGATGAACTCACTGGAGAGCGGAGAGGGATCTTTTTAAGTTCTTCTAAAATTAAAGTACAGAAACAAACTCATCGAGATCAGTCTTCTACAAATCATATGTCTGATGATGTGACTGGAGTCTGGATTACAGAAGAGAAAAGAAGTTGGGCTAGTGATCCTTCTATTCGACTGGACGATATGGATCCATTAACCTTCCAATTGACTTTGTCACATACTTTTGTTTTTCGTACGGCTACCTGTGAACAACGTGACTTGATTGCGCTATCTATTCGAAGATTTCATAGTCGATTTTTTGCTTTACAGAGAACTCGCAAAATACATTGTCAATTTCAATAGTCATCAACTGGAAGAATGCATTATTTATTGGCTGACAAACACAAAAGTATTGGAAATAAAGACACAACTACTTTTTGTTTTTTCCAAATTTGGCACGAAGCTCACTTTCTTCCTTAAGCTCTTCTTTGACCATATTTTGATATTTCTCCTCTTCAGTTTGAAGAAGTTTTTGCTCTTCTTTACGATACTCAGGTTCCTTAGGAGGTGGCTTGTATCGCAAAGGATCCTTTTCAGCCGGATCAGGATTGAGAATCAACTCTTCGTCATATTTTAGAGACTGTTTATATTATGTTAATTGTCTATCATTGGAACAAAATATACTTTGCTTACTTCCACTTGCTTTTTTAGTTGCTCTGGTTTTTCAACTGAAACTTTTTCTTTGGCAAAGACCTTTCCAAGAGGAAGAGAAAATACCAAGCTTGTAGATAGAAGCATAATTTTGCAAATCTCCCGTCTTGAAACTGGTATGGAAGGTTTCTGTTGACATGTTATCACTGCACGAAACAAATGGGAGCGTAATTGCAATCTATTACGTGATAAGAGAGTATTTGATTGTTTGAAAGTGGAAATGTTAAACTTGGAATAATGAAAACTTGGTTGTATCACAAAGGTCATTGAATGTTCCATACAAGAAATCTCAGCAATTATACAACCTCCCAGCTCTACTTGGGGAAACATTGTAAGCCATTCATTGGGATAAGCTCATTTTATCAACATAAAATAACTTTTGTTAAACTGAAACGTAATGATGTTTTCCTATTTCTGATCATCCGCTTCTAAATAATAACCAATAATTGTTAATAAACCTGGCAAATTGTATTATTTTGTGGTGGTGGGAAGATACACAACTGTTGGTTGACTATGTGGTGTCGCGTTTTTCAGAGGTCTTTTAGAACAGTCGTTGGCTCAGGAAGAGACAAGTCCCTTATCTCTGATATAAAACACAAAACAAACAATCCTGGTGGTTCTTTAACCTTTGACGTTTCTGCAATCGACAGACTTTTCACACCTCCAAGCTCTACAGGAACAAGCAACAGAATTATTGCGCCAAACAAACCAAAGGTAGTAGTATGATTGCATCTAAAGCACTTTGACTTATGCGAGAATTTAGGAATATGTCTTTTCAATGGAGCAGTTGATGGCTTGTCGTGTTCATCTTGGTCACCGCGCCGATAAGTGGAATCCGAAGATGGTAAGTGAGAACTATTTCTGTCAGAAACTCCAATTTGTAAACTTGCTGCTAGGGGCCATATATTTTGGGAGAACGTAATGGTTTACATATTATCAATCTGGAACATACTTGGACCCACTTGAGAAGAGCACTTAGGGTCATTCGTGAACTGGTAAGAAGACCTTATGAGTCTAAACGTTTGAATAACTGTGACCTGCCAGGTTGCAGTAACAGGTTTTGTTTTATGGTTGCCTCCAAGACGTGAAGAGCTTGCTGCTGTCGTTAGGAAAATCGCTGATCGAGGTGATGCTTCTGTTTTGGATGGTCGATGGGTGCCTGGTACCCTTACAAATCCTTTGGCTTCAGGTCAAGCAAAAAAATTTGGATATAAACTGCCAGATATGTTGTTCTGTTTAGATTGTCGTTATCAAGCAGTTGCTTTGAGGGAAGCAAAGTTGACAGGATTACCGACTGTAGGGATCGTTGATACAGATTGTGATCCATCGGTTGTCACCTATCCTATTCCAGGTAATGATGAATCAGTACTTGCTATCTCTCTATATTGTCAATTAGTTGCACATGCAATGGGAGAAGGAAGATCCCTTGGAAAAGGAAAGATAGAGACAAAACCTATACGTCGTGAATCTTTGAATAGTTCGAGAATCCTGACTCCTAATCTATCCTCTGAATTCATTGGAAAAAAGAAGTAGCCTTTTTGAAGCAAGTAGGAAACTTGTTATTAAATTCCCAAAGAAAAACAAATTCGTTTATTTAGAACGCCTAAGTCTTCTTACCAATGAGAGTATGAAGATAATAGAAACTGTCTCTATTAAAGAAAGAATAACTCATTAGCAACAACTTATGCGTTTAAAGAAACACCAAAGCAAAACAACACACAACAAACAAATGATACCTCATAAAAATAATCGTCCTTTACTTTCCTCCATTCTCCAGTAACTCCACTGATGGCAGTGGAATATCACAACAAGTACTCACGAGAAGCATCGTAACAACATAGGGATCCTAAGCAAATAACATTTGAGAGCTAACCTTACAAACACATGTAGACAAATACCATATTTCCTGCTGGCCGACGATCCTCAAAATATCCCTTGCCTTCCTTCGCTGTCTGATTGCCAATTCGGACAGAGGCACCACGATTACCTGTTCCATATAGAAAGGTTTCAATTGATGCAGTCTCGTGTTTGCCAGTCAACCTCCGCTCATTGCCTTTACCATATCCAATAATGTGTTCCTTGTGCTTTGCTTTCAGCTTCTCTACAGCAGGCCTGTAGCAGGGAATTTGTAAGTAGGTAACAAGTCAACAAACAAAAACTTACAAAATATATTTTTCATAGCCACCAGCCTGTCTCATGGGTTTTGTTGAAAAATTGGCGTGGCAACCAGAACCATTCCAATCTCCTTCCACAGGCTTGGGTTCAAAGTTCACCAGAACATCTTTGAAATGGTTAGACAAGAACCTCAATGATGCATTTCTACAACTTACTGAACACTTCTGCCACTCTAAGTAGCAAGTAGCGTGCCATCCATAAAGAATCACCTTCTTCAATGCCAACGCAAGGTCCAACTTGGAACTCCCATTGTCCAGGAGCCACTTCTCCGTTGATTCCTGAAACTTTGACTCCTGCATAGAGACAAGCCTTCCAATGTGCATCGACGATTGCCCTTCCAAAGGCACAATTTGCTCCTGCTCCACAGTAATAAGGACCCTGAGGTGCAGGATATCCTACAATATAAGCTGTATAAGAAAGACCTTAATGACATGAGCAACTCCTATACCTCCTTCAGGAAAACCAAGAGGTCGGCCATCAGACATTTTCATCAAGAAATATTCTTGTTCGACTCCAAACCACGGTTCCAAGTTCTTTGCTTGATCCATGATTAGTTTGCATGGATAACGCGTATTTGTTGGATGAGGAGTTCCATCTGGCCAGTAAGTGTCACATAAAACCAACACATCATTGTCTCCTCGGAACGGATCCCGATAAACCGCACAGGGTTTTATGATGATTTCAGAAAAGTGTCCTTCAGCCTGCCCTGTACTAGAACCGTCATAGTTCCACTCTGGAAAGCTCTCAGGAGGACATAAATGTGGAACTGAGGGAAAATCCCTGGAGAAAGAGGTTGAGTACCCTTATTTACTATTTATTCAAGGCGGCAACAAACTTACTTCAGCTTCAACGTTCTTCCTTTGGACCTCGGGTGAAAATATGCGTCTAACCACACATACTCTGCCTGAAAGTCTTCTTCCAACTTTAAGTTTTTTATGCTTTGCAAAAGTACCTCGCCCGCAGCCATCGGTCAACCCACTAACGGAAAGATAGAAATTAAAAGGCAATGTGAGGAAGGCTTGTGGTTATCAATTCACTTTGTTCATAATAGGAATGAACCGTTTGCTCATTTTTCTTTGTCTTTAATGGTTCTTAAGATAAATGGAACAAAATAACATTACTATTATCAGCAACATGCAAACTTTAGAGATAATGCAAATACAAGTGGATACTAGAGGACACAATCGAAAATATACAACATGAATTTGCTGAATGTGGACACATACAAGTAGATAGATGGGTTAGAACATACTTAATACTGAAAAGAATTCAACTAGATAAAGCTTCTACTGGTTAGAAACTATCGATTGTTGTCATGCACTGATATTTCTCTGCGGCCGTTGGATTTCAAAGAATGAAAGAGTAGAAACGTTACAAGCTACCAAGCTTCTCTCCATTTTCTCCAAAGATGTCTATTTCTCATCGTGACCTTGATATGAATAACAGCTTAGTGATCTTTTGTGACTTACAAGTTGGATTCCAAAGCAGTATCCCAAACATAGTAGAAATAATCGATTCTGCTCTGTTTCTTAGAAAGAGTGCAGACCTTCTCTCGATTCCTTGTTTATTCACAGAGCAATGGCCAGAAAGATACAGTCACGTAGGTAAGTTACGCTCTAAGCATGTTCTTTGAGATTAACAATTTCCAAACTAGTTGAACAATTAGCTGCTAAAAGGGAAGAAACTTGTGCGAAAAGAACTTTTAGTTTAATGGGTTCTCCTGAAGCAAAGGCATTGGTGTTATCAAAACAGCGAAAAAACATTGTTTTTGCAGGTGTACAGGCTCACATATGTGTGCAACAGAGCGTGCTTGATTTGATTAAGGAAGGTTTTAATATTTTCTTGGTTGCCGATGCCATAGGCTCTCGAAGGCCTGTTGAATACAGAACAGCAATAGATGCCATGAAAGCAGAAGGTGCTGTTGTGTCGACAACAGGTTAGTTCTATGAGTGAACATTTGTTTATGTTTTACTAACCAAACTAATGTTAGAAGCCGTCGTTTTTCAGTGGTTTAGAAGTATAGATAACTCATGTTTTGAGAAATTCAATGGCTTAAAACGCCCAGAATGAAAATGTCTCGTAGCATAGATGACTATTTCCAGTAAACTTTGTTTCCATTGAATGAAAATACCAAAATATGTTTCAAAAAAAGTGATACTGAGTCTTTCCAAAATACAAATATTTGCTATAATAAAGGTTGAGATGAAAAGATACTCTTTTAAAGAAACTGTTTGGTTTGGAACACGAACTTTATATAGACTTCCACCCAGTAACTGATAGTATTGAATTTGACAGCAAACAATCAATCTATGCTTCCTGAAGCAAAAATTATTCAATGATATATGCACTTTCATGTAAATGGGTGTTATCTTAGGAAGAGAGGAAAGGACCAACGACATTGTTTAGACTATTGGCTGAATGAATCATAATAATGTGGAAGGAATGGTGCAGGTTCGAGACTTTCGAGGAGAGGACGCAGAGCAGGTCTTAAGACTATTGGACTTGAAAGATATTATAGGCAATAATACCTTTTCTGAAAAAGTACGAAGGAATCCTGCTTAGTACCACTTGCCATTAATTACTTGAATTCTCCAGGTCTTTTACTTAACAGAAAACGAAGCGTTTCTAGCTCTTGTTGCCCTCGTCCAAGAAAACGAAAAGGAACAGGTTGTTGGCTTCCTATGTTTACGTATTCTGGAAACAATTTCGAGAGGTCTGCATGCGGTTGTTGAAGAGTTTGCGATAGATGAAAGGTGGCAGGGTCAGGGAGTGGGAAAGATGCTTATTGACTCGGCTATGCCGTGGAAGAATAACATGCGGTAACTGATGTATATGTGGATAGTCCTCATGCTTCATTGGCTGTGAAAGAAGGTATCGACTCAGTTTTTGTGCGTGACGAAGTTTTGGAGATCACACAACGATATGAAGCTGAAAAAAAAGAACTGGAACAGACTTTGAAGAAACAATACAATTCCATGGTTAGAAAAGTGGAAGAAGAATATAACAATAAACGACGGCAACAGGAAGAAACCATAAACTCTTTACAAGCACAGCTGGAAGACGCGAATAATTATTTAGAAGAACAACAAGCAGAAGAGAATGCCTTATTAGATATTGACCCCTCTGTGTCACGTGATCGTGCAGCTCCTTATCCTAGAGGTCGAGGGTTCTGGGGCACTATTTGTTTCCCTATTCGGAAAACTTGTGGACCTGGTTCCTGTTTGAGACTTCCTTCAGGACCTGCTTCTGTTCGGGGAAGTACAGATTTCTCAAGATAATAGTGCGTTTTTCAATTTATCTTTGCATTATTGTGAGTAACAATGTGACAGTTTAAAATAAACGACAGTGCAAATCCTTTGGAACCCCATAAGCTTCGCATTGACAGAAGACAAAAGTATCCATTCGCTGTCAGATCGCATCGTTTCTTCGTCCAATCGTTTTCCTCCGCAACAGAAGAAAACTTTGTACGTGGTTCTCGCAGATGAGTAGTAGTGCAAGTCCTCGTTCTAGTGCTACATTTCCGGGCTCCTTTAGAGCAAACCCTGGTGGCCTTTTTAGAAGAATAGCTGTAGTTGGTCCTAGAGGTGTTGGTATGATATACACGTAACATGATTATTTTTTTCTTTATGTAAACTTTTCTCAAGGCAAGTCCGCACTGACTGTTCGGTTTTGTGAGGGAACGTTTCATGAAAGCTATCTTCCTACCATCGAGGTTAGCGTTATTTATGGTTAGAAAACCGAAACTTAGTGTCGTAGGATACCTACTTAGTCTCAGTGAAACAAGATGGGCAGTTATATAACATGGAGATCGTGGATACGGTTTGTTATTTGGAGTTTTGTTTTAGGTTTTCACACTCATTAATACTTATATCAATAGGGTGGTCAAGACGAATATTCTCTTCTTAGCTCTCAGTGCACTATTGGGGTTCACGGCTACGTATTGGTATTTTCACTCTCTGCCTACGATTCTTTTGAATTTTTAAAAACTCTTTATAATCGTTTGTTGACGACTTTGGGTATGGATACTGTTCCTCATATTCTAGTTGGTATGAAACTAGATGAGGAAGAAGATAGAGTGGTTAGCTTAGAACAAGTTCAGGAGCTTACAAAAGAATGGATGTGTTCCTATGTCGAATGTTCAGCGAAGGATGGGACTAATGTGAATGAGGTATTTGAAACGTTACTGCGTGAAATTGAGAAGCCAACGATACAAGCACCAGCAGACATTGATAACAAGAATTCCAGTCGCTGTGCTTCTATGTAACTTTAGAGTGTTTACTATTTATTAGGTGATAGTTTAAATTTCTATTTAAAGGTTGGCCTTCATTGAAATGGCTTACGGTTTCACTAATGGGTATTTACTTTTGTTGTCCTTGAGTAGATTAAAGGAAAAGCCAACTGAGCTGTACTTTTCACATGTTCTTTCTTTGGCAGAAAACTTGAAAAATTCTATTTACTGCTCCATATATTTCCAATATTCGTTTCTTCACTAAAGTGACCTGTAGATAACAAACAAAAATGGATAGCTGTCACGATCTGACTGCGGTAGTTTGTACGGTTTGTGTCTTACGAGATAATAAAATGTATTCAGCAACCTTTAAATCTTCCTCTGTTGTCAGCTTTATATTCGAATATTCACCTATCAACTATCGATTAGCGATAATGTCTAAATCGTTCTTTTACAATAGCATAGCATACCCATCGTAAGTTTTACAGGTTCTCCCAGTTTCTCGATGATAGAGACATCATCAGTGACTGTCAGATTTTCGTCATGAACTTTTACAAAACCTCGCTTCAATAAATGTGGTCGGACTATTTGCGGTGTCTGAATTTCCCACAAACGAGACCTATCTAAAGTCTTATGAACAAAGCAGCCATCTATCGTTTCCTTTATGGTTGACTTTGAAGGAACTCCAACCACTGCAGCTCCATGAATAGCTGCATCGGCAAAACACTTGACATATATTTAATACGTAACGACATAAAAGAAGTTTTGAATTGAATACCTTTTCAATGGTCTGCCTTGAAACCAATGGTCGTGCAGCATCATGAATACAAACCAGGTCTGAATTTTCCTTTACTTTTTGCAGCCCACTGAAAACGGAATCCTGCCTTTCTTCTCCAGGTAAAGCAAGTTCAACTCTGGGATCCTGCAAGAATTCTCCGTTCAAATTATTTGTATACTGTGAATCCATGACAAGTACAAGTTGAAAAACTTGCTCGAAACTCAAAAATAGTGCCAAGCTATATTCCAAGACTGGTCTTCCGTGTAGGAGTAAAAACTGTTTGGGTACCGTTGAATTCATTCGTTTACCAACACCACCTGCCAGCAAAATAACAGATACTTTTTCATTTTTTGTATCACTTAAATAATTTGAAACAAGCTGGTCTCTAGTTAAGCAGTAACTGCAAGGGTAACCCTGTCGTTTGGACCGCAACTTCCAAACAAAGACTCTGTTTATTAGTTGACGAGTTCCAATTCTTGTAGTACTAGTAGCAAGTGATGGATTATCATTTACCTGCAACTTGTGTCTTCTACCATCTTTGAAAGTGTGAAAACAAGGAATGAGATAGCAAGTTTGCGGTTGTTTTTTCGAGACCATTTCTTATCCACAATTGAGGAAATGAAGTTCCGTTGGTTGAGACTGACTTGGCTTTCAGGACTCACGGTGTGGGTCAGTATAGTCAATCATCAAAATGTGGTTTGTTCTCATAATAGTCATGAATATACTGAAACGAAAATTCCAAAAGACTTAAAGCTGATTTTTTCACAGGTACTTTTTCGACATGGAGCGCGCAGTCCAGTTTACGACCTTCCCGTCGATCAGCTAAGCAATTGGAATCTTTGTATTGATGAAACATATAAGAAATATCTTATACCTTCAAACATTGTGTCATTGAGTCCGGATAATCCGTCTCCTGTTGAAGAAGAGTCACTGAAAGCAGAATATACCAAGCCGAAGTATGTTTGTCAACTTTTGTGGTTCTTATTCACGTGGCCTGGCTTTTGTTTAGTGTTTGCAAGAGGGGTCAATTAACAACTCTTGGTGTGAAACAAATGGTTGCTGTGGGTGAGTTATTCCATAAGCGTTATTTTGAAGAGCTTGGTCTCTTGCAAGGAGATGACATGAAAGACAACGACCTATTTGTTCGATCAACCTTTATGAAGCGTGCTGTACAATCTGCCCAAGCTTTTCTGTATGGTTTTTTATCTCTTAACCTATCTAGTATGCCAAACATTCCAATACACGTGAAAGATAAGAAAGAAGAAAATTTGTTTCCCAATTCTTATATTTGTCCGCGTATAAAAGACATGTATAGATATGCTCGCAAACTGCTGTCAGAAAGAAGTGAAGAGTTTCTTATTCCGGAGCTACAATCAGAACGCTGGAATGTGAAAACACCATTGGATCTTATTCGGTTACGAGACGTGATTATTTCTCGTGAAGCGCACGGATTACCACCATTAGTAGCAGCAGATGGCAGCATACTACCTGAGGAACAAATAGTGGAGAGAGGTCAACGAGCTATGAATAATTTGGTTCTTGGATATGATGAAAAATTACGTGAGGAAAGCTTAAGGTTATCGGGTGGGATGTTGGTGAAGGAACTTATGGAAAATATGAGAAAGAGTGTTAAAGGGACTCAACCGTATAAATGTATGTTGTATTCTGGGTAAGTAAAATGACAATTTCCTTGACTATCAGTAGATTTTCATTATCTTTGCGAAGACATGACACAACACTTCTTCCTCTTTTGTGTATGCTGGATATCTATGACGATGAATGGCCAAGTTTTGGGTCATTTTTAAGTTTTGAAGTGTTTGTTTGGCTACTTTAAGAAATTTTAATACTGCTAATGTGGAATGCGTTGTGGTTAGGTTTTCTGATAGCCAAGGCTCCTTTTATGTTGGTGTATTTTATAATGGTAAGCAATGTCGTATTCCGAAATGTGAAGATGCGATATTTTGTCCGTGGGAACGTTTTGAAGAACAAATGTCATTTTGGATATTACGCGATGAGAAGACTGCTTGTCAACCGGATGATCCACAGAGTGCCTCATCGTCACAGGAAATGCGAACAACCTATGCATGAGAATTTGTTTCAGAGAAAGCAAATAGTTGTATTGGACTATTCTTTACGGTTACTGTCTTTGATAGAAAAGAGCAACTTGTTGCCTTTATTCTCATGACTAGAACAACTCGAAATAAATTATCCGCTGGTATTTCAAAATCTTTGCTCTTTTAGAAACTGATCATATAGACAGTGATAGTTTTCAAACGTTCTATTAACAATGAAAGGTTATTGGAAAGCTTGGAGGCTATTGACTATGAAAAGAAGAAGAAAATGGAAAGGCCGCAGAGCTCAACGCCAAAGCATTTCCCATTCCCACCGAATGAATTTGAATTTCAAAAATTGGAAACAACGTTGCATGTTGAAGAAACTTGTGTTGGTTATTCTAGGAATAGGTGGTATTCATGCAATAGGTGATGGAGACAAGATACTATCCTTGATTAAGGATGTTTCATTGTCTACGATTAACTTGTTTACAAAATCCAGTGCTAATTATGACGATATGGAGCAAACAGCACTTTCATCTACGTTAAAAGCTTTAATAGAAGAGACCAATAGACTCTCTACTGAGGTCTCTAAAACTATGGCAAAGTTACTTGAAAGACCTCAAATACAAGTATGGAATGGATGGAAACTCCCTTATTCGTCGAATTGGACTGGTTTGGCAGTGTTCCTTGGTTCTTCTATCATTGTGGTTGCAAGTTTGAAAAAATTGTTTGGTTTTCGTTTTGTAGAACTATTTTATGTGACAAAACGAAATTTCACCGCAGTTACTGAGAAACTAAATGAACGTGTGAATATGACAGCTTCAAGCGTGTATCAACTCCATGCAGATTTATCCAGCAAGATACAAAAGTTAAGGAATAAAGTTGAAGAAGACAATGTATCTGTACAGAATCAAATAACAAAAGGTGTTGCAGCAACTAGAAAAGATATCTCTATCATTGGTGCTGACCTAGTGGAACTTTATGGAAGCCTTGGCAACATGAACTTGGCACTAGATGATATCCATAGACGAGCTCTTTATGCAAACAAAGGAATTGGGATATTGTGTAGAACTATCCTATCTAAACTGCCGGAGTGTTCTGTATCCAATCTTCCTTTTTCGTCGGAAATATGTCAGGAATTGAAAGATATGACAAACACATTAGAATATCATTCGGGAGAAGATAAAGAATACTCTCAAAAAGGTATTTCATGGAAACGAAGCCCCAGCAGGTAGCATCATTTGTTTTACATTTGATAACTTGCAACCATTCTTGTCAAATACATTTACACATACTATATATTATGAAAATGTCCCTAATGAAACAAAGTTTTGCAGATAGTGACATTGTCTGGTGCTTTTGGAATAAACTGAAATGCTCATTGATCAACAAGTGTCACCACAGTTTCGTTGTTTCAGAGGACAACTGGTTAAACAATTCAAACCTAATGCTGGGTCGTTTTCCAGTGCAAAGGGTTTTTTGCCAAATGTCAGTAGGCAAGACCCATTTTCATAATCAGGCTCCATGCTCAATGGAACTCCCAAAGTGTTTGTAAAGAATTCTTGTGTTGGAATCTTGCACATATTTACGCACATCCCTTTGCAACTTGATTCCTCCAAAAGACGACATTTACTAATCAGTACACTACGATTAGTGCCATTATCACTCGGCTGCGACACACATTCACCAACTAACCATTGAAAAAATAGCTCAGTAAATAGGGCAATCAAATAATATCCCCAAGAATATGGAATTCTACGAAAACACCAACGGAAAACTTCCACTCCTAAAGGTGCCTGAAATAAAACGGAAATAATTCGAAGGACAGCTTTTCGTTGTTCTTCAGGACTCAACTTGTACTGCAAATATCTACAATCTTCAATCAAACCATCATAGCCTTTCTTCTTGGAGCACCGTCCAGACTCTTGCTGGATGGCCACTCTGAACACATGAATAGCCAAAGAAGAGAACAGGTAGTCCGACTGTCTACTTAGAATTGTGTAACATTTGTTTCCAGGACACCGACTCCTGCACCAAGTTTTGCGTTTTACAACACTCTTTGAACGATCTTTAAGACAGTTTGTCAACCAAACATGCCTCAGGATATTATTTCCGGAGGGAAATACAAAACAAAACATGGCGCAGAATAGCAACGAGAAACAACATTGTCCTTTATATTCACAACTTGGAGAATACACGACAAGTAAGATATCGATAATAAGTTTAGATTTTGTTTAATATTGTCTTTTATGACCAGGGATCCTCGAGGATTATTATTTTAGTGGTTTGAAACTGGGACTAAAGACAGTAACAAGAAATGGCTTAATTTACGAAGCACAAGGGAAAAAAGATTTCAGTTTAGAACCAACTTGTATTGGAGAGTTTAGAGAACAGTTTCCTTTCAAATTTCAAAGAGACAAGTTGGGTTTTAGTGGTTTTGTTGACTGTCTTTTGCACACCAAAGGAAATATTTCTTGCGAAACAGTTGTCGATCTCACCTCGGCCTGTGGATTGATTGCTTCTCTTAGTGCAACTGGTGGAGAAGCCCACCGGTTGAATACAAAGGTGAATTGGCAACAAAAGTATGTCTCTAGTAGCAATGACCTTGTAGTCGGTCCAACCAAAAGGATTGAATCTTCTGTTGTTTTTGGTTATGCTAATGTTTTCGTTGGAGGAAAGATACTCTGGGAGACAAGTCAAGCGTCCAAGAGTTATGATTGGACTTTGGTTTGTAGCTATCAAGATGGCAACACTGGAGACATAACACTATTTGTTCATGATAAAGGACAATCTATTACTGTAAGGCAACTTTTCTTGAAGATGTCTCTTTCTATTTTAAGCAATGTCTATATCTAGTGCTCTTATGTGCATCATGTTTCTCAGCAACTATCTTTTGCAACTCGGTTCGTTTACAGCCGAAATATAAATCGACGCGCACTTCAGTTTGGCGCTCAATATTATTTGGATCCCAATACTATATTAAAGTCAAAGGTAGATACTTGTGGCACTATTGCATTATCTTGTATGCAAGAAATTCCTTCATCCAAAACACCCTGGAAGGTAAGAATAGGCCTATCATCTCATATCGATGTAGCTTCTGTTGAGAAAAAGTCACCTGGAATGGGAATATCAGTTGAATTGGAATCATAAAGGTTACAAGTGCTATTGATAGACGTTCTTAAGAGAAAAGCTGATATATATATATATATATATATATATATTCCAAGCAGAAAAACATATCAACAAATGGAATGACTTGTGATGGATGCTGCTAGCATTCATTATAAATGGTCAATCATATGAGAAAGACAAATTCGGAAACCACTGATTATTTCTTATTGAAGTTTATTCGGGTTGCATTATCTGGAGGATCTTATGCTTTCGGTAACGGAAATTAGGCTTGCTATGACTTGAGACTAACAAAGTTATGCCATCATCTGGTATTGTGTTTCATTCTGTGCTTGTATCAATATTCCGATCAATTATATATATCAACTCTTCTGGATAACACATTCTTTATTCCATTTTTTCAATTACTTTCTGCTCCATGTTATTTTTCACAACAACAGCCACCTTGCTTATTGCATGATTTCGGATTGCATGTGCAACCCATGGGATCACAAAAACAATTCCTCTTGTCTGTATGATACTGAGCCTGCATGTCTCCAGCAGAGTTCACTGGGACTGCCCAACTTATAAGACTCTGCTTTTTCGGTTGGCTATTTAGAGACTCTTCTTCTTTCAAACTAGCAACTAAAAAGAATCCAAAGGCATGACCAAAAAGAATGGAGAAAAATAGAATGGCACTATAAGTCATTACTGCTAACATTGTCAAATAATGTAAACCTTGACGAAATCCATGGGAAATGGAAACAACAACCTTCCATGGAGTTTTTGGGTTTTCTTGAACCATTTTCATTTCCCACTTGCCTAATTTTAACATGGTGATACTAGCAGAGGCAGATAATAGAAAGACCAATACAGCTGCACATATTGTTCTCCCAGGACTATTAATGAGTAGTCTTTTAAAGAAAAGTGAGAAACCCTGTGGTTCATACCAAAAGAATCCAACAGGCATGTCCATAGACATTTCAGCCATTCCACCATTGGTCCAAGGGGCAAAACTTTTTGCAATAAGGAACAGAATCCAATAGGCAAGACAATAGGCAAAACAAAGCAAACCAATAAAGAATGGCAAGTAGTGCACAATATATCCTTTAATCAATTGAAACACAGGGGTTTCATTGATGCTATGACTCCTTTCAAAAAAACGAGCAACTTCAGCAGCAAGTACCAGGAAGAAAAGATTCCAACAAAGCTCTCAAAAATGGTCTCCATATTGTCAACATGAATATTAAACATCCTATGAAGTCTCCTGAACCCAGTAAATACTTGAAAACAGAAGCATGATATCACGAGAACAGCTACAAGCTGATGTATTACTCGCCAAGTTTTTCTTTTGACAGAATCTTTTGGTGGTCGGATGAGACCTCCCACAACTTGAACGAACGATAAAACAACAAGGGTAAACCCATTAAAGCCATGACGATCCTGCATAATAATAAAACCCTCGTGCCAAACTTCAGTCAAAATATATGCCAACAACAGAGACAGAAATCCCAAACCCGACAACGCCCAGTGTAAGTACATCATGTACGGTTTGTTGAGATATCTAGCAACTACAGCACTGAAAAGAATACATAAGCCACCACCAAAATAACCTAAGCAAGCATGTGCTTTCATGAGAACAGGTAGACCTGTAAACTCCAAAGTTGCCATTTTCAGTTACACACACACCGATAACAAATTCCCAGTAAAGAGATGTTTTCCATTTTCTCTCCATTTCTCGTTCTCTCTGATCAGTCGCATTTTTGCCTTGCACTCTCTCTATTTATTTATCTATCTATCTACATATATAAATAGAGAGAGAGAGAGAGAGAAAAAAAAATAAATACTTTTTGAGAAAACATGCTACTCTAGTACTATAAAACATGAACAACAAAACTACTTTGCATTCCTAAACAGTGTTGTTGCATATTCTTCCAGACATAAAGCTTTCAATTCAAAAGCTCGAATGATCATCTTGTTCATTAACTATGCAACAAATAACACGTGAATTGAAAAGCTCTTTAGGCGCCTGCAATGAATGGACCAATGAGAGAAATTGCAGAATATCCTCTTGTTATGGAGCATCATGAAACAGCGGAAGAATCAAACTTATCAATTGATAAAACATTTGGTTCACAAGTTGTCCCCATGAGTAACAGGTTTCAAGATACGGAAAAACAAGGTATATTGCAACAACTAAGTCGTCACAAGTTGGCTGACTGCTGTCATTTAGAAGGAAACTTTTCTGAACAAGATGATGAAAACAGTGCTGTGGAAGAGGACGAACAAGTGCAAAGATGGAAACAAAGAGAACGGTTGGTACACATGTTCTGATATTTAACAGTTTCAGAAACTCAGTTGTACTAGGGAAATCTTTCAGAGTTTAAATGAGGAAGATCAAGAACGCTACGGTAAGCACCCTTGCTCTCTCTCTCTCTTGAATTTCCGCTCAAACTCTTGAGCTTAGAATACTATAGACAAGGAGATTTGGACAAAAATAAGGTTAAAAAGTTGGTTTCGACAGTGAATCCTTCGCTTTCTATGGTACGTTTTCCAACAGAAACTTGCTTTCGAACCAATCAGCTATTTATGGCAGTTGCAACCGGATAATCCTTTCATTATTGGGGTAAAAGGACTAGGGAAACTTTATGCTGGTCGGTAAAAGAATCATAATTGAAAATCTTCTTATTCCTGGCCTAGGAGAGTTAGTGGAATTGGCTGTAGAAATACGGAATGAAAGAGGAGAGCAAGGTGCTATTCGACCAGCACATCTTCGGGTTTGTACTTGAATTTTGTATCCATTTAAATACAATTTAGTGGTCTTCGTCTACAGGAAGCCTATCGTAGAATGCAAAAACATGGCAAGACTCCTGGCTCAAAACAGTTGCAAAAGTTTTTTTCAAGTCAAGTCCAATGGTAAAGTTACTTTACATTTATCACAAGAGAAAGACTAGACAAAGCTATCCAACAATGAACTTAACCATAACCACATGTAAAAGTATTTCCGACTGAAGTATTCTAAGTACCCCAACTTCAATATAAATAATTAGATATATCTTCTGTGGAATCTGTTGAATTGTCCGGTACAGGATCCGTTCTGCTTGTATCCAAGGAAGCTTTCACTATATCCGAAAAATTCTTCGTCATATGCTTCATTGCATTTGTTTGCTGTACAACTTTATCACGCAAAACACCTAATTCTTCCTCACTTAAAGCGTTCAGTAAGTGGGGCAATATATGCTCCTCTTCCTTCTGCATATGTTGCACAAGACTTGCTCCAAAGCCTGATATTCTCAGAAACAAATCTCCTGCATAGTTTGGATCAAAATGCAGAATTGCATTCCCAATTGCTGTCAATTCTCTCCCTGCCATGAAATGATCCAACTAAACGAATGGATAGTCAGTCAAAAGAACGTCAAAAAGACAATAAAACCTACATTGTAGGCTTCTGTTACCCCTGGAATTTTTTGCGAGAGAATAGGAAATATGACAACATCTTCAACACTTGCATGTGCATTCAAAGAGCGAAAGAATTCATGAAAAGTTGTTTGTAAACGGTTGATACAGACTGAAGAGTGATCCGTGACAGCTTCTGATGCTGCTTCTGTTAGCTTTGACAAGAAATGATGCAATTCTTGATGATTGTTGTAAAATATAGCTTTAAAGAACCTTGCTTTTGTGTTATATGTGAAACTCTCTTCGCTGAAATCCAACTGCTCTTTAGAATTGCAAGTATCAAACTCCATCCGATTGGAAGACGCAATATCAAAGTCAGCAAAAGGATCTCTCTTATTCGACTCGTTCGACTCGTTAGAAGCCGGTGAAGAGTCAACTGGTGAACTAACAATCTGTTCAGGTAATCTTCCAATATCTTCTTCACGAGTTCTCTTCTTTGTACCCATTGCATATAGGGTATAGAGACGTTCATATTCCAAACGTAACCTTTCCATATCCTGAACTGGTTTGAATTTTGAATCACAAATAGAAGAATCTGCTACAAAGCCAATTGCATTGCTCTTAACCAATTCCATATTCTCAAATATTTTCCGTCTTGCTTCTGTATTACATTTACATCCCTGTCGACAACAAATATACCATTGAGGCTTGTTTCCTAGATCCACACTAACTGAGTGAACAGAACTCGTATTACATGATGCAGTATCGCCTATATTAAATGTTCCCATACTTGCCAAAAATGAACTGAAAAGTTTCTCATCTTCTTCCGGAAATAATTCGGAGTCTCTCAAAAGCATAAGGGCATTACTAAACCTATATAACAAGAAAACAGGATGCCTGCTCTTAAAACGAATATTAGGAGCCTGGAAATAGGCTAAGAGTCCTTTAGGGGAATTGTCAATCTTTTCTGTAATCTTATGGCCACAGTGATCATTCGCCTAGAGTTGACACAAGGAAAGAGATTAAACAGAGCGAGTTCAACTTGTATAAAGCACATACCTTCCTGACAAAAACTCTATCGAACCATTCTGGAGGAAAAGGAGCATAAAAGGAAATAGAATCCGACAAAGCGTTTCGATCTGTCAGGTCGTTGTTCGCAATCATTTGAACTTTTTTACGCTTCTTATCGGCATTCTTCCTTGAGTAAACATAGATTCCCTTCGAGATGACAGAAGCCAAACATTTCTCTTTCCTTGTAATAGAGATAACCAGGTAAAGTAATCTACCTCGTTGAAGAGGACTTGTGGTTTTAAATCGCAGCCGGTTGAAGCTGCACTGCCCATTCAACAACGGCTGACGCGTTGTTCCTTCCAGACCGACCACCTCTAAGGATTTTGAACCATCCATACTACAGGCACAAACAGCCTGTGCTTCCAAATCACTGCAGGCAGCTACATCTCCTTTGAATGAAATTCGTATATCTGGTACCTTCCAAGTCTTGTGCCAACGAAATTCGTTCTTGTCCTGGTCAAAGATAAACGGACGACTCAACTGAATTCGGAAAACACATGTGGAAGTCTCCTGATAAGGAATGCACTGGAAACTTTTTTTATATTCCGTTTCCTTTCCAGTTCCCAAGTCAAGTTGTTGGGAACCGTCTGTTTCAGGCGTTTCCGTCAACAAAAGACTATCACAGGGGAACCAAGAAAAGGGTGGAAACGGACTTCTTCCTGCTGCCTCTTCCTCTTCCAAAGATTGAAAAGAAACGCTTTCCTTTTGTTTAAGACTCATTTTCTGTTTGTAGAAACGACTCTTCTCAGATAACCAACACGTTTTCCATTCAATTCCAACGAACCATTTCGTCTAAAAGCAATTGGCACTGAATAAAACTATTGAGTCGTTCTCTGGTCAGAAGGTCAACAAAGAGGTAGAGAACCTTAGTGCTGAAATATATCTGAAACTGAAATAAGCATACTGTATACTGACTAAATTTCAAGAGTATTGTAAAGAAATAAGATAGCGAGAAAGAGTTTATTTGTGGCTATTCTTTCATATAGAATCACCAACTGAAACTTGCTCAAGAGGCACACCCTACTCAATTAGCAAAGAACTACTCAAAAGGAACAAAGTTCAAATTGGGGACCTCTGTAGGGTTCTGATTCTGTATAAAAATCAGAAGGACACGGAATACGTTTCAAAAAGACTGGTCGTTCCTTGTGTTTTGTTTCTTGAGTTCGCGTTCTCCTGTCCACTTGTGCCTCAAAATAGTGGCAGTCACGATCTTCCGCAGGATTGTAAGGTGGCCACAAGACGTCAAGAATAGCACACCTTCTTCTTGCTCTAAACTCGTGCAAATTGGCTCTAAACGGATAGAATAGTTGGTATTCTTCTGGCTTTAAGATGAACGATGGATACTGTACACCGTACCCTCCCACTATATCATGTTAACAAGTTAAGCTATATGAATATAAACATACTTACTATGATGACTCAAGAATTTGTCTCTTTCGTTAAAATCGTAGCAGTCCACTTCCAACTCTCCCCACAACACTTTGGTTATTACCGTCATCCCTAAATAACTTGAGTTACTAGAAGACTTGTGACCATGGAACTTACCAACATGGTCATGTAACGGTAGACGAAGGCCAGTTGGAATTATAAACACAGAAATTGTAAAACTTGAACATTCTGCGACATTTACAAACTGTATGCACCTCAAACCCAAACGCGTGTCGGTTTCTAATATTTTTAGTTCCTCAGCTGTTACGCCTTCAACAGCCTGAGACAACATCCGACAAATATCGTCATATCCATGCTTTGAAAAACCATTGACCAGTAGAGTCTTCGCAGCTTTAACCAAAGTTTCCATTGGTTAATGGCGACTTAAAAACATGCCAAAGCGGTACCCAACAATGGATCTTAACCAGCCATGAGCAACTGGAAACTGCGAGTTCGTTCACCAAACAAGATGGCAGTTATCTCCGATATAAACCCATCCAGTACATTTAAAGAACTACAGCAAAGAATACATCAAGTCTGTGGTATTCCTGCAGAAAGTCAGAAGAGTATGTAGCACAAATGTTTCTTTCTCTTTGTTGACCACACTGTTTGCCTAGTTTTATACGGATTTCCACCTACAAGGCTTGAAATGGATGAATACAAGTTATCAATGAAAAACTGAGAAACAGTGAAGCCATTACTGTAGAAACTTTAGAGGCAAATAACAACCCGACACAAAAGAGTCCCTCAAGAAGTAGGGTGCGAAGAAAACTGAATATGGAGACAGATTCCAGAGTGGTAGACCTTTTGGAGTTCAGAGAGCTTAAAGATACTGCAGCAGAAAACTTAGTTGATGCTGCGTCACACCCTCTAGGCAAGCTTGATTCCGTATTAAAAAGCTTTCGTAAAGCCTTGAGAGAAGGAAGAAAGCAGAGAACTCAGGAGACCGAAGCTTTGGCACGGTTTCAATCGGCTTGTGGTGGCCAGTACGAGCTGCTCACACCAAGAAGCTCAACAGACAATTCGTTTACTGTTGTTTATCGAGTGGGTTTCAACCGAGGTGGAAGAACCATAGAAGAAAAGCACGAGTTGATGGATGAAACCGTTGTCAGGGAAGTTATTCGGACAATTTATACTGATCAAAGCTTTAAGAATAACTTGAAGCCTGTGAATATGGCTCAGGTTTCTCCTAGAGTTTTTTGGAATCTTATCCGGATATACACAAAGGCACAGCCTCAGCCTGTTTCCTTTTCCCTTGCTTTTCAATGGCTTCTTCCTTCTCTGGATTGGTCGTATCTGGAACAAAGATCCTGTAAGGTGAGAAAACTTCAAAGTACAAGTTCTTGAACGTTGGTCGCCGAGAATAAGAACAATCTGATTGGAGGAATATGATTTACTGAACGTAGAACTCATATCAAGACACTCTTGAAAATGTTTTTTTCATTTGCTGTATATAGGCTTGAGAAGTGGCCAATGTTCAGGGTGTATTGAAAATTTTCGATTTGAAATAGTGAAAGGAAACAAATTACTTTATCAAATAACGTTTTTGTTTTTGATTTATCCGTGTTGATCGTGTTTTCCGCTTCAGTCGCTTTATTTTACTGTGTCAGATATTTGTAATAGAAGACGAAAGTAGAAACCCTTTCTAGGAAAGTCTTCTGGCAGATGCTTTGACAAGTATTACTCTCCTGCCATGGCAGAAACACTTTCTCGTTGTTCGGAACCTTTTAGAATAGATGCTTGGCTCCATATATATAACTAATTTTGCAAACTTGCATTCTTTTGTATGTGTTTTAAGAGCAACATGCCCAGTGAGTCGCCACGATTTGAATCAAAAAATGTCTTCTTTTGATGGCTCTCACTTTGAATGTCTTTGCAATTGGAACAAGATGCATGTTTCCTGTATAGGCTTCGTTTACGTTGCTTATCATAGTTGTTCTAAAGTATATACTGATAAAATAAGCTGTATAAGCGTGAAGAAGAGACAAAAGTTGGTGTTGAAGAGTCATAGATGTTTCGTTCCATGTTCAGTTGACAGTGAAGAAAAGTTCGAACAGAGAAAGGAGGTTGTCTTATCGAGTAGTCTTAGAGGTAATTTTTGACACTTCTGATCAATAGACACAGACTCACTGTTTCCTTCAAGTTAACTATTGGAAAAAAGAATTGCTTGCTTCAATTGCCTTGTGTTTATCCACAGGAAACTATACCATTCCCATTTGCTACTGTTGTCTAGGTGTCTTTGGTAGTTTTTTTGGCGCTCCATCGTCTCTCATTGCGTTATCTTCTACTATTATTGCTCTTTTGGTCGATTTTCTTCGGACTCCACAGTTATCAGGTAAGACTTTTTCTCTGCACCATTTATATCTGTGCTAAAGGCTTATTCAGAGACAAGCTTCTTTCCAGCAATTATATTTTTGCTCTTTGCCGGGTATTCGTGGTCACAAGAACTACAGTCCACACTTGATAGACTTCACAAAACTTCAGACGTTGAAATATCTCAAACTTCTGATACAAATGATGCCAAAAAAGACTCTGAACCTCTTGAGTCGTCCGTCTTTTCTTCTTGGGATGAGAAGTTTTTCTATGCACAAGAAAAGAACAGGAAAGAAACTTTTGCAGAAAATAATGGCAGATCTTAAGACCTTTCAAATGAGTGTCAATTCACACATAAGACTAGATAAGCTT
This sequence comes from Galdieria phlegrea, assembly GCA_006232345.1. Taxonomy (NCBI): domain Eukaryota; phylum Rhodophyta; class Bangiophyceae; order Galdieriales; family Galdieriaceae; genus Galdieria; species Galdieria phlegrea. The sequence continues at coordinate 215,537 of SDGA01000103.1, forward strand.
CTCTGTTACCTAAGCTAGTTACTTTAACGTTTTGATACAAGCTAAGAATAGTCAGTATTGTTGCACTGTATCCTTCGTCGTTAGTTCCTTGAACACAAGTGGAGTATTCAAATGCAAGTTTGCATGAAAATATTCAAGAATGGTTTGGTACGCTGTGAGGAAGAAATTGGCCTTAGATCAAAGTAATGTTGGTACCAGCGGTATCGGTGAAGGAACTGTGTATCTCTGAACCGTTCTAAGTTTTGTTTCATGGTCTCTATCTAGGAAGATGACCGACGACACTGACTTTCTTTTGCTTAATGGATTTGTTCATTGTAAGATTTCCTCTGAAATGAAAAATTATAAAAATGACATCCATATTTGGTATATTAACATCTGATAATTATATAAACAGTGGGACTGTATATTTCCTTCTCCAGGAGTCATTCCGTCAGAGAGTTATCCTACATATCATTTAACACAAATTGAAATAAACCTCGACAGTCTCTTTCAATGGATAGAAGCATTTCTAGTCACATGTGCATTTACAAGTATGCTGGATGTTATTAGATTAACAAATATGTTCGTTTAAGCTTATGTTATTTATACTTAAAGGAATATACTTGCTTTCTTCAATGCAGAGACAAAGAATTGAATCTTGGGTTCTAGAAAAGGTCTACAACGGAATATCGCTTATTAAAACATTGGAAAAATCTGAGACAAATATGACTTGACATGCAAATTTCGGATGTTGAGAATTAGATAAGCTATGATAATGATTATCACCAATGCAATATGAAATGTTTTGTACTTTGATGTTTATTAAGTGGTTTAGGGTTAGGTATAAACGATGAAAGTTCTCTATTTGTTGACAGCATGTTGCATCAGTTATTTAGCAATAATACTTCCAATTGTTCACTTCTAAGACACAAATCCTCAGGTATCCTTATTGAAAACAAATACTCCCAGAACTTGTGCTGAAACAATAATCAGGAGATTGGAGTCATTATTCCAAACTTAATTTTCTCTGGTCGAACAACCTGCATCTTAACAGGCACCAAGCACTGTTTGATTTTTTAAAAAATGTTGTTTGCAGTGAAAATGGCAAATCCGATGGACTTGAACTGTTTCTCTATAAAAGTTGTGGGAAGATGATAGATACTGAATGGAAGAATATAAAGTATGGTTTGAATAAATGTACAAAGACAAATGTTATTTGCTGGCTAAAGAAGAGTGTCATCATTGACTATTTAACAGGAGAAAAATTTCAAACTAAAGGATATTTAATATCGTCTCAAAAATTTCCACTTGTATCTTACCATCTCAAAGTTGCCCTTTGAAGCATCTTTACAGAAATTTTAAGAGTCTTTTATAAGGTACTTCATTCTCCTCATAATGGCTTACCCCACATGCTCATGGAACATGAGTGATCCTTAAATGACAACCATTTCTTAACGAATGCATTCATTCCGTTTTATGCCATGCAAGCGGGTGCTCGACAAAAAGAAAACAAACAAAAGCCAAAACGAAAGTTTAGGTTTGGTGAACGATCTTGGAAAGTTGGAAGCAAAGTGAAACGTTCTTATTTGGATAGAGAAAATGTTTTGTGGATTCCTGAAAACCTTCCACACCTAAAAGTACATGTCAACTCTCCTTCTTGTACGCTAAGCGTTGCTGTGCCTGATTCAATTCTGGACAACGTACTTTCTGAAGAGCTTCGTACCTATTTAATTGGGCAGTTAGCAAGAACACTAACTATATTTAAAGTGGATGAAGTTGTCATCTATTCAGAAGAGGAACAGAAATTCGTACAAGACAGTGCCACAAGTACCAACGGCAAGTCTTCCAAGAACAACTCACTTTGGTTTTTGTCGCAAGTTTTGAAGTATTTAGAAACTCCACAATATTTAAGGAAACATCTGTTCGAAAGAAGCGACGAATTCAAGTATGCTGGGTTACTGAATCCTATTGATGCGCCTCATCATATCCGGAGGAATGAATGGTTATCTTGGAGAGAAGGAGTGGTATTAAATAAACTAAAAGAAAACTCTGAAAGGCACTGTTACGAAGTTGATATTGGTCTGTATGCACCCGTCCGAGTGGAAAATGACTTTCCTTTAAGCTTGGGTTCGCGAATAACTGTCTCTCTGGACGATCAAGCCAGAGAAGCATTTTCTAGCCTACAATCAAATGCAACAACAAACAATTATCCAGTCATTTATGCAAACTTGTGTGATAGAGAAACTCCTAAGAAAATGGGAAGTTTATACTGGGGATATAGCACACGTACTGCAACGAGTCTCTCTAAAGCTTGGGAAGATTGTCCATTTGAAGGTGGTTACGACATAATCATAGGAACTTCAGAACGAGGAAGAAGCATTGATGATTCAAACTTTGTTATTCCTCCTTGTCGCCATTTATTATTAGTGTTCGGTGGGAAGAGAGGCTTAGAATATAGTGCATCAAGGGATGATGTGCTGCATGTCAAAGGAGTTGGACGAAACTTTACAGTTGGAGAACTATTTCATGACTACGTAAATGTATGTCCATTTCAAGGCTCTAGAACGATTAGAACAGAAGAAGCTGTCATGATTGCATTAAGTCGTTTACAGCCACTGTTGACTTGTGTGAAATATAAGAGCAAGCCAAAGCATAAAAGTGCATAGTTCACGAGGCGCAAGTTCATCGGGAAACATAAAAACCAGTTTTCATTACAAAAGAATACAAGTAAAGAAAACTTATTTATCATGAGTTAGGTGAGTCTCCGTCATTATCTGAAGAAGTGCCCTTCTTCTTTGCCTTTTTGGATAACTTTAAAAATTTCCTTCGTACGGTTACTCGTGCTTGTATTGCCACTTGTTCTTCAACTTGTTCGTCTAATGGCCGTTCTAAATAGTACTGTTTCAAATAAGGCTGCAGAATATCATATGGTCCGCCTAATGAGCTCAAAACCTTCAATCTTTCATCTTTTGTGGCATCACGAAGCTTGCCATCATGATCACGTACAAAAATAGGTCTAGCATCATTGGTTCTCTTTCTGCTAATATCCACAAATATATAGCGCGTCCGACGAGGAGAAACCTGCTCGTCCAATAAACCAAAATTTCTATATGAAGCTCCCTCTGGCGGTTCCAAATACTTTCGTACTCTTTCTACTTCCTCATCAATCTGTTGTTTATCTTCTGTTGGTTTCGCTCGGAAGCCCAATTCAACCAGAATAGAGTCTGTAGTCTCTCCAGCCAAGTCATCCTTTCTTTCAAACTTTGGCCAACTTTTGACAGGTTTTAATGGTTTTACTTGTGGTTCAGAAAATGAGGCTCTTTGGTTGCTAAGAACATTGGAACTCTCAACCGTTTTTCGTCGCTCGTACATTTTCCTAAAAGCATGGAGTGCTTCTTCGTCAAGTCCAGATTCTATACGTTGTGCCAGCTTGTCCAACTCAAACAAGAACTTGATCGTATGTGTGGAAATCTTAAAGCGACTTGCAAGTACCTCTTTTGTCCATTTTTCTGGGTCTTGTTTATGAAGTTCTAAAATTCTTTCCTTCATGGCAGTGGTCAGAATGGGTTCCGAAAGCACTTCTTGATTGGTAGAAGCAGCAGATACCAATCTCCTCGACCATACACGTAACATCTCTCCTTTTGATAATACATTCCACATATTCTTACGAGCACTCCCCCACTATGTCTTGTGTAAAACAAAATACAATTGTTTCACAAACACACCCAAACAGAATAAAAATGATATTCGACGTCCATCGATTTAAGTTTGATTTCTTGGCCTTGTCAGAAAAGTTGTTGATTCATTAAATAGAAATAATGATGGCAACTCCTCCAGATATGTCTTCTTCAAAAGTATTCAGTGCTTGGTTGAGAAACTTTAACCGTCGCCCAGTAGCTCAGAAAGACTCTTTCATTTTTGCAAACAACGGAACTGCACGATTTACTGTCATCAATGAACACGTACTGCGTTGTGAACTAGGCCGTCAGACTGATGGTAGCTATAGCTTTGAAGACAGAGCATCCTTTGGGTTTTTATACAGAGAAAATGACTATTCTCCAACTTTTCATGTTCAGAATTTATCAAACAATGGACTCTTATTGCAAACTTCAGTGTTTCGTTTGCGATATGTTCCAACAGGACCAAATCAAACCAACTTTCAAGGTATAGTAATATATGCGACTCCGGATACATTCGCAGTATTTTAAATGTATTCTCGTAGATCAACTGTATGTCCAACTCCAAGGAGACTCGAACGAATGGAAGGTAGAGAAGGACTACCTGAACTTGGGTGGGACCTATCGAACTTTGGACCAGGCAGACGGCTGGCATGTCGTCAACTGGAAAGGTGAGCGCATTGGAGAAGATATTAACTTGGGTTTGGGAGTTGTCTCGAAAAGAGGCATATCTGTTATCGACGATAGTGATACCCCTTTATTTGATGAGTCTGGTTGGCCAGTATCAAGAAATGCTAGAAAAAATATTTGTGATATTTATATCTTTTGTTACGGAAGTGATTATCGAAAAGCCGTAAAGTTATTGTGTCAAGTTTCTGGGTATGTTCCCTTAATACCAAGATATGCACTAGGAAATTGGTGGTCGAGATATTGGCGTTATTCAGAGAGAGAATTGAAAAATCTGATTCTTAATTTTGAAAAACACAAATTGCCCTTGTCAGTTTGTATTATAGATATGGATTGGCGTAAGTATTTTACTTGAATGGTTAGGCTGGTAAATAATACTTGCGTTATTTGTAAAAAGATATCGTTGATTGTGACCCAAAAGACTTTCAAGTTTTTGGCTGCCATGTTGGATGGACAGGATATACTTGGAATCGTGAACTTTTTCCGAATCCAGCAGCATTTATTTCATGGCTTCATGAGAGAGGGATTAGAACTGCTCTCAATCTTCATCCTGCTGATGGGATTTGGCCACATGAGGAACAATATGAAGACTTTAGAAAGGCAATGGGATTGCCAACTGAAATAGGAAAGAAACCAATTCAGTTTGAAATAACAGATCCTTGGTTTACGGAGAATTACTTTTGTCTTTTACATCATCCACAGGAAGAAACGAATGGAGTAGACTTTTGGTGGATTGGTAAGGATTTACAATGAAGGAATGAAGCAGGCGAAGAAGACCTTATCTAATGTTTCTTATAGATTGGCAACAAGGGACAACATCATCATTAGAAGGAGTTGATCCTCTTTTTGTTTTGAATCATTTTCATTATTTGGACCATGGAAGAAAAAAGTCTCGTAGACCATGGATCTTCTCGAGATATCCAGGCATTGGTGGACAGCGATACCCTATTGGCTTTTCAGGAGATACTCATGTTACTTGGAGTAAGTTTATTATATTCTCATTTATTTAGTTGTTTATTGCAAGTTTTTAGATTCTCTTGCTTTCCAACCCTATTTTACGTCAACAGCAGCCAATGTAGCCTATTTTTACTGGTCCCATGATATCGGCGGTCACTTTGCAGGTATAGAAGAAGCGGAACTTTTGGTTCGATGGATACAGTTTGGTGTGGTTTCTCCCATTTTGCGTCTTCATTCCAACAAGAATCCATATAACATTCGGTAAGAATGAGTGAATGTTTCATGGCAGCAAATAGTAACAGTTGACATATAGTCATCCTTGGGCCTATGACGCAGAAACATTGAGATTATGTCAGTTGGCCTTGCGATTGCGACATCAGCTTATTCCCTATCTGTATAGTATGGCTTGGAGATGTACCAAAGACTGTGTTCCTTTGATAGAACCTATGTATTATGAACATCCCAGCAGTGAAGAGGCATATGTCTGCCCTGGTCAGTATTACTTTGGTTCTGAGTTAATAGTTGCACCATTTGTAGAACCAAAGAATGCAGAGATACATTTAGCACGTCAAGTAAGATGAATTAAAATAGAAAATTGGAGAGTCTCATTTTCTCTTCTGTTAGGTTGTATGGTTACCGTTGACTCGTTCACCATGGAGGAATATTTTCACTGGAGAAGCATTCAAAGGTGGTCAATGGCACTCTGTCTATGGAAAATTGGAAGATATTCCAGTCTTTGGTCGCCCTGGTGCTATCATTCCATTTTCGAAAGATATTTTGGGGACGAGCCATTTAAATGCCGTTGAGAATCCACACAAGTTGGAGTTAATAGTTGTTGGTGGTGGAAATGGTCACTTTGAGTTGTATGAGGATGATGATAGATTCCAACCCGTTGTAGAAGACGGTGGAGGAGCATGTATTACTTTAATTGACTGGCAGTGGCTTGAACAGGAAGATAAGACAGCAAAACTTATCATTCACGGAGCCACAGGAGACACCAAAGTGATACCTGAAGAACGTGATTGGAAGATTACTTTAATAGGTGTTGTTGTAGACTTGGAAGTACTCATATCTTCTCAAGGAGAATCCCATACATCGCCATTAGAAACCGCAAAAGATTGTCAAATAGAAAGTAATGAAGAACGGGAATCATTTTCGGTATACTTAGGAAGAAGATCAATTCATGAGAAAATCGAAGTTATCTTTCGTCCATCTTTGAGGGTTTCCAATGCGTGTATTTCTTCAGTTAGAGACCGTCAAGATGAAAAGATACGGCAGTTATTATTTTCGTTCCAGCAGAAGACAATAGTCAAAGAGTTGTTGGATGATTCGATTCCTCTACTAAAAAAGGAACCCGAGAAAATGAATGATATATCTCATCACTTTTTAACGGAAACTCAGAAACGAGCACTATATGAAACGCTGATGAGTAGCGGTTGTCATTATCCGATCCACTCTCGTCCCAATGCACCCTTTGTGGCGTGGAGAAGAGATAATTCGGTTGATATACAAGTTCATTGGTTTTCACCAAGCACCAGTGAGAAACGCCATGTTGAATGGAAGAATGATGGTAGTTTTATTGTAATTGAGAATCCTACCCAATTAGTAGACTCCAAGTGGGAGTTGCAAGTCAATCATGGCAAGACATTTCAAGTGACAATAAAATTTGTTTAGTGAATTGTTATTGTTCATGGCGGATGCGTAGAAACAAACATTTTCTGGTTCAAAGACATGTGGCAGAAACGTTTTCAGTTACCATTGGAGTGGATGTTTCAAATATGGGGAGCTAATACTGGTGTAGGCAAGACAGTTATTGCCACAGGTATCACCGCAAACTTTTTAAACAAAGGTAGCAGTTGTCTCTATCTGAAACCTGTGCAAACTGGTTATCCACCAGATGATGATGCCTCTTTTGTTCGTGATCATTGCAGTAAACTGGCAAACCTTGCAAATAATCCGGCTGAAATTAACTTGATTGCCAAGAAACTTTTTGTATTTAAGAATCCTCTAGGGGCTGAGCAAGCAGCACAACTGGAAGGACGATGGGTATACAATGACCAAGTATTGAACTCATTATACGAAAATTTGTGTGAATTTAGAAAAAAACGAACATTTAAGGCCACTTCCAAATCAGTATCAATACTGGAAACAGCTGGTGGTGTATTGTCACCTTTGCCAAGTGGAACGAGTCAAGCAGATGGTTATCGTTGCTTTCGTTTTCCTGCCATCCTCGTTGGAGATGGGACACTTGGAGGCATATCTACAACTTTAACTGCATATGAGTCTCTCATGTCAAGAGGCTATGATGTTCCAATTATTGCAGCAATAGATCTTGGCTATGGGAATATAGAAGCATGGAAAAAGGTGGTCAGCCAAGAAGAAACAACAATTATATCTTTTCCTACTCTTCCTTCTGCTTCTCATCCTCTCTTTGATTGGTATCAAGAAAAACTTGTTCAAGAAGGATTTGTTCAATTAGTTTCTCATTTAGAACAATATCAATTGAAAAGAACTGAGCGTTTAGAAGAAATGAAGGAAAATGCGCTTCAAGTCTTTTGGTGGCCATTCACACAACATGGTTCTTCCATGAATCCAATTCTGCTCGATTCCGCATATGAAGACTATTATCACGTGGTAGAAAGGAATGCAGCAGCCACCCAAGTAAGTTCAGATAAACATCAGTCAACAAGTAATTGGCACAGTTTTTATGCATTTGATGGTGTAGCTAGTTGGTGGACACAAGGAGTTGGTCACAGTAATATTACTCTCAATAAGGCTATGATGAAAGCAGCTGGTCGATATGGACATGTCATTTTTCCACAAATCATTCATCAACCTGCTTATGAACTATCTAAAAAGCTTATTGAAACTGTTGGTCTTCCTTGGGCAAAACGTGTGTACTATTCTGATGATGGCTCAACTGCTATTGAACTTGCTATCAAAATGGCATTACGTTTATATCAATATCGATGTGGAACAGTGGGAACAAATGATAGTCCTGTGGTCTTAAGCTTTCATGGTTCTTATCATGGAGACACCTTAGGTGCTATGGATTGTTCTCCAAAAGGTGATTATAATGAGTTACAAACTCCATGGTTCCAACCAAAAGGAATATTTTGGAACCTCCTCGAATTGGCATAAGCAATGGCAAATGGGTATTAGACATTGCACAAAATGATGCTTTGATGAAGCATTTGGCAATAAAGTCCATTCATTGGAATGACTGGTCGGAAATAGAAGAAATAGGTCGTGATCAGTCAGAAATAGGCAAGGCATATGAAAACTATGTTCAGTCTGTATTAGATACTTCGTCTTTACCTATTGCTGCCTTGATCATAGAGCCTGTTATTCAGGGTGCTGGAGGAATGCGCCTAATAGATCCCTGCTTTCAAAGAGTTGTCATAAGAGCCTGTAAGAAAAAAGGAATTCCGGTGGTATATGATGAGGTTTTTGCAGGAATTTGGAGGTTAGGAGTACTTTCATCCACCAGTACTCTCAAAGAGGATCCTGATATTGCAGCCTATGCCAAGTTATTGACTGGTGGATTGCTACCAATGGCAGCAACATTAACAACGGAAGAAGTATTTGAAGCATTCAAGGTATTTAGTTGTTTTGAGCAACAATATAAAACATAAAGTTTTAACATTTCTTTAGGCAGATAAAAAGAAGTTTGCATTGCTTCATGGACATTCATACACTGCTTATCCAGTGGGTTGTCAAGTAGCATTGAAATCGTTGGAGTTGTTTGAAAAGTCTCCCAATTTAAGTGACAAGGACAAGAAACAAATGAATGAATTTTGGAATATGAACAAAGTTAAGCAACTTAGTCAGTTAAATGGCGTTAAAATAGTTTCTTGTTTAGGAACGGTATTAGCAGTAGAATTGGAATCTTCTCAAAATGCTCGAGGATATCATGCCCTGATAACACAAAGTTTATTAGATCGATTACTTCAGGATGGCATTTATACTAGACCCTTAGGAAATGTACTTTATATACTCTGCTCTCCTTTCACCAAAAAAGAGGTCTGTGATGAACTAATAGAAATACTCATGAGCGCGTTATCTTTGACGAGTGAAGGACTCGTTAGACTGCAAGACGACATCGCAGTCCCCTAAATACGCTCTTAGAAATAAAACAAACCTGATGTGTTTAGATATCAAATCGATCTTCCAGTATTTTAGCTGCCAGTCGAGGTTCTGCTAAATTCAACTTGCGATTCAGTCGATTTTCCCAACGAATGATGCTGCCTTCTTTCGATATAATCAAATACCTAAGCAACACTGTGAGGTGACTAGACATTCACTTTATTTGTCTTACTTGTATTCCACTTCTGTATGGAATAACTTTACTTTTGCCTTCCATAATCCTTCACTAAAAGGTTCTCTTTGAAGAGGAACCGCTTGTTCGACTATCCAACGACCCAGTGACTCGGTGGAACCACAGACGACAAGTAAGGCATCCTCTTCGACACCAAAAGGACAACTGCAAGAAAATACTATTGTGACTGTTTCTGAATAAAAGTCTCTTGATCCTTTTAATAAATAGTCGTTTACGGTATTTTCTTTCATCTCCAATCTATTACTGCACAGAAATATCGGAAATGCCAAGGCCTTTTCTCACCAATCATCCAATGAGAGAAAGATTGCTTTCTTGACAAGGAACTTTAGTCCCGTGTGGACATGACTCTTCCAACCACAACCGTTATATCATCTCTCTTTCCACCAATATATATATAACCTGCTTCATTTGCGTTTTCTGCAAAAGGACTGGTTTTACTTTCATCCATAGAGAACTCCAATGCTGTTTGTGCTATTTGATGTGCTAACTTTTGAGGTTCCACATGTCCTGCAAAAGTTATCAATTAATTGTTGGTAAACAGAATTTCCATACCATTGGCTTCATTTACAAGTTGCAAAATTTCTTCAGTTCTCATGTTATCAAAAAGACCATCCGTTCCCAAGATTAGTGTATCACCAACATTTATCTCTCTTTCAAATCTCTACCAACTCTCATGAGATGAATTCTTTTGGTATCAATGGTCAACTTACTCCCCATCTAGTACTTGATTACTAGAATTTGTACCCAATTGAAAAGGACAATTAAAAAAATGTTGTTGCTCAGTGGTTCGAAACAATGCTGATCCCTTTCGAATATGAAGAAAACCGGAATCTCCCACATTTATCTATACATATGTTAGTATCTGACATATAGAAAACCATAAAACCATACTCCAATAAGCTTATTTCTTTCTTCACAATATGCTACAACGGTAGCTGTGCTACTACCAATCGCAGTAGTATGCTCTGCTGCATATTCCAAAGATTCGATAATATAACAGGGTCCTCTATTCTTAACCTTGTTATCCAATGGTTACGAATTATATTACAGTTGCAACTTTGCACTAACCATCTGAGCTGTCTTATTTGCTAGTTCCGTAGAGAATAGAGACGGATCTATTCCTTTCGATTCCCAACCACCGACACCGTCAAACACTCCAGCAGCCATACCTTCAATAAAATATGCGTCCTCTCCTTTTCCCTGTTCAACCTAACAAAGTCCAATAGATAAAAATACGCAACTTTGTGCATCAACTGGCAAGATCACCTTATCCGGATGTGGAAACGCAGCTGCACCCCATCGCAAGTGTAAAAGGCGAAACATAAAGTAGGGAGGTGAATAAAAGCAATTGCTTCGTGTTGTGACTGTACTTAAGAACCATCTCGTTCTTTTATTTGTGAGCTTGGGTAACAAGGTTTTACTTAACCGAATAGAAGAAAACATGTCATCTTCGAATCACACAAAAAGTCATTTCAATCGATTCAAAAAGTATATATGCTCGTCCTTTCCATCAAACACATAAGGATGATGACTAAAATTCTAACTTTCTCTTTCCAAGCTCTGAACATCTTCTCTTAAGAACAAAACTTTGTCCGTCAATTTCATCTTCAGTAGGAACGGTATCGGCATGATTCTTTTCCAATCCAAGCCTACCAGTTTTTACCTTTGTCCATAGTGAATAGGAATGTCTTTTCAACCATGTTGTACTTACTTTTTGATAAAATTCGAAAGGACTGCATGGAAGTGGAGATTTGCGAAAGAACGAATGCTTCAATGCTTCTTTTGCAGAAATTCTTCGGAAAGGATCAAACTGTAACAATTTGTTCAACAAGTCCAACGCTTCATCTGAGGCGGCAGTAAAAGTTCTTAACTAATAGTCAAAAATGTTCATTCAGATGCCATAATAGTACTACTCACTGCCTCATTGGTGGTCTAGGTTTCGATGTAAACTCCACATAGGCTGGTAAAGAGGCTACATTTGGCCATCTTGAAGAAGCTTAGTTACCGAAATGGACAATCAATAACTATGCTCACTCTTCCTCTGTAGGTGTACCAAGTGCAGAAAATATCTTTGATAATTGATCAATATCTGAGTCACCTGGGAAATAAGGATGTCGCAACATAAGTTCTGCAAAGATACATCCAACACTCCACATATCTACACCAGCCCCTTTATACAGTCAAGATCAGCTCTATGAAAAACTTCATGGCCGTACCATATTGAGTGGCACCAAATAGCAACTCTGGAGCTCTGTACCATCGAGTAACAACTTGATTGGTATATTTTCGATCAGGACTAGCAAAACCTTTGGATAAACCAAAGTCAGTCAGTTTTAAAAGACCGTTCGTATCCATTAGAATATTGCTTGGTTTCAAATCTCGATGAAGAATCCTAGAAACAGGGAAGACAACTATTTAACACTTTTACCAATAACATCTCAGAAGTTTACCAGTTCTCATGTAATGCAGCAACACCCTGTAATATCATTTTCAGGGCACTTTTCGTTTCTGAACTAGTTAGTGCAATCTATGATACAAAGTTACAAATTGTCCACGTAAAAACCACAAAGAAACATCTCTAACTGTTTTGTCTTTGATAATTTGCTCCAAGTCTGCAACACAGTAATCGAAAACTAAATTGATATTACAACTCGTTCCGAAAACATCCAACAAGTTCTATTGTGAATAAAGACAAAAGACGTCAAGCTAAACAACAACAAACAGAGTGACCTCGTGCGTACAATCAGATTCTCGTGACAAACTTCTTGCAGTATTCGTATTTCTCGCAAAGCAGGTATAGCCACACCATCTTTTGAGTTTCCCTATGCACAAGTCGTTCGCACGCATATGAAAGAATATTCTCCATACTTACCATACGAACTTTCTTGATAGCTACATATTGACCAGTTTCTTTATCCTTAGCTTTGTTAACGATACCTTTCCAAAATTTATAAAATAATATGAGGGTTTAACAACTTGACCAACCAAAAGTTCCTTCTCCTAACACCTTTTCCTTCTCATATCTTTTACTGCCATGGAGCTTACGTTCCTCCATGACATAATTTTTCAATGATCACTTGTGGTTTTTATTTCTGAAATGACGGCTAGCAATTATTCCATACAAATAAACAAGAATAGTAAACGTTCATATTTCTCAAAGTTAGTTGTTGATAACTCAAATTGTTTTATTTTGAACCAACCGAGGCGATTTTAAGTGTTGACTAAATTTGTTTGCCAAGGTGCCATGGGTCATCATTCTAAGAGTCGCTCTGAGCACCGAAGTCCCTCTTCTAGTAGAAGACGTTATAGAGGAGAAAGACGAGGCCATTCAAGACACTCTAAAAGTCCTGAGTTATCACCTGCAACTAGTCATTCAAGTTCCCACAGACGGTACCCAGATGGTCGGAGCACTGGAAAGACGCACACGCACGATGAAAGCAGGCGAAGGAAAAGAACACACGCGGACATTGAGGACGATAGAGGACGTAAAGAATATAAATTACAGCGCAATGAGAAGGGTGAGATTATTGAAAACCCAGATGTTGACTTGAAGGCTCAGGAAATGTTGGAGAAGATTCGTGAACAAGAGAGGCTAGCATTTGCTATTCCATTCCACCACCAGGATGAAATGGAGGAACGTAATAACGAAGAAGAGGAAGAAGAACGTCAAAAAGACGATAATGAACAAAGTTCTGTAGACGCAAAGAATGAGGTCCCGCAGTCACGAAAAATAGTGGGACAGTGGTCAGCACACACACTGACCTTGCAAAGAAACAGAGACAAAAGTGATGCAGTTAGCGAACAAAAAACTGAGCAGTTGAAAACTTCAGCGTCAATTCTATGTAAAAAAGCAAATAATAAGGTATCGCAGTCAACTAAAGCAGAAGTAGAACCGAATGTATTCTCTGTAGAAAGAGGAGAAGAACCCGCTATCGACCTTCATAACTCGTTGGATGCAAAAAGACCACTACGTTCCCTTGAGGAACTGCGAAAGGAACTTAGCAGTGAAAGCTTACCAGTCACAAACGCAGAAGAAGGTGGGGAAGATGAAGCAACTGGTGCTTCAGAAACACAGCAGGAAGGAACGCAAGTTGTTGCGCCTTCATCAAATATGCATGAAGACGATCCTCTGGACCAATATATGTTAGACATTGAGAGAGAAGTCAATGAAGTTTCAGAGCATTCCAAGTCAAAAAAGAGGACTTCTACAAGAAGAAGTTCATCTAGTGACCACAAGTATTTCTGGGGGAACGATTACTTCAATGTTGGAAAGCAGGCAGACGATGATGAAAGAATTTCTTCTGACGAAGGTGGCGAATTACTTTCAGATGTGGAAGGAGAAGATGCAGAACTGATCGATGCTGGTGAAAATTCCGACAAGGAAGGAGGATACTTGTCACATATTCGTCGGAAGCGAATCATTTATGAGAAAGTTGACCATTCAAGGTATAATTATATAGACTTTAAGAAAAATTTTTATATTGAAGCTCCTGAAATTGCAAAAATGTCGTGGCCAGATGTACATGAATATCGAAAGCAATTAGGAGGCATAAGAATTCGAGGCAAAAACTGTCCAAAGCCTGTCAAAACTTGGGGTCAATGTGGTTTGGCTTCAAGTGTCTTAGAAAACCTTCGCAGGCTGAAGTTTGAGAGACCTACAGCAATCCAAGCACAAGCCATACCAGCAATCATGGGAGGACGTGATGTGATTGGAATCGCAAAGACAGGTTCAGGAAAAACACTTGCTTATGTTCTTCCAATGCTACGACATATTGCTGCACAACCACCGTTGCAGATGGGAGACGGTCCAATTGGTTTGATAGTTGCACCAACCAGAGAACTTGCTATCCAAATACATGGTGAAACAAAGCGTTTTGCAAAGTCTTTAGATATGCGAGTCGTTTGTGCCTATGGTGGAAGTGGCATAGGAGAACAAATCTCAGACCTGAAGAGAGGGGCCGAGATAGTTGTCTGCACTCCTGGGAGAATGATTGATCTTCTGTCTATGAACGGTGGCCGTGCGACAAATCTCCGTAGAGTTACTTATCTTGTCATAGATGAAGCAGACAGAATGTTTGATATGGGTTTTGAACCTCAAGTAACGCGAATAGCAGAGAATGTCCGACCTGACAGACAAACTGTAATGTTTTCGGCAACTTTTCCTCCCCAAGTCGAGAATCTTGCGCGAAGAATTTTGACGCAACCTATAGAGATTGTAGTTGGGGGAAGAAGTGTAGCTGCGTCTTCTATTGAACAGTTTGTGGAGGTTCGAAAAGAGGAAACTAAGTTTCTTAGACTTTTAGAGCTCATTGGAGAATGGTATGACAAGGGCTCTATTTTAGTATTTGTTGACAGACAGGAAAACGCTGACAGAATATTTAATGAACTCATACGTGCAGGATATCGTTGTATGTCTCTTCATGGAGGCATGGATCAAGCAGATAGAGACTCAACTATTGCAGACTTTAAAAATGGAGTCGTTAAGATTTTAGTTGCCACTTCAGTCGCAGCAAGGGGATTAGACGTAAAGCACCTTCGTTTGGTTGTTAATTATGACGTCCCTAATCATTACGAAGATTATGTCCATCGAGTTGGTCGTACTGGAAGAGCTGGAAACCCTGGTACCGCATATACCTTCATTACTCCAGAGCAAGAAATCTATGCTCCAGATCTGGTAAAAGCAGTAGAACTATCTGTGAAAGCTGCTGCACAGGAAATCATGAATGGTGCTAGTGCGGACGAAGCTAATGCGTTTATATCTCAATACTTAGAAAAAGCGATTCCTTCAAACTTGCGTCATCTTGCCACACAGTTTGAGGAGAAAAGGAAAGTCGGTCTGGCTCATTTCGCTGGAAGTGGATATGGCGGAAAAGGATACAAGTTTACTGAAGAAGAAGAGGAATCCACGAAGAACTTGAGAAAGGCACAAGCAAGAGAATATGGTTTGGATTGGGGAGACGATGAGGACAGGAAAACAAGTTTACAGGAAAATTTGTTGGACGACTATGATGATAACGTAGTAATACGAGAAATTGGCAATGAATCCAGTCAGGATGGGTCAAAGACAGTTGGAGAGATTCAGCCTCTTACTGATGATGAAATTCGTATGGCAGTTGCTGCTGCCGGTGCACTTGCAGAAAAGAATGCAGTTCGTGAAGGACTTCCTCCTGAAGAAGTCGCCAAGCGTGTGGCACAAGCCAAGGCGCAGGCTCTGTCCAATCAGTCTGCTTTGCAACGAACTCGTGCCTTGCAGCTTTCCTCTTCGAAGGGAAGTGGAAAACCAAATGCTGCAGATTCTGCAGAGCTTTCGGCGGCAGCCAAAGCCGCGGCCTTGATCAACGCCAAATTAGGTTTATCAGGTGCCGCTGCTCTCGGGGAGACGTATATTTCTAACGGTAGTGGAGGTGTAGAACGAAGATTTGCTACAGAGGTAGAGATAAATGACTATCCACAGCACGCCAGATGGAAAGTCACCCATAAGGATGCTCTTTTAGCAGTCGAAGAGTGGACTGGATGTGCTATTACTACGAAGGGCCAGTATTATCCACCAGGACGAAATCCTCCTCCCGGAGAACGTAAGCTGTACCTCTTGATTGAAGGTCCTGACGAATTGTCTGTAAGAAAAGCAAGCAAAGACATAAGAATACAGTTAGAAGAAGCAGCTGCGCAGGCAAGGCCAGACGAAAAGCCCTCCTATGGCAAATATTCGGTCTTATAGTTTTTCCCTTCCATTATATGGGTGGGTTAGCAGCGGTGTTAATCTCAAGAAAACTAGTATTGCAGCAGCTGTCAGTGAGGACAAAGCTATGATTTTAAATGGATATACCGTGCAACAAAGTTATTGACCAGCCATAATTATAACAAACAAATAAAAAAAATAGAAAAGAATACTGAAAGTTCTTTGGTTTCTGTAGCGCAATTGTTTGAGAAATTTGAATAATGGAGGAACAACTCGAATAATTTGAGTTTCGAAATGAATTTTACAAATCGGATGTAGGACAGGAATCAGGAAGTGCAAAATACGAAGGCACTATCCAGTAAGAGGGGTCGTAGCACGGAGAAGGCATACAGGGAAATGCCCAGTAGTCAATCGACCCGTGATAACTAACAGGAATTTGTGGATAATAGTTGCAGGTAGCTGTTGGAATTGTCATACAGGCATTAACAAGTTGGACTGATTGTTCTTCTCTCCAAGCATGTTTCGACTGATTTTGCTCTGTCTCTGAGATAACGGATGTATTTTTAGGACGAAACAAGTTTTTTTCGTATCCCATGTGCCCATTTCCTTCATCTGATGAAACGGCACCAGAATAGAACGCAGAAGCCTGCAAAATAACGGGCATTTCTGAAATCTTACTATTATGGCACGGAATCACGTTACCCTCAGAATTAATAGCATGCTTGTACTAAGATGATCGCGTGTTAGTGACAGCATAATCAAATACAAAATACGAGGCCCACTTGATGAAGTTCCCATCGAAGAGAACGTGTCTGCTCAAGATAGAATGTTACTGCAGATTGTTTCTCTTGGTGCTGTTTCAACAGCTGTTGTAAACATTTGTCACTCCGTAGTGGACGAATGTACATCATATGTGCGCTATCTCCTGCATCTGTTGTGGAATATCCAAAACGACAGAACCGCTGCAGGTATGCATAGTAAGGAGAACCTGCTAGCTCTGTTTTCATCAGCGCACTAGGAAAAATTAAGTGAAAGTTATGCGCAATTCAAATCAGACTGTACCGTCTGAAGTCATCTATGGTTGGATTGTTGGGCAAAGAAATGCTATGAAGTGTCAACGGCAGCATTTCCCCGTTTCTCAATTGCAGAACTACAGGCAACAAAAAGTATTGATTCATATTTCTGCTGAAACTTGTGCTTAAGAAAAGGACTTGACGCAACAACGAAATCAAGTTTTCTTTTATGCACAGATTTTGGCGCCATTTGAACTCACAAATAGCATTTTTCTAATTTTAACACTATCTCCCATGCTGAGATCTTTCCAGGTGCAACTTCAACTACTCTACATTATACTGTTCATGGAATAGATGAAATTGAGCAGCTTATTTATGGAAGTGAAAAGCCTGATTTATATATGAACTTTCATTAACGAGGTTCTGCAGCATTACGGATTCACCGACAAGGCTTTTTTTCTGTTTCTGTCGTAGAAAGAGAAGAAGACTGGGGGTTGAAAAACTGAACCCGAAGAAACATTCTGATTTTCCTCATAAAGGAAACGAACAAGACAAAATACAGATGGTTCGTATCCAAACTGAAAGAAAAAGTAACTAGCTGAAAAATTAGAGTTGAAATCAGTATCACAATGAGAATCCGTTATAACTGGTGGACAAACTTATCAATTATTTTGTAGCCGTATTTTAATGAGTCGGATTCTTTTCAATATCTTTCGTACAAGATCAAATGCTGTAATTCCCCTCTCAAAGCTTTTATCAGCGAGATGCATCCAACGGCACTTATACTCAGTCTTAACATCCAACAGGAGCAGTTTGTCCAAAGAAACATTTCCATCAATAAATATACTGGGTATGCCTTGTACTTCGCAAAATAATTAAAGACATGTGAAGCAAGAGTTGTTGTTCCAGTTCCTACCATTATATAGCAAAACACGATAAGTATGAAGACTCGATTGAGTTTCTTAGGATTCCAACTGTATTTATAAAGACAGAACAAAACTACATAAATAACACAACAGAAACACGTATCAGCTTTGAGAAACGTTAACTTCTGTTCTTTTCCAAAACGTTGAAAATTACGACCCTCGATAAGGATCTGAAGGGAATAATATGAATAGATCTGATGCCAGAGTACATATCAATTGTGATAAGACAACATATGGCTGCCTCTGGGGATGACTGCTTAGGACGGCCTTGGATATTCATAACGTACTAAATGCTCTCCGAGACTTAGGTACTGTATTAAATTCACTTGCTTTATATTTGTGACAACAAAAGAATTCAAGAAACGCAACGTAAAAAGTGATCAATGTAGGAGCTACACTTGACCGAGTTTGCTCGAAACCAAAATCAGCAATGACTCTAAAGGCCTCTCAATGGAAGGCAAACTTTGGGGAAATTGCGATCAGACAGCATTTATTCTCGTTGGATTTTGGGCAATGGTTTTTATTTCCTTATCGACTCATAGCCTTCTCAGAAGGAAGAATTTACTTTTATTGCCTTGTAAAAGCAAATTCTTATATTGTAGACATTGTTTTAGATTTCGCAAGGAATTATATTCTACTGGGTTCGTGGTAAAGCTTACTTCTACAAGGCCTAGGAATTATTCCAAAGAAAGTTCCTCTTACTTGCTGCGACAAGAAAAATTGGATACTCCATCTCGAGTCCGATTATTTCTTACAACCCTTTCTTTATCTTTAAATAGGAGAAAACGATATTTGCTCTCTAGAATGAAAACTATTCCAACAAATATTAACAAATACAGAGAAGACACATTTCCGTTGCATTGGGATACGGAACTGTTCTCCAAACGTCTGTATACGTTTTGGTACAGTATCTCAGTAGCTTTTTGGTCTAAAGAAAGTCAGTGGAGACTTGCTGTTAAGAGCAAGATCAGAATAAGCAATTTGCTGATCCCAGACTTTAGAGAGAAGGCTGCACTATACCACGCTGGTTTAACCGTCACAAAATTGTTTTATGAAGGTGTATATTTGATACTTAAAAAGAGTGAAAAATTGGAGTATAGTTTTAAGGAAGCAAATGTATTCATTCGGAGATTTCGAGCTTTATTCCCTAGTCCTGAGTTCTCCGTTGAGCGAAGTCAAAGAAAATCAGGAAAATATCGTTTGCCAATAAGATTGACAATACTGGCACGAAGTCATTTTATCCAAGCAGATGTTCCGTCAAACAATTCGAATGATTCAGTGTTCTTTCCAGTAAGACAATTATCAAAACATGCTGATGCAGTCTTTAAAAATTTCAGTTACGATCACAATGAAACAAGTTTTGAGGTTCATTCTTTGCTTCGTTGGCAAACGACGCAACAAATGTGTCGTTTGGATCCGATGCCCTTTCATTCTCATTTCTTATGGAAGCATAAATACAAACGTTTCCGGAATCGTTTAGTGTCTCGAGGATCTTATTTATCGCTTTCAGCTTTAAACAATGTAATTTTGACTTCTTCAGTGTTTGTTTTGCGAGGAGTCACTGATATATTGTGGTTTCTGATTCGTCCCATCTTCATCGAAGGATGGAATGCAGTTTTATACTTCATACTAAAGGTTCCTAACAATTTTTCTAATATGAGGAATGAAATGCAAATTTTGAATTTGAAAGAAAACGAATATCGTGCTATAACTAAAGATCCATTTGGAGCACAATGGAATAGAACGACCAGGACATTCATCTTATCCAACCTTGGTCGCTTTTGGAGATATGGATTGGTTGTTGCTAGCTTTTATCAAAAAAACCATCAAAGGGGACGCATTTCCAAACAGTTCTAGAAGAACTAAGTTTTCAAACGCTCCGAATGGCGAATATTCAAAATATCAATCCAAATGGACTTCTAAATCTGTTAAAAATGCAGTTCCACACCTAAGACTGAAAAGACAAACAGATGTATTTGGTCTGTCTTTTGTTATTGCTTCAACTGTTGTTCTTTCTATACAGTTTGTTCCGTCCATTTTACATATTTTGACTATATTTTTCCAATTATGTTCAGTGTTTTTATTTGGTGTATTTTCTGCCGCAGTTTCAAGTATCATTAGAGAAACCACATTTTACCAGAAGCTTGTCAGAATATTAGAGTCGAGTACCTCGTTGAGCGGACGATATCATAGGGAACAAGAAATGGGTTACCGGACATTCCGAGATACCATTGTAGATATTGTTGCTTGGGAAGTCACAGAGGGAGAACAAGAAAGACGTGATGTATTTTCGTACTTTCAAGAGCTATGGGAAGATAGTGTTTGTCGTACAGAAGTTGTTTTGCGCAAATTTCCTTCTTTTATTAATGTAGATTCATTTTCGAAGAAATGGCATCTTCTATCACTGTTTGAAAAAGAAGTGTCATAAGATATGAACTGAAAAAGATATTAAGTTTTGACTTAAAATATTAAGGAGCTAAACTGCTAAAATAAAAACCACTACGAGCTAATAAATTTATCTCCTTGCTCTGCTAACATGTGAGCACTTTGCTTAGCATCAAAAAATAAAGCGTCTGCCTCTTTAACATCTTCTTCAGTAACTTGCTCTCTACCGGCAACACGACTAAGTATCCCTGCTGGCGTCAACAATTGAACAGTATATCGTAGACTCGTTCGACTACTGATATCTGCAAGCGCCTTTAAAGAATCTTCTGTGATAGGTATATTTTCCAACTAAGTTATCTCAGTTTAATGAATGGCAATCCCTACAATCAGAATAATATAAATACAATACCTTTGCCCGGATAGATAGAATTTCCGAAACTTCTTCCAAATTATACGGTTGCGTTCGGATAATCATACAACGGTCTAATAAATCTACTGGCAAGCCATGAGGTCCTTTTACATCTGTTCCCCTTATCTCTGTCATTCCACGGTTGGTAGCAAGAATCACAATAGGAGCAATGTTAGATTCCAGTGCACGATTCAAATAACTAAAACACTCGATGTCTAGCATATGTACTTCATCTAGGAACAAGACCCCAGGAATTAACTCTGCTATACCCTGCTCAATAAACCCAGAAACAATTTGATTGACTTCCATTCGCAACTTGTCCGTAATTTCCGACTTTCTTGGAGTTTGGAGGGAATTTAAAATACTGTGAATATCCTTACCACCTTGTGGTTTTGCATTGGCAACATCTAAATCATGAAGTGTCAGGTCCTGAACGACTTCCTTTCTTTTATGAGGGTCTCCTTTCGGCAAGGGAACAAATTCATCTGCTTCTAAGTCATATTCGTTTGCAAATGCCTCACTTCTTCCAACGCGTCTTACTGCACCAGAATTGGCATCAATATAAATAACATCTCCTATAGTTACCTTTTCACTTAGAAAGCCTTCATAAATAGAAGCATCCAATTTCAGTTGTTTTGTTCCCTTGGAGGCTTTGAGACCTAAAGAATGCATTATAAACAATCAATTATGAGGAAAGCAAAATCACTAGTCTCGATATACTTACTTATATAGACATGGCTGATTCTCTTTCCGTAGCTATCTAAAGGATTTTCCGTTTCTTCGGGTCTCAGTTCCACTACCTCACCTTCATAAACTTCTTTCATTTCTTTAACTCGTATTCCTATAGCTCTTCTGAAGTTTTCCATTAGAATTTCCGTCTTTTTTACTTCGGAAGAGTACACTTCAGAACCATTTAAGGGACAGAATGGAACACGAGCACCAAGTTCACGGGCTAACCCTAGAGCTAATGCTGTTTTTCCTGTTGCAGGAGCTCCAGCCAATAACAGAGCACGACCAGCCATTTTCTTACTTCGTATAAGTTCCAACACAACACCCGCTGCTTCTCTGGCTTGTTCTTGTCCAACAAAGCCAGCAGCACAGTGAAGAGCAGTTCCTGTGCACCTCATAAAATACTTGCTAATCAATGACAACCACACTTACCATCAGGAGCTAATCCTAAGCCCTTTACATGAGAGTGAATAGCAACTCTTTGTTTTTTTGAACTGCTGGAGCGAATATGTTCAATTCTCATCAAAATCAAATGGAATGGGTAAAAGTGCCTGTGGGCGTCGTCATGGATGAGGTGAGACAAAACGAGTTGGAGGATGAAAGCATTGCCTAATAGCCAGTTCTGCTGCAGAAAGTTTCATGTTGAAAGGGCAAGACGTTTCTGACAACACACTTGAAGAATTATTGTAAAACTGTGTACTGATATAGTTGTGTGTATTTGATAGGGGTTTTACTGTGCTTTGAAGAAAGTTTCTTTGGGGTAAGCTTCCTTCTAGTTGAGAAAACTTTGCATGAGGATGAAAGAATAGTTTGCTGACACCTCTTGTACGAGAGCTTTGCTCAATGAACGCAAGCTAGTTTCTGAAATTCTATTTGGTTTTTTTACTTTGTTTTTAACTGTGTTTTGCTTGTTATTAGATATGGCTTTCGTTGAAGACGCAATGACCTTGTAACAGATGTATCAAGTTGGCATATAATATCCCGGTATCTGGTTTTACCGACATCAAACTGCACATAGTCTTTAGTATGATTGTTTTTTAAGAGAAAATAAAGACAGCGCACTTGATAATCTTTCTTGTGGTGCAACGACTACTCCAGAGGAATAGCCATTGGACAGAATTTGGAACAGCAGTCACTAGTCCATTTAAGAGTTTCGTCTTTATATTTGAAGCATGAAGCCTAGTATTCCAGTTTCTACTATATTTAAGAAAGGTTTTCAAGCCTGTTATTCTTATAGATTAACCAGGACATCACGCGATGCTTGTTCTTTCCATCCAATCTTCTCTCACAAGACTCAAGTCTTTCATTCCTCCGAAATCAAAAGTGATCAGTATGGAATATTAAAGAACCAAAATAGTTCATTACCTAGGAACCATGTACGTCACAATAGTGTTGCAAGTACGGAATACTATTTTCCTGGGGCTATTGGTGCCCCCTATACTGAGAAACTTCAGATAGTTACTGGAGAAAAACAAGGGAGAATTCCTTGTTTCCGAATTATGAACGAAAAGGGAGAAATTCATCCTTCTGTTGAGAAAGAATATCATCCTGACTATCAACTGGAGACATCTTTTATGGTGTCTCTATATGAGTGCATGCTAAAGTTACACGTCATGGATACTATGCTGTACAGTGCACAGAGACAAGGAAGAATTAGTTTTTATATGACAAGTTTCGGAGAAGAAGCAACCTCAATTGGTTCTGCTGCAGCATTAGACACACAAGACGTTATCTTTGGTCAGTATCGAGAACAAGGGGTGCTCTTATGGCGAGGCTTTAGCTTTGAAGACTTTTGTAATCAGTGTTGCAGTAATCTTTATGATTCAGCTAAAGGAAGACAAATGCCTGTCCATTATGGCTCTAGAAAACTCAACTTTTTGACCATTTCTTCTCCTTTAGCCACACAAATTCCTCAAGCGAGTGGTTATGCTTATGGAATGAAATTAAGTAATGCAAAACATATTACTGTTTGTTATTTTGGAGAAGGTGCTGCTTCGGAAGGCGATTTTCATGCTGTAAGAAATAGCACAGTTTCTAATGATAAGCAACCATTTATTTTCTTTTTAGGCATTGAATTTTGCAGCCACATTAGAATGTCCAATACTATTTATTTGTCGGAACAATGGCTATGCCATTTCAACTCCTGCAAAGGAACAATATCGTGGAGATGGTATTGCTGGAAGAGGTCTAGCGTATGGAATTGATAGTATGCGAGTGGATGGCAATGATCTTTGGTCAGTCTATTTTTCAGTGAAGGAAGCAAAAAAGAGAATTCAGACTACTTTCCGACCATTCTTATTAGAATTACTAACTTATCGAGGAGGACATCATAGTACCAGTGATGATTCTTCTCGTTATCGACAGAGACAAGAAATTGATATGTATTCTGAGCATTTAAGTCCTTTGCATCGCATGAAAAAGTTTCTAGAATTTCGCAAATTGTGGACAGAAGAAATGGAAGAAAGTTTTATTGAAGAGCAAAGAAAACAACTCTTAAAGGCGTTGGAAGACGCTGAATCAGCGCCAAAGGCACCTTTAGAAGATCTGTTTACAGACGTTTATGACCAATTGACACCAAATTTGGAAGAACAGAAAGCATCACTTTTTGCGTTTCTAGACAGACAACAAAAGAAATAAGTTATTGAAGGAAAGTTTATAATCTTTCGCCTGATATAGGATAAATATTTACATTATATTCCTATTCACGGGAATCATAAAGTTTGATTCTTTATCCACTCTCCGAGAATGTTCTGGTTGAAGACTTCCATATGGTTCGCTTCTTCCTTCGTTCTTTGTAACCTTCTGAGGAAGATAAGTTATCTGCGTATCGCTGCTTCATTTTTTGTTCAGTAAAAGGCTGTTTTTCAATGTTATCAAAACTCTCTTTTTTCCTATCTTCACCTTGTATTTCATGATGGTTTCGACTCTTTGAAGTAGTTCGTCGAATCCACATTTTTCCTAACGGTCTTATCAACTTTTGATATCTTTCCTTATTTGGAAACTCTTTCCAAGAATCCACCCGTATAAAATTATACGAATCAAAACGATCGAAGGATGTCTCCTCATGGAGAATTTGTGCTTCTTCAAACTTGTCTGGAAAAGTTGGAATATCCTCTTCTTCTCCATCTTCACGTCTATGTTTCAAAAACATATTATAAACAACCAAATTACGCCTTCTGTTGGGTTTTGTCTTGTCTTTTGATAAACTTTGGGCGCCGTCTACCTTGGAACCTGGTGACGACTCAATGGTGTTTGAAATAGTGCTGCGAGTTGTTTCTTCTGGTGCAGTTGACGACGACTTTTCTTCTTTCCGCGTACTCTTGTTTCTTCCTTTAACAACATGGTTCTTTCTATGAATGACTGTTTCTTCTTTCAATGTTGCACTATTGGATGGGTCGATTAATTTCTTGTCCACAAAGTTCTGTTTTTCATAACTGTCTGGTACGGTTAGATTTCTGTTCCTGTCTTTGTGGAACCCTTGATATTCTTCTTGAAAACGTTTTAGGAAACCTCCATCGACAACTTCATCAATATCTTGCCACTCACTGTGGTAGGATATATCAACTGGGAACGATGACACGTGGTCTGTTCTTTCAGCTTTGTTGTGTCTCTTCTTTATAGCTTCTTCTGAGAAGACTGCATCCTCAGGTACCTGCTTATCTAAGGTAGCCATAACTTGCATGTGCTTTCTATGGCCTCTGAGTAATTGTAATGAACGGTGACAGCCTCAACAACTATCGACACTCTTTACTTCTTGCACCTTGTTAAAAATACTTCTACTTACACTGGGCGAATAGGATTCAAAGCCTTTAACTGTTTTGTGCAATGAATATTTGTGTTTATATTCCCTATGGTTATTCTACAACTCCTTAGAGGTACTTTACAATGATATAAAGACACTGATCTTGACTCCTACTCTTCATCCCCACAAATATTCTCCTTGGCACAACAGCCACAACAACACCAATCAATCACCAAACTCGCAATTCTCCTGTCTTTAAAATTACATTCAACGACATTATGAATAGAGAATAGAATAACGCGTATCATGTGACGAACGGAAGCTTAAAAATAAAAACAAGTTCAATACCAAAAGATATACAATAAGAGAAAAGCGAATCAAAGGCTCTCTTCGCAGAATTACCAAACATAAAGCAAAGAAACGGTCGCATATTTTCAATGCCTTTTGTATTATTCGAGGAGCCCGTCTTATTCGCAATGGACGATAACCAGAATAATTTGTTTCTGTAAGATTCCAATCTCCAGTGGAAAACAGTGAAGACGAAGGACGTTGCATTGCATCCGTAGCTATTGCTTCTAATTGAGAGGCTCGACGTCTTTCGGTCTCTAACTGTGATGCTAAAACACGATTGGTACTTCTCAGACTTTCAACTTCTCTCTGCTTCTGTAATAACGACTCTGTCAATTCATTCAATTTTAATTCCACACCTTTTGTATCTTCTCCATTTTCTTTCCTAGTTGACCCATTTCCTTCCAGAACACTACTTTTGTTGCTTTCTTTCTCTTCAATAGACACCTTTTGTAGTGACGCCAATTGGGACTGAAGTTGTTGAATCTGTTGCTGTTTCCACTGCAACTCGTGCATCAAGTTCTCTTTGTTCTGCAGCCACTCTGAAAGACAATGAGAAAATAAACTAAATAAATTAATGAAAACTTACCTATTCTCTCCTTCTCATAAGAATCTTTATTACTTGTCATGTCTTGTAACTGTCCTTCTAATGCCTCAACTTTCTTCCTATAGTTTTCTACTTGCGTTTCCAATGCTTCCCGAATGCTCTTCAAATCCTTTGTTTGTTGTTTTTCGGTGAACAAGTTGCGTTCCCACTGCGCTTCTCTTTCCTGGAATGTGAATAGCCGACTCTCTAAATCCCTTATTTTCTCCTGAAGCGTCCGTCTCGTTGTTTGATGGGCTATCCTTTCCTGCTCTAAATCCTCTGATAATCTTTTCATTTCTTCATGAACAGAACTATGCAAAGATTGGTACTCTTCTGTACTTTTGGCCAACTGAAACTGTAATGTTTTTACTTGTTCGTTCATACCTATAGTTGCTGATTGAGTTCTTTGATAGATTGTTCCCGTTCCTGTAGAGCCATGCGGTATGCTTCTTCTGTATCCTTTTGATTCCTTTTCTCTTCTTCCAATCGCCTTGCCAACTGCTCCATTTGACTCTCCAACTCGAGCAGTTGTTCATCTCTTTCTTCTTGTAAATACTCCGAACGTTTCTTTTCTTCTTCAAGTTCCCTTTCCAGGGTCCCCAGTTGTTCTTTAGCTCTTTGGAGTTGTCGCGCATAATCATTCTTCTCCTTGGTCAAGAAAGCTAACTTCTTTCTCCACTCGCTCCAAGCCAAAGTTGAATCGACAGGTTGCCGACTTGTCTCTTGGGTAGAAAACCGCTCTTCTGAGGCATTTGAGATAGTTGCAACATCTGTAAAATCGTCGTCTGCTTTCGATTTTCCTCGTGCTTCATCAGTTTGTTCCTGATTTCCTGTAAGACTCGAAAATCCTACTCTGTTACTTTCCACAGAATGCGTTGTTGAGTCACTTTCTGAGCCATCCTTATTTCTAACATGTTCATATCCTCTATTCTCCTCGCCTGATTTACCTTTCTTCAAACGCTGCACTGAAACGCTTTTGGCTTCATTGGAAGTAGACTTTTGTTGCTGGTCTTCCCAAAAGTCCATATCTTGCCACTCGTTCCGGTTATTTAACTGTTCGTCCCAGTCAGAACTTTCCAGAGCAACTTTACGAGAATAGTTGGCAACATTCTCATCAAAAGATTCTAAAAAGTCTTCCGCTTTTCTTAAGGTTCGCTGAATAAAAGACATGGCGCCACTCTCTGCTCCAACCAAACTCAATTGCTTTTCTTCATTTTTGCAAATGCTCCAAAGATTTTGGTGTTGCTGGTTCAGTGTTATTTTTCTTTATGATTTTGCAGTAAGTATTCAACATAGTGAGAATTGAATAGATAATGGAAACGAGTAAATAGCTTGCTTGGGAAACATGTTGTACCAATTGCAATGGAGGTTTAGTGTGCAATGGGCAATCTTGTAGTGGAGTGTTTCAGGTTGGCAGCTTGAACTTTTGAAGTATGTTCTCTCTGTAAATCTATGAAATAGGCTTGTGCAAATGTTTTACCCGGTCCTACAGGTTCTTGTCAGTTTCAGTGGCAATGTAAGACCAGTGCTTGGAGAATAGCAGTATTTGTGTAAGTATTGAGTTGATATTCTCTGGGTTGTTCTAACGCTACGGCTGTTTGTTGTTTATAGCATTGCACTGATAATTGGTATTGGTGCTATACTCATTGGTACTTATCTTGTATTTCGTTGGATATCTTATCGCAAACTTTCTCGATATCCCAAACCACATGTCGTGACGAATGTATCGTCGACACAACCTCACGCCTATTATCCTTATTATTATGCACCTAATTCATCGGTGCCAACAGTTTCTAGTTATTCCTCTTCATTGACACCTACCTATCATTATTCTTATGTTCCATCAGCACCTCCTCCATCTTATCGTCCATAAAATAATATCAAAGAACATAATCTTTTTTAAATAAACGATCTATTTATGGTAATTTTCTTTGATTGCGAGTTCCTTTCAGTGGTCCATGCAGTCTATCCCAAGTCGTTTCCCAAGGTGGTTCAAAGTACGTTACTTGTGCAACTATTGCCAGCAACAGATATTTCAAGAGGAATGGTTACAGTTTCTTGTTTGTCCATTAACCAAAAAACCCCTACGCTTTGATGCAGTAAGAAAATTCTGGTTTTCCAGTTGTAGTTGCTGATGGTTGCAGATGAAACAGGAACTTGTGTGCGATGAATTACAAACAAGTTATCCGGTAAGTTTCACTGCTAGCTGCATACTTTATTTGGTTAACCTGGGGAGTTCTGACAGTTGAAAGATGGAGTTCCACTTTTAACTTGTTGGGATGGAAAGAAACTAACCGATCAACAACCACAGAGTAGTGCAAACCAAGGTTAATCATTGCAGAATATCTTTAATTGGCCAATACGGTTTAGTGAAGTGGAAACAAGTGTCTGGTAAAAGCAACTCCAAACGACTCGTCTCGAAACTTGTCAACTTTTTTTCGCATTGCTTGCTAACTCAATGAGTCACCGAAGAAAGCTGAGCTATTTTGCTTACTTGCATTGCTGTTATTTGTTCCTCTGACAATTCAAATAGAACTTTCTCCATAAATGTGGCGTATTCATCAGCACTTGTCGCTAAATAACCATTTCTATTACCATATCATTGTCATTTAATCGAATATGAAAGGAAACATAATACTCACTTTTCATGATCAATAATATCTTTTTCCACTCCTCCTGAACGATGAGCAATAGGGATGATTCCAGCAGCCATGAATTCTACAATACTAATACCTTAAACAGACCCCTTTAGAAAAGAAAACAAACAATATAAAATCTACCAACCGAAATGCTCATTTTGCATGGTATGCAAAGCCACAGTTGCTTCCGATAGATATCGCTTTACTTGTTCATGGCTGGCATTGACGACCCATCGAATATACTGAGATATTTCTAAAGAGAAACAATGTATATACTTAAAGCCAACACGGACGGTGAATCTTACCTAACTCTTCAGCCAATCGTTTTAGTCCCGATACTCTGTCCATATCTTGTTGATTTCGCGTACTGCCCATGATTACCAAAAGTAGATCTATTGAATGTTTCGGAATTAGAGAAAGTGTCTTTTATACTGATAGATATCTGTGTAGACAACCTTTACATTTTGTCTTCCAATTTCGTTGAACCAGTCTCTGAATAGCATAAAGTTGCAAGGAATGATTTTTCTCTTCTCGAAATTGCGACAAAGATACCAAAAGATGACGTTTACGACCCGATAAACTCAATTGTAACCATTCCTATTCAGTCAACAAAAAAGTGTATTCCATCCAAAATATTCGTCAGTCTCCTAAGACTTACTTCCACTGCACAAGGAGGATAGACAACATTTGGAACTTGTGGCTTCCATAAATACAGAATATGTTCCTTTGTCCAAGAAGAGTTCACCTAAAGTTATTCATTTACATCATTGTATTCATCAAGAATGGAAGTTTTATGTTACTTGCCATAACAACATCTGCACATTGTCCGGCCAAACGATATAGAAATATCAATACCTACATATACAGTCAACTCTGCCACACTCATCTGAAACTGTAATATCTACCCAATAATAAAATAACTTCACGCTTGTTATTATGATGGATTTTGCAATGATGCTTCGATTATTGTATTTCACTTGTCGTTTCTGTACTACCTGCAACAGTTTCTTGATGAACACTGTCAAATGAAGTAAAAACACATCATCAAACCTCCAACATATCTTTGGAAACAGTAGGATAATGAACATAACAACCAATATAACAGCCAAACAGTAAACGAGCTATTACCATTGACGCTGCAAATCCTGTCGTGTCGATAAATACACTAGGCGTGAATCTCATCATGGCCTAATGTGCTTATGTAAGCTTCCTTCTCGAGATACAGAACTCAAATACTTCCAACGTAACAAACATTGAACCGATCGCTTGTCCAAGAAGTGTACATGTAGGATATTCTTCAGCTTCTAGACAAAGAATCACGACCCTGGAAACGCTTTGATAGACTGCAAATTACCTAATAGAAAGCTGGACTCTAGTAGTTGCAATTCAAAACGTGGAGGTACAACGATTCCAAATTGCTCATACACCTTTTGAGTCATATTCTAAAAACATCAATCATTACTTCCTCAATTTTGGTTTAGTCAAATACCTCCACAGTTATGTCGGAAGCCGTATAAACAACAATTTCACAACAAGGATAGTTTCTTAATAGATAGTTGATTTCCATCCTTATCCAAATAAGCAAACAAAATATAGATGACCCTTATGTTCTCACTTACCATAAGACTCTTTCTCCTCCACCACCAGCATAACAGAAAGGATGAAAGAAACCTATGGATATTTTCTTTCTCTGATTGACAAAATCATTGACTTGTTCTATATTACAGCGTCGTTTATAATAAACTTTGCTAGTAAATAATAATAAAAGAATACTACAAATAGTAAACAACAACAAGAAAATCTCTAACCACATAATGAAACGGACCGACTGATCCTTTGGTCAAACAAATATCACAGAAACTTTCCATTTCTTCTTTGCTTTCACAACGAACCCTCATGTTATATTATATGTTTTCTTTTTTCTCTTTCAAACATTGTCAAAAAGCTTTTCTTCTTTCACTTTTTGCTTGTCAAGAAAAGAATCATTGTACACGGTTTTGTGGCTTGATTATGTAGAAAATATTTCATGAGAAGCTAAAAATTTGGAAAATGGCTTTTAAAGTAAGCGTATGTTTCCATGTCTATTAAACTGAAGTTACCGCACATATTGAAGACTAATTTCTTGCAACTTGTTGAACAGTATAGAATTCCACCTGTGAAACATAGGCAACCTAGTTACAACAAACCCTCCTTGTTGTTGATCAAGCATTTCGAATGTTCTTCTTATGATATTTATCCAACAATCTTTCAAGAAGAATAATACTTGGTGCAAGACGTCGATTTAGCCTAATATTACAAGCAGTATAAGATGATATTCAATGCTGCTGTAAAGAATGTGCTAGTCACCTACCACTGATGATGTGTTAGGCACCATTCTTGACTCGACAGTTGAGATAAATATGCCAGCATTTCATTCCTTTCTTCTAAACCACCATCATGTCCAATATAACTCATCAAAGAAACAAGTCCTCCATACTGCACTTTCGGAAGTAATTGCTCTAAACTATTCCTAGTTGAGGAAGCACTAGTCGTAATACTACGATCACTGCCTGGCAAATATCCCAAATTATAGTTGATTACTCGAACACTCCCATCCTCTAAATAACGAGCAATATCTTCGTGGCTATGACAAACGTACTTGATCATAGGCCTCTGAGAAACTTCTAATATTGACTCGATTAGAGCTTGAGTTGTTTCTATCGCACAAGGCTGTACATCACAAGCAAGAACAAACCCATTGGGACCAACCAGCTCTGCCAGACGAACGGTATCTCTACCCTTCCCACAAGTAGCATCAACACAAGTGTCCCCTGAATGAATATAACTTGTCCATATGGAGTCGATAAACTTTCTCTGCTGCGATAGAAATTCATGGCTGATACATGTGGCGTACAAACAGAGCTTCTTACTTACGCTTTTGCTGGTTTTCCTTGTTCTTTGATTACAAAAGTATGTAAATACGGTCCAAGCTAGTTGATGGCAATCTCGCATTGACTTGTTCTCCCATTCATCTTTCTTAGGTGTATCCGTCATGTTTACCTTTTTATTATTTTATGAAAAGCCCTTTCAAAAACTTTACATTTCAAGACAAAGAATTTTTCCCGATAATTTTATAAACAGGAAAAGTTACGGATGCAACTGCAGATGTAATCCTTTCCGACAGCCCAGTGCGTTGCACAGTTGCTGTGTTGTTGAAAAGAAAACAAGTCCTATTCGTAGTAGGAAGTCTGGGAATATTTTGGACTTTCGATATTTCTGTGACAACCTGGAGATATACAGAGAAAATATTAAACGACGTGGTGTAAACATTGACGTTGACCATATACGAGACCTATACAAGCGGCAGTGCGAGTTACTTTCCAGAGTTCAGCTTTTGAGAAAACAACGTAATGAAGTTGCAGAACGCATGAAAGATGTTGCTATTCTATCGCCACAAGATAGATCGACTTTGATTGAACTTGGAAAGTCTTTGAAAGAACAAGTGTCTGCCACTGAAGAAGAGCTCACCGTTCTCGAAAATCAGCTGTTCACAGAAGCCATAAAAATTCCCAATTTGACGCATCCAGCAGTTCCTATAGGAGATGAATCTTGTGCAAGAGTATTGCAAGTTGTCAAGAATTCATTAGATGAAATAAGTGATTCCAAGCTTCGAAGTCATTTAGAAGTGATCGACGCGTTGGATTTGGCCGACTTTGACAATGCTGCCAAGGTTAGTGGGCAAAAATTCTACTATTTAAGAAATGCTGCGGCATTGTTAGAAGTGGCTCTAATCAACTGGTCTATGCAGCAAGTTTCATCGAAAGGATATATTCCTCTGACCACTCCAGATTTAGTTAGAGAAGAAGTTGTTCAGGCATGTGGCTTCCAACCTCGTGGAGAAGCTTCCCAAATATATCGTCTCGCAGAAGGAGATCTCTGTCTCGTAGGAACCGCTGAAATTCCACTCGGAGGATACTATATGAACACGATATTAGAAGAACAAAGTCTGCCTATCCGAATGGTCGCATTTGGCCATTGCTTTCGTAGAGAAGCTGGATCAGCTGGTCAAGCGTCAAAGGGATTATATCGAGTCCATCAGTTTTCAAAGGTAGAAATGTTTGTTATTTGTCAACCAGATCAGAGTGAGTCGATTCATGAAGAGCTTTTGAATATACAAAAAGTATGTCAATATATACATTTGATCTAAAAGATACTAAATTATTCAATCAGGAGTCATTTTCATCGTTAGGATTGCCCTATAGAGTATTGGATATGCCCTCCGAGGATCTGGGGAACCCTGCCTATCGCAAATACGATATTGAAGCGTGGATGCCAGGAAGAATGCAATACGGAGAGATTAGTAGTGCTTCAAACTGTACAGACTATCAAGCAAGGAGGCTCAATATTCGTTATCGTGACCTCAAGGGAAATATTCGTCATGTTCACACCTTGAATGCTACTGCTTGTGCAATTCCACGGATAATTCTAGCCATTTTAGAAAATTTTCAACAGACTGATGGTCATATTGCGATACCTGAACCACTGAGAAAGTACATGGGGAATCTGTCTTTTATATGAGTTTGTAGAGAGAGAAAAATGCTTGCCTAAAATGATTGTTTTGGCGCCATTATTTTGATAGCTGCAGCCCTCTTGTATCGATGAAGGAATAGCTCACTAAGAACAACATTGGTGGCATGCTTCACTGGTTCCGTAGATAATAAACAAAACGGTATAGGAACAAGTTTGTGAAAACATGTCTGCCAGTTGGCCTATTTCTTTAAA
Organism: Galdieria phlegrea; assembly: GCA_006232345.1. Lineage (NCBI taxonomy): Eukaryota > Rhodophyta > Bangiophyceae > Galdieriales > Galdieriaceae > Galdieria > Galdieria phlegrea. The sequence continues at coordinate 249,393 of SDGA01000103.1, forward strand.
ACCTCTGGCAAAGTATCTAGTTAGAGCAAAGGCATGACTTGGTTTTTCTTTGTTTGTAAGACTCTCGTTCAAACAGTGTTTATAGGAAGTGGAACACATTGACCCCTTGGTTGCTTATGCTTGTAGGTATTTGTACCTTTCTGTATTAACACGTTTTCACTAAAGAACTTACAAGGTCGTTTCTATGCGTGTGATTTGGGTTTGAAAATTCGAGATAAGAAAGATGCCGATGCAACAAAGTTTCTTAAGGGACTGATAGAAAAGGTGTGAAATCTAACACTTTTTGTTCGTATCCAAACTTATGAAAACCAAGTGTGAGACGGAGAGGTCTTCAATTGGAGATTTGACACAATTGAAAGACCACGTCGAAGATTTTGCCTTGAAAGTATTTTATCGTGCTGATAACGAAGACAGAAGTGGTAACGCTGACCGTACAACTGTTCGTATGTTTTATGCGGCTTTATGTTTTCTCGAAGTGTTGAATTCCTTGACTGAACCCTCAGAAGATATCAAAGAAAAAATAAAATACTGCAAGTTTAAGGTTGCAGATATTTCCCGGTGCTTGCGTGCTGGTACGAAACCGACCCCAGGTCCACCTGACTTGAACAAAGAAGATCCATATGAGGAGCAAGTCAGTCGCCAGGATCTGTCATTGCTTGCTAACGAAGAAGATATCACTGTTTCTGCAAGTCAAGAAACAGAAAGGGGGAATGAACACAATGATGGTACCGCATCAGAATGGAATTCATCACCACTCGATAATAACTTGGTAGAAACTCAGAAAGCCGCTGAGAATCAAACTCTTGGAAACGAGACGGAAGATGACGTCCTCAATAGAATTTCAAAGAGTTTGAGCCAGTCATCAGAAGAGGACGGAAACAGTTGGAAATTGAGAGACGAAGTCTCTCCGAGTGGTAGAATAGAAAGCGGACCTCTTTCTAAGCAGCAACGGTCTTCTCATGAAAATATGCAAACTCTTTTGGTAGCTCAGAAACATGCCAAGTATGCTGCCAGTGCACTTGATTTTCAAGATATTCAATCAGCTTTGAAGGAGTTACGCCAGGCATTGAAACTGTTAGAAGAATGTAATTACGAGCAATAAAAACAAACAAATGTATCAAATGAAAATCTGTCGAAGAACAGTTTTGAAGACTTTTTAATGGCACCGATTGCCAATGGCGGCGAACTTTCAGAGGCGCCATTTATTCAGAAGAACTCTTTCTATATAAAGATGGTGCCACTGCTGCTGAAATATTTGATAGTCCTCAAGTGAGTAGCGATATCTCAGTGAAAGCTCCTATTTTGTAACTGTTGCTTGTTTCTGCAGAATGCTTATGGATATTCGTATAACGACTTTATTCTCCTTCCGGGACACATCTACTTCAGACATGAGCAAGTTAATTTGCGTACAAAGCTTACTAGAAACCTCGATTTGAATGCGCCTTTGGTGAGCTCTCCTATGGATACCGTGACAGAAAGTGAAATGGTGTGCGTGTATTTACTGAATCCGTTGTTGCATATTAAAGAACATTTTAGGCGATAGCAATGGCACTTCAAGGTGGTATTGGTGTCATTCATTGTAATAATACTATTAAAGAGCAACGAAAAGAAGTGGAACGAGTCAAACGTTTTGAAAATGGCTTCATCACTGACCCGAAAACTCTTGCACCGTACGATAATGTTTCCGATGCATATGAACTAAAGGCAAAATATGGTTTTATGGGTATCCCGATAACTCAGGATGGCAAAATGGGAAGTCGACTATTAGGTATTGTAACCAAACGTGATGTAGAGTTTGTAAGGGACTTGAGTACACCTCTCTCAGAAGTTATGACGTCAGAGTTGGTCACCGCACCTCAAGGATGTACTTTAGATCAAGCCAATGAGATGTTGAAAGTTTCAAAGAAGGGAAAGCTGCCAATTGTTGATAAGGAAGGTTGCTTGGTAGGACTTGTTTCTAGAACAGATTTGACCAAAAATAGAGATTATCCAGATGCCAGTAAAGATACCATAAACAAGAAACTGTTATGTGCAGCAGCGATTGGTACTCGTGTGCAAGACAGAGAACGCTTGGATGCACTAGTAGAAGTAGGAGTGGATTGTATCATATTAGATTCGTCACAAGGCGATTCTGTATTCCAAATTGAAATGCTTCGTTACATAAAAACAAAATATCCGCATCTGCAAGTGGTTTGTGGCAATGTTGTCACTCAAAATCAAGCCTATCATTTGGTTCAAGCAGGTGCAGATGCGATTAGAGTTGGAATGGGTTGTGGTTCTATATGTACAACACAGGAAGTTATGGCATGTGGAAGGCCTCAAGCTACTGCAGTCTATAAAGTAAGTCTATGATGTTTACAGGAAAATGCTTTATCTCAAGGTGATTGTTTATAACAGGTTTCGAGAGTCTGTAAAGAATTTCACGTTCCTTGTATTGCTGATGGAGGAGTTTCATCGATTGGACATATCATTAAAGGTCTTTCCTGTGGTGCTTCCACCGTCATGTTAGGAAGTATGCTTGCTGGAACGGAAGAAGCTCCAGGAGAGTATTTCTACAAGGATGGTATCCGTCTGAAAAGATATAGAGGGATGGGATCCTCGGAAGCTATGAAGAAAGGCTCCGCTTTGCGCTATTTCTCAGAAGATGACCGTATAAAAGTTGCACAGGGAGTCAGTGGTGCAGTAATTGATAAAGGAGGTATCAAAAGATATGTTCCTTATCTATTGAGTGGCATTCGACATGGTTTTCAAGACATGGGAGTCACATCTGTCTATCAGTTACATGAATGGGTCGACACAGGAAAGCTACGAATGCAATTGCGCACACCTGCTGCACAGTTGGAAGGGAATGTACACTCCTTTTCACTTATGAGAAATCAAACGTTTAGTCACATGGATAAAGCAAGAGATTATTTGCTGCGGGCAAGCTTTTTGTTTCTTTCCTTTTGTTTTCTTCTCATTCCTAATAAAATAGGAAAGGGTATGTTTGGATTTTTCCTTTTTTGGATACCTGACCTTTTATCAGTTGATTTCCTCCAGCTTCATGTTGGGGAACTTACCGAGTGTCGCTAAAGTCTGCTTCCAAAGCGTCGAAGTTTCCTTCTCATTTTTCAAAACAAACTGTCTGACATGCTCTTGTTCCTGTCGTACAAAGCGATACATATCAACCACATTACACGCTTGACGATTAGTTTCCTTTTCGTTCAAGTCCAACTTGTGTTGGTTTGAGTTCTTATTTTGCGGCTTTCTTTTTTCTGTTTTCTTTGGTATTTTTGGTTTCTTACGAATGGATTGCTCTTCCGTATTCAAGACAGCTGTTTTCAACGCAGAATCCGTCTCAGACTTGTGAAGAGTTGGGGTGCATTGGATGTCATTTCGAGTTACTTTCTTCAATTTGGGACCTTCTCGAGGTGTTAACCAATCTATACGAGTCCCACTGGTGTTTAATAAATGGTGTTCAATCTTGCGCTCAATATCTTCTATTGTCTCCATTCAAGTAGCAAAAAGTGTGGAACAGCAACACCCATCGCAATGACCCCAATAACAAATTGGACATTGCACGTTGTTAAAAACTTATTGTAATGGATGACGACATGAAACTTCACATTATTATGACGTAGAGGTCACCATCCACGTACACATATGGTATGGATAGTTTATACCTCTAAATGAATTTGTTTTTATTGATGTTCACCGTTTGTTCTTTAAGGTTGCTACAAGTTGTGAAAGTTGCCTTGCTATCATGTCATTGAAATCTTCCTGACCAAACACTAATATTTCAACATGAATTGCTGTTGAATAAAGAAACCTATTAACCAGAGACACTCAAAGGAGTCTTTAAGAGGAATTTTTGGGCAATAACCACTTAGCATATTAATAGGGAAATATCGGATTGGAGATGAAAAGAAATCTTATGGGTTGGAGCTTTGTACCTTGTTTCTTTTCTGCACATGAAACACATGCTTATTACCCACAAGTCAATAGAAAATTTTGTTTGACGCGTTTTCATACCAAGTGTACGGGTTATGTTTCGTATCGAATGAATATGAAAGACTACACTTCAGCAAACACAGACAAGTGGCGTTCCTTTGCCAAAGAACTCTATCAATCTTTTACCACAGAACAAACAAAGAAAGGAGATGAAAATGGAACGCAAGTTGAAAGAAACGAGAAAAGAGATGTGTCTGTTCCCAGTACCACTGAAGAACAGTCCGTGAGTCATATTCTTTTGTTTGAATGATGGCTTATATCTTTACTTCTCATAGGAGTCGGTGGAAGCTTGGAGACAGTGGAGAGAGAGTTCAGCGGCATTTCTTCAACAGAACGAACATCTAAAGCCTAGAGATACTAGAGAAGAAGCAATGGCTTGGAAAACTGTTGCACTGTCACTGTTAACCAACCAGCAGGAACAAACCGATGGAAAATACTCTGGCAAACTTGATTTTGTACCTAATGAAAAGGAAGTGTCGAATAATTCTATGAAAGCAACAAATGAGTCTTCTCTTAGCAGTGGTAGTAAAAATTTGGATCCGTTTCCTGACGTGAATGCGTCACCAAGCTTAAGTGCAAAGATAAATGAAGTTGCCAAGGTATCGTTTGATCACATGTTTCACTGTTTAAAATAGTCTGATAGAAATGCACAGGATATGCCTGGAAATGTCTTCAAGTTTTGTATTGATGAACATAACAACGTGTACCCCGTGTACCACACTACTGATTCACCATTGAATGTAAAAGAAGTAAGAAGTATGTTTATCGTATTTGTTTCCTTGTTCGTTATTGTAATTACTTTGGTAATAATAATAATAGGTCAAGAGAACATTTCTGAAGAGGCTTTAGAAGATAGCAGTCGAATGGCATGGGATAACTGGTTTCAAGTTGCTGAAAAGTTTGAACAGGATTTGCAGACCGACACTACTGCTGATGATGAGAACCCCTTTGAAGACATTGAACGTTGGAAACAAGTTGCAAGTGAATTAACAAGTACAAACTTTTCACAACATGAAAATGCATCCGATATGGACACAGAGAAAGAGACAAGTGTCATATCCATCAAAAAGGAAAAGTTGGCTTGGAAGACTTGGTTTTCTCAGCAACAGTATAATTTTTCTCCTGTCTTATGGGAACGATATACAAATAAAGCTCATAGAAAAGATAAAGAGTAAGTAATAAGAATGTTGTGCTAAAGTTTCATAACGATATGACTCCTTACAAGGAACTTGAATATGTATCGCCAGTGGATGACTGAAATGCAGTTGGAAGAATGAGATGGAATGGCATGGACGATTCAATTCTTGAGATAACAACTCCATTGTTTTATGAGTTTTATAAAGTTAACTTCCACCAACTCCACCATTCCACTTTTACAGCTTAAGAAAAGTGGAATCAGACCTTCTTCTTTTAGTAACTGGCCTCTAACTTCCACGGGAATACCTGAACTTGACAAGGCCTTGGGAGGAGGTTTACCACTTTCTGCACTACTTGTTTTGATAGAAGATTCACCCTCATGTCTCTACAAGTAAGTTATTGGAAACAAAAAAATATTGCCTACATATGAAACAGTTATAGGTCAGTTGTAGACCTCTTCATTGTCCAAGGAATAGCACATAGACAGACCGTTGCCTTGGCTGCTACAGACGAGAATGCAGAGAAAATGATAAGAAATCTTCCGAAGCGAAGACATTTAATACGAACTGGGAGGAAGGAGGAGAGTAGTTCAGCTGAATCACTGAGAATAGCTTGGCGCTATGCTATGTCTTCATCTCAAGCACAAAACAACACTAAGAATTCAGTAGCTTTAGACGTGTTTGGGGAACCTTTTGTGCAGTCTTTCGATCTAAGTCAACCAGAAGATTCAGAAGAATTATCTAAAGCATTGATATCCGTGTTTAGTGAAGAGGATACGGACTATTTGTCCTTGATAAAACATTTAAAAACTCATGTTGCCGCCAGTGAGGACAAGGGCTTCGTGAGTAGGCTCGTCATTCGGTCTTTTGGCTCTTCACTTTGGGAAAATGGTAGAGATGAACGACTGGCTATATTATTCTTATTGCAGCTTAGGAGTTTGATTCACTCGAGCAAGGAAGGTTGTGTAGCAATGATTTCTGTGCCGCCCGATACGATACGAGAAAATAAATTGATAAGCTCTATATTAATGCACTTGTCAGATGTTTTTCTCGAGTTGGATTCCTGTAAAGGCCAAGGAACAAGTCAGGTGAGTTGTCACTCGAGTAATGGATAAAGTACTCAAAGCTTTTGGCTCTAGTTGGGTTTAGGAGATTATCATGCATTGGCCAAGATTCAAAAGTATCCTCGGATAGGAGGACTATACTCTTATTTACCTGATTGTTCAACTTTTCTGTTGAAACGAAAAAGAAGATCATTGGAATGGACTGTAGCACATTCTTCACCAGAAGAAGAAAATGAACAAGTAGGAAGCTTTGAAACTGGCAAAAGATTCGATACAAAGAATTCCAAAGTGTCCTCTGCACCATCAGTAGATTTTTAAACAATAAAACGTTTTAAACCTTGGCTCAGTGATAAGAAACTGTTTCTGCCTAATTGAAATAGAGAATAGACTTGCTTGATTTGATGAATGAAAACTTTAACAGAACAACAAGTCATGTGATGCAAAGTTTGTGGTTGATGTTGGCAAGTGAAGTGGTGGAATTGACCCATTGGATTTTCAGCATCGTTACATAAAAGACCCGCCAAAAAGGAAACCTCTTTGTTGGAGCAGTTCTTGAATAGTCAACAGAACTTGCTTCTTCTGTACAACAAGACAACTGAATGCTTATTCCTCGTTCACGCTTTGCTGATGCTTGGAATTTACTGAGAACACGTTGCATTAAAAGTGGATTTCCTGTTCTTGTTTTTGTCACTTCTTCTGTAGACGCATTATGTAGTTGTCGAATTGTAACAGATTTATTGAAATCCGACTTTATTTCTTTTCATGTTTATCCAGTTTCCAGTTATACTCAACTACAGTCACTCTTTACGGAAGTTGAAGACACCACCACTTGGGAGTTTGCTATTCTGATAGAGTTGGGCGCGAAAGTAAGTTTGAATGAGTTACTTGATGAACAGAATAGGAAAGATACTGCGAAATATTTATTTGTTTGGGATACTCACCGTCCTTATCATTTATGTAATTTAGATAGTAGGGATGTCTATCTATTTGACCGAATGAGTCAAAAGTCATGGACAGCATTTTTGGAAAGTCTGCCTTGGGTAGGAATGGAAGATAAATCTGGTATTGTTGAACAGCCAGCAGATGACACCGAATCAGAAGAGTTTGAAGACGAGGAAGATGCTGTTGCACAAGTTGTTATAGAAGATGAAGAAACGGATGCAAATAACCCTTCTGCTGATTGGGACAATGAATCGATTCTTTCGACAACATCGGAAAAGAATGCCTATAATATTTTAGAGAATGTTTCAACTACTTGTCAACAAATATTGCCTAGCCCCTCAACAGAAGTTTCACGAAAACGACAAAGAACACAACATATTGCTTTGTCCTCCTCAACAGAACAAGATGCTGACCAAGTTGAAACAAGTGATTTTGAAAAGAGAAAAGCAGCATCTGTGTATTATGCTCAACAATATTGGGATTCATGTTCGACCTCTCTCTTGACTTATGTCCTTGCACGTGACACGAATCAAAGTAGCTTGAATACGTTATGGTTGGCAATTTTAGGTCTTACGGATCATTATTTGGATGAAAGGATAGATAATAGAGCCTATGAGGCGCAAGTTTCTTTTTTACAGAATGAGCTGAAAAGGTATCAGAAGATGACCACCGAACAGACACCTTTGCTTTATTTAGGTGCCCTTTCTGGTAACAACATGGAGAGTGTTTCTATGCAAGAGAAAGAAAATAAACCTACTGGCACAGAACATCAGCAAGGAGGCATTCGAATTATTTATAGTTTGGAATGGAAAATTGAATTGATGCGTCTTTGGACATTTTATGATGCTTTGATGCATTGCTCTGTATTTGTGAGTCATTTTGCCACTTGGAGACAAAAAGGACAAAGAGAAGTTTTAGAATTGCTGGCCATACTAGGAATACCATTGAAGGATGCGAAACAGTCGTGGAATCATATGAGCGTGAGGTCTAAACGCTTATTACAGTCTAAATTTTCGTAAGTATCCACTTTTCCTAAAAAAGATGGCATTCTTTGAAAGAAGGAGAAATAGTACGGCATGTCATCATTATGGATTGGAAAATATTAGTTTTCCGTCTTTTGTAAGGGTTGGTGTAAATGGTAGCTGTTTCTCAGCAATGGATATGGTCCTTTGTACTCGAGCACTTTTAAGTAAGTTGGAACCCAATAGATGAGTAGAAGACTGAACTGTAATTTATCTTGTTAGATTTTCTTAATGGTGATGAGTCTGTAGAACGAGGCTTTTGGACAGCCTATGAAGCTTTATTGGATTCCACTCGACTAATGGATGGTGTGCAAAAGGCCATTCAAATTCAACGATATTTAGTAGAAGAAGCTGCGGAAGTGGTGGATCGTCAGCGGATGCTTTCTTGTAAACATTTTCGATATATTATTTGGAAGGATTTCCCCAAATCTTGTTTATTTCATTGTTCTGTTTATAGACAGTTTTCGATTCTTATTAGGGAAACTATGTGGATGCAAAGGAATAAGGCTTTTCATTCCACTCGAAAACCTTTGTTATTTCTTGCAAAGTTATCTGAAAATGGTAAGATTGTGGATAAATCATGATGTGATTGAATGGATGATGAATTGCATGTGTAGAATGGAAAGTATGGCTTTTACCAACAGGCCGTGGAAGTCATCATTTTCTTCTTCAGTTACAAAAAGCAATTAGTGAACTACTTTTACATGTAAAAATAGAGCAAGGAAGCTTTGTTTATCGAATAGAAAATGGATATGAGAAAACTTTTTTGAGAAAATTACAAAATGCATAAAATTCAAATAATTATTTGTTCCTTTTCATCGAACGTTTCCTCATCAATGGAGTTGCCATGTTTCTGTTCGTCTTCACTATGGTCTCTGCACACTGATGTGCTGTCCACAAATCGACAGTGTGTAGTTAGTACCAAAAACTCGACTTTCTCTCTATTCTCATATTCTTTGCGCAACCCACAGAATTGTGTCACGGTTCTTCCTTTTCACCGGAAAACAAAAGGCTCCAACTGGAGACCGAAAAATAAGATCGATATGCAATGGTCAGCAGAAGAAATTTCTAAAAGAAATGCTGGTAAGATTCATCTCTTTGGTGTTAGAAAAGAATGTTTTATCCCTGTCTAGAACTTGAAACAGTCTATGGACCGGCAGAAATATTAAAGATACTTCCGCATCGGTGAGTATCCACTATCTTACTGGATCCTGGATGTATATCTATTTATATGGTTAGGTTCCCTTTTCTCCTGGTTGATCGAGTGGTAGAATTTGAAGCTGGCAAACGAGCAGTTGGTTTAAAGAATGTAAGTTGACGTCGACTTGTATATTGTTGTGTTCCCATTAAACTTGTATTTTGCCGCAGGTTTCGTTCAACGAGCCTCAATTTACTGGTCATTTTCCAGAAAAGCCAGTCTTTCCTGGAGTCTATATGTTGGAAGCACTTGCTCAGGTGAAAAGACAAACTTTTGGTTACATGTAGAGGAATCATTGACAAAAAGAAACTTAGTTGGGTGGTATTGTGATGTTACAACCTCCTATATCGGAGAATTATCGAGAATTTTATTTTGCTGGTGATGTATTTATTGTTATATCTTAAGGACAATGTTAAACATGAATAGGCGTGACTCAAGTTCGTTTCAGGAAACCAGTTATCCCAGGAGATACTTTAGTGATGCAGATGGAAGTTATTTCAGTACGTCCACAATTAGGCATTGGGAAGATGAGTGGGAAGTGAGTGACATGTTTCTTCGTAGCTCAGTGGTTTTCTTACTTTTGTGTTTCAGAGGTTACGTGGATGGTAAATTGGCTGTAGAAGGGGAATTTACCTTTTCCGTTCAATCATAACAATTCTTTCTATAAAGCATAGAATAACTGGCATTTCCCTAGCACCAAACACGATAAAATAGGACAAGTTTTTGGTTTGCAAGAGAAAATGACTAGCGACAAGAAATAAATAAATTGGGAAATCAAAACGTTCTCCGACGGTCATGTTGTGAAGATCAAGCCATGTAGCAATTTTGAATGGATGGCGTTTACTGTTTGTCCGTATGAGTTTGTGTTTCTTATGCCACCGGAAGAAACTTAGACGACAACCGGACGTCACACGTGAACTTTTCTAGTCCAGTATTCTTGCGTATTTCTTAAAAGCGTCAACACTTGACAGAGGTAGGAAAGCAAGGTCTCTCACCTGATGTCTTGTATTCATAAGAATGTCTCCATTCCATTCCTTTGTCACCCAACTTGTGAACAAGAGGACACAGTATGCCAATCTCTATTGTCGTATGATGATCAAAGCTGTTTGAGGAATACCGGTAGTTTCACTGCTTTATCTTCTATAAAAGGTTTGCTTCGAACAGATTGGAAACTGGAACGAAATTCAGAACAAGACGTGAAGCAGGTGGAAGATATATCATATCTGTCGTTCAAAATGCAGAGATATGAGACTTCTCGATGGAAAAGCAATGACACAAAGAATGAGTGGACTCAGTTTCTTACTACGATTCATAGTGGTTGTAATGCAGCAAGTGCTGTGCTAGAATACAACAAAGGGAAATTTGCTGTATCAGCCCTTTGTCCTTATACGTGTTTGGCGTCTAGTTTGAATAATGGTATGACGAAAGAGGGTTTATTTAATAATGATAGTTTTGGATTTGCTTCCACGACATCCAAGGATGTTTATTCACAGTTAGACAATGAAAAAAGGAAAAGACGACAAGAGATGAAGCGTTTGTGGGGTCAAAAGGATCAGATGAGAAATATGGAAGCAAGGAAGTTGTTACAAGTACAAGAAGCCTCTTTACAAAGTGCATTATTAGAATTACTGAACAAACGAAAAGACTTGAGTGTTACTAGTTTTCAAATCTATATGAGGGAAATGTGGTCATATACAGATGAAGAGGAAGTAAGAATGTTGAACAAGTTGCCGGTATTACACACAAGTGCATGGGATGCAGTGGAAAGGCAACGGCACAGAATATCTTCGCGGGCAGCTCCTCATTCATTGTCCGACCTATCGACAGATGTTAAAAAGAAACGAAGAAATTTGCAGAAAAGTGTTTCAAAGCGAAGAACGCTAGAGTTTCAGAAACAAAGAATGGAGCTTTTGCGCTGGAATCACAAGGCATTGGAATTATTATGGAAGCATTTTGGGACACAAGCTGGCTAGGACGTAGTATATATAAAGAATTCGCTTTTCCTTGTACATACTTGCAAAATTTTGTTTTAGGATGTCTTAAAATTTTACACAATTTGTTAGCAGTTTGTTATGATAGGAATGCTCATCCCACTTAAAGCGACTCTTGAATTTGTTTGTCGTGCCCACCCCATCCATTCGTCCGCTCTCAATGGATCCAATTATAGCTCAGTAACGAAAGGAGGATTACCAAGCAGTTCTCCGTCGGTCGTTAATTGGAGGTCATGAACTAAAATGATTCTCGACTGTTGTGCACTTGGGTTGGAACGGAAAGTCACCACTGGAGCAAGGGGACACGACAAAGCAGAACCCACCACAAGGAAGCTTGAGAAGAGAGTTTAGACAGAAATTTTCATAGGGAAAGATTGACTGAGAGGAACTTATAAAGGGAGTATACTTAGACACTTTCTATGTAGGACGCACTCTGTCTATTAGACTTCCTAGTCGTTGACAAGGTTGTAGGAACCGAAAGTGGAGTTGAGATGGACCAATTGCAGCAGTACGGTGTGGAGAGGGTTAAAGACATTTCCATTGACCGACTAGTAAACTGGCACAATACAGGACACGAGCAAGTTGCAACAACGGAAGCAACCATATGTTGCAATGACACTTTGAGAACAGCACCTTTAGAGCCATTAGCTAAAAACTCTCCAACCCTATCTGTATCTCAATTTATGACGGGTTGTCATGAGACGTCAAGGTGGTTTACAAAGGCAGAAAACTTACAGTTCGAGGAATGTGAAGAAATGCTGCTGTTAACTGCGCACCAGAAAAAAGTCATCTGACCACTACAACACAGAAGTTTCTTCGTCTTCTCTATTGAGTATGTCTACAGACGACAAGGCAAGGAGACAGTTGGCAAAAAAGCTATGGAGACAACGAGACCAAATGAGAAGAGAGGAAGAAAAAGAAATATTTCAGAAAAAAGAACAGAGTTTCCAAGCAAGTATATTGGAACATATGAATAAGCATAGCGAATGGACTAAAGATAGGATTCGCAATCTTGTAAGGGAACGTTGGAAAAATAGTGATGAACAACCTACAGAATGGATGGAAAAGCTACCAGTTTTGCGTGGCAGTGCTTTTGATTTGATTACCAAGAAGAGGCATCAAGTTCAACAGAGGCTACCACCTGGAACCCTTGATCAGTTTCCGGCCTCTGAAGTGAAAAAGAGGAGAAATGAGCAAAAGTCCGCATCGAAACAACGTTTAATCCAGCTAGCAAATGAGCGAATGAAGTTGTTACGATGGAATTGTCGAGTACTGGAAGAAGTTTACAAGTATTTACGAAGTTTTAGTGTAGAAAGACAACAAGAATGATAGAGAATATCAGAAGAAGAAAAGTGCAGAATATTGCTGGTTACCACATTTTATAGTTGCGTCTTTATCAGACAATGTTTGTAGCAGAACAGTCGATGAACATAGTTGCCCATAAAGTATTTATTTAGTTTGCCTGTCTTTTCGGAACTGCCTTCCATACCAGATACCCACAAAATATCAAATAAGGAACACCAATGAGGATGGTAGCGACAATTCCTATAATGGCCCCGACAGAAAGAGAAGATAAGGCTTGTCGTAATGTATCATCTCCTCCAGCAATGGTAGTCAAGTAAATATTGGCAATTATCAGTGCTGCACTTATAACACTGATAATCCAAACAAACCATTTGCGTAATTTAAAACTACCCATCCACGAACGATTACTGGTAAGTTTAATCAGTGGAATAAGTACAAATGGTAATGTAAGTGAAGGTATGGAAGCACCAACAAGTAATACCATGGTTGCACCATTCTCCCCAGTAAGAGAAACGATTAGAAGTGCAGGAATTAGCGCTATCATTCGTGTAATAATACTCCTTAGAAACAAAGGTACCTTTAGTTTGATAAATCCTTCCATCACAATTTGACCAGTATAAGTGGCTGTCATTGCAGTGGACTGGCCAGATGCCAATAATGAGATTGCCCACAAGATGCAACCAATATTTTGGCTACGAGAAGGATAGACAAGTTTTAATAGACGACAAACATCCGTTAAACCAATATTCCCAGGACTGACGTTCAACGACGTATTATTGTAGAAACTCGAAGCTGAGAGAGAGATTAAAGCTGCATTTAGGACAAAGGTAGCAATCATCGGAATGCTGGTTTCAATGACATTGAACCAGAATGCTTGCTGTATCTTTGTTGTATTTTGTACATCCACTTGACGCGTTTTAACCAAAGCTGACTGTAAGTACAAATTTTGAGGTACAACGACGGAGCCAACCATAGCCAAGGCAACTAATGATTCTCCTTGGTGAAGAGACGGAATAGCCCAACCTTTCAAGAAAGCTATTTTATCGGTTTGCACTCGACTCCATTCTATAAAGAAACTGGTCATCATCAGCACCGTTAATAGCATAATAATCAACTCCAAGACACGATATCCAAATCTCTGCGTGGCAAGCAACAATATAGTAGTAACAGTGGACAATAAAACGCCAGCATATAAAGGCCAGCCACTCAAAACTCTCACAGCAACTGCGAAACCCAAAACTTCTACGACATCGGTAGCAATAACGGTGCCCTCTGCTAATAACCATAGCAAAATGCAAGTCCATCTGGGATAGGTATTTCTGCATGCTTGTGCCAAATCGAACCCAGTACACAAGCCAAGTCGAATGCTGAGTACTTGAAACAGAATAGCCAAGACAGTTGACCACCATACAACCCAAAGTAAGTCATATTGAAACTGGGCACCAGCCTGAATATCACTTTCATAGTTGCCTGGGTCAATAAGTGCTACACTAACAAGCCAACCTGGACCAATGAACTTAAGAAACGAACCCAAACCTTTATGAAAGCTTCCAAAGCAACTCCAAACTTGATGACGACTACCAGTTTCGGAGGTGTTCAAAGGTGGCAGATTCTTTGAATCTTCCAAACTTGTGGAAGTTGCAAGGACTTGAATGACTTCTGTTATTTCACCAGGATTCGCATTTGAGCTTGAAAAGTCCATTTTAATTCTCTTTTAGCAAGAAAGACAATATTTACTATTTACAAGCGTTGAGATGGTAAAAGCCATCTCCCAACCCTAATCATTGTCCAGAGATTCAACGTCTCGCGTCTGATGAGCATCATGTGTCTCCAACATATGAACTCTTCTTAAACAGCATCGCAATAGATATTGTTCTTTAGCAAGTTTACGTATTTCCTGTACCATCCACTAAGCAACATCCAAAAAAGATTCAACTGAAAATCATACTTTAAAAAATTGTTCTAATGTAATAAGACCATCCTGTAAAAATTCATCGAGTAATAACAGTGCATCCTGGCAAGCCAAGTCCTTCGAGACAAGTTTCTGTGACTATACAAATGACATTAAAAATTATAGAAACATCTGAATCATTGCTCTTACTTGGCTTTCTAGTGTAGTAGGAAAGATACGAAACTGATCAATATCTAGCTTCTCCAATCTTGGCTATACAGTAGTAGTCAATATGACATTCATTCACAAGAATCTCTTCACAGCCCACCCTTTCTGCTTCTATCCAAGCATTCAAATCGTTGTAAATAGTTTGGGTCTCATTTAATTCGTTTTCGATGACTTCTCTTTCCTCCTTGATCTGGGATATATCTATAATGGTTCTGACAATTTGGGACAAAATGTATCATCAAAAAAACTGTACCTTTCACGAAACTCTCTTGCTGGTTTCTCAGTTGGGTTCTCTTTTCCAAAAGCTGAGAAATGTTCATCGTCGAATCTCGTTTGAAACCATCCAAGTGTCCTTTGATTATTTCAGTAGCATTTTGAACCACTTTCCTAAGATGCACTAAGTGTCGAAACGTTTCTTCGGTGGAATTTTTATTATAAGCAACTACCTTCTTTGCGTTTCTTCAGCTGTTAGAGTTACAACAGATGAATAAGGAGAAGCATATGGAGCCTGTACATTCGGATGACTGGACACATGAGAACTTTTTGGAAGTAACTGTGCAGGAATATTGCTGGATGAAGTTGAGCCACCCATTTGCTTCTTACTAAGCCTTTTAGGGAAGTTTTCTGATTTGATACAGCGTTGATGGTACTATCGTCGATTGAAGAGGGTTTCATATTAAAATTATGTGGTTGAGAAACCTGTGTTTGTTGGATAGATGACGATTTTGCAAATACCGGAGGCTCTTCACTAAAGACTAATTCTAAAACTTGTATAATTGTAGCAATACTGTGGTATTCAGGATTCCAGTGGCTTAATAGAGTATGGTGCACCTGCATCAACGTTAATCGATACAACGAAGGGAGGATTCTGTCCTTACGATTCCTTGAAGATCCATATACCGATGGTCTTGTTTAAGCACCATTGTACTAGTAGGTACAACTTGTACCAGCGGCGGATATTGTGGATATCCATTAGGAATCCATATAGATACAGGAATATTATAAGATTTTGCCTTGTAGACGATAACAATCACACCTTCAAAACAGCTTTATATGTTACTTATCATTCAGTTTCTTGAACGCTATCGATAAACATATGGTTTGCTTCTTACCACATCTGCTTTTTAAATACTGGATGGTTGTTGATGGAAAACCCGAGCCTTTTTCTTTTCTCTTTAATCTCGGTCCATTCTGCTGCAAGTCTTTGAACCACTGAAGGAGGATACAAGCGACTCTGAGACTAGGAATAAAACATAACAATTCGCATCCATATTACTTAATGTATACTGTTTATATACTTACTAACACTTGAAAAAAGTTGTTTGTCGACATTGTTATACGAACAGTACTGGTACAATAGAAGGGACAACACGTGGGAATTGATCATTGCATGCACTTCTCCTAGACACGGTAGAATGTACGCACCTTCATATTGTGTTGAATACCGAAAAGCAGCCGTTGTAAGTTTTCCATTGACTAATCCTTGTTGTGTATAAAATAATTTTTGTTAGTAATTTATTGAATATTACTTGCACGAATGTCTCAAAAGTACTTTATATCTTCCTATAAAGACCACTTTCCTCTTCCTAACCAGTCTAGGATATTGTGTATTCATAGATATACTTATAAATATACTTTGGAATGACCGACCATTTAAATTGAATGTTCATAATCCATCTTGAAGCTGTTGTTGAGATGGCAATTGTTAACAGCGCTTATCGTTCCATCGCCTTTGCTTCCAACAAATCACAAAACTGAACGATTGCGGAAGACGATAAAGAACCTGCGAGATAGATGAAGCATGGCTATATTGAATCTTTACATCCTATTGTTTTACTTACACTCGCAATATTCAGCTTATCCTTGGCTGCAGTTTCGTCGGTTAGACTTGTGTTTCGTATGTTTTATATGCAAACTTATTCGTATGTGCAGGGCTTGACTCAAGGAATATTTACGTTGAGTACATTAGAATTGGAAGTTATGGCTGCAAGTGGTTCCAGTGAAGATTCCGAATATGCTCGTAAAATTCTGCCTCTTAGAAAAAGGTCCAACTTGGTAAGAGCTATTCAAAGTTTCCGAAAGGTGGGTTGCTGACGTGGGAATGCGACAGGTGTTAACTACACTATTGGTTGCCTCTACTGTTGCACAAGAGCTGCTACCATTAACTGTGTATCCTTTAATACCACATGGCATTTATCCTCTTGTCATTTCAGCAGGCGCTTTATTTCTTTTTGGAAATATTGTTCCTGAAGCTATCTGTTTACGTCATGGTTTGAAAGTTGCCGGCTATTTTTCTTCCTTTGTCAAGTTATTGGTTATTGTTTGTTGGCCTATATCTTTTCCTTTATCGAAAGCCATTGATATGGTTATTGGAAATGATTATACCCGAATACTCAGTCGTGTGGAGTTGAAGACATTGTTCGACTTGTATGAGAGACACAAATATAAAGTTCTCACATCGGATGAATATCATATTGTAGAAAGTGCATTGGCATTGAAAGATAAAAAGGCATGTCAATATTTTAAGCCAAGTTGTTTTAATAAGATATTGTTGTACTAGGTGAAAGACATCATGACACCTGCAGAACATGTGTTTATGTTGAACGTTGATCAAAAGTTGGACAAGAAGCTTACCAGAGAGATTGCCAAGAATGGACATTCAAGAATACCTCTTTATGATGGGAATCGGAATAATGTAGTGGCCTTGTTATTGGTTAAAGGTTAGCATGAACTGTCCTTTGCAACAGTTTCGAATAGTGAAGTTATCATTAATTATCTTTTGAAAAGGTTTAATTAGCTACAATCCCAGTGAAAAGCTGCCAATTCGTGTGTTTATATCAAAGCATTCTGAAGATCAACTGGTGGTTACTGCACCTTTATATGTTTCTGGTCAAACGAATCTAGAAACGATGCTTGGAGAATTTCAAAGAGGACATAGTCACATGGCTATCGTTTATGATAAGCCTTATGATGAAAAAAGGTAAGTCATGGAAGACTGTATGGCTTGCAGTCTAATATTGATTGGCAGTGGATTAGAAAGTTCTTGGGTGTTATAACTTTAGAAGATGTGATAGAAGAAATTTTACAAGAGGAAATAATTGATGAAACGGATCAATATCAAGATATGACTTCAATGAAGCCAGTCAGTCGGTTAATAGTCAAAGGTTTTGGACGGAAACTGCAGAATCGATCATCATCGTTTTTTAAGCAGTCAAGGTATGTTGCTCTAGGGCTCTTTTTAAATGTTTTTTATCTCATTATCATAGATTGAGTGGTGAGGGTTACATTACCATCAAGGAAACAGATTTGCGTAGACTTTTACAAGGGTCTTCACGTAGTACTGATTCACCAAGACATTTTGGTGAAGTGAGATTCTCATCAATGGCAACGAAGGAAGAACAATTAGATAAAACAGAAAATAGAAGATTCTATCAGAATGAAGGCATCCATTCATTGCCTAATATTTATGGTTTGTGGCAACAAACAGAATTGGAAGGCGATGCTCAGTGGCTTGTTCCTAAAAGCAATGAAGATGTATCATCAATGAAGGAAACAAGAAATCAAGCCAAGTCTAAAAGAGACACTAAAGTTTATTATGCATCATCTGCACCTGAGGAATACAGTTTAGGCTCTGAAGAATATATCAAACCATCTTCTCCTTGTTCTCTTGTTCCTGATGGTAAGCTTCATTAGTATGATTCCTTCACTTCTACTAATTACTTTTTTGTGAATAGAGAACAACGCATTGCAGACCCAAGAACCAATTTCTTGTTCTTATGATACATCGTCTATCTATTATACCGAAGACTCTGAACCCTTTCTTATACAAAATGAATGTTGCCCATTGCTAAGTACATCAGCTCCAGAACAAACAGATGTTGCAACTCCATCTCATCCCATAATAGATGTTAAACAGTCAGTATTACCTTATTATGTTAAGAGATATGTGAAGGAACACGAAGAAGAAAGCAATTTGTCTCCTAAGTCATACAACTATTCTGCCTCAAGTGTGTCGATTCCTATCCCATCGGAAGAAAATCAGGCACAAGATACAAGTAGGAAAAGCTTTGAGAGTCTTCCACGTTCAAGACGATTGCTTTTATCATCTTTTCTGCGACGTTCCAACAACATTTCTAGATGAACAGTATCGACAGAAACTTGTTTGAATGATGCTTCGAGTCGAAATATGTAATATAGAAAAGACTTGAACCCAAACAAATATTAACCGACAATAGTTTTTCTTTCATGCTTTCTTATAATATATTACCGTGACAAATTTCGTTCGATATCGAACGGTTGATGCATAGCATCGAAACGGTAAATGATCTCCCGTACTCTCTGTATATCGATATAAATGATTCACTGTTACCGTTAATGGTCGTTTCAGTTCAGTAGACTCTTCACCGGCACTCACATAGGGCTGACTTGCACTATTTAAAACACAACAAGTGTCGGTGAGTTGAGGAGGACAAACTGGAGGCTCTTTTGAGAAACTTTGAAAGTCTGGCCATTCTTCTCCATAGTCGTTTAATGGTGTCTTACTTTGGTTATCTCTTAAGAATGCTATCTCTGCATTTCCTTTTTGATAAGCTTCCAACATAGCTTCGTCATCTTCAAATTCACTTTTGAAAGTCTTCACATGAACAATATTATTGGTATTTCCCATTCCTATTATTGTCATGAATAACAATAAATGCTCCAAGTTCAAAATAGAAACCTTACCATCATGCGCAACTGTAAGTTCCGGTGCATATCTCCTAAGCAGCTTGTTTTAGTACATCAAGAACAAATAAACAAGAAAAATACTAACCATTCGTTATCCACATAGTACTTGTATTGATAGACACCTGGTTCCAAGTTGAGCAAAGTATAAAAGTTATTTCCCGAGCGATGCAAAGGATACATTGTCTGCCAGTTATCAAAGGCGCCCATAACATATACTTGCATACCACCATGTCTCCAATCAAACGCAGTGGGAACCGTTCCTTCCAATTCTATACAAAACAATACAAGATTATGAGACCGCACCAGTTCCAAAAAAACAAGGATAAACTATACCATCATCAGTGTATTCATCTTCCTTATCGGATGCATCAACAGGAGATTTACTTCTCCTTTGGCCCAGAAAACTTCGAGGAGTCAAATTAGGTGAAGGTGGTGAAACTGGTGGACTTTTTGCTTCCTCATCAGTTAAAACCACCGTAGAAGAATCCCCTTGCCTCCCTGCAATAGGAATAGGTTTGGTGTCATACGAAGCAGCCGAGCCTCTAAAATCTTCACTTTCCCGAAAACTTTGTCGATAACGGTCTAATGTTTTTGACGAATCCTGTTCCAAGGAAGATCCGAGAACAGAGGCAACTTTGGAAGTTTCGGTAAGGGAGTCCGACGTCTTTATGGAATTGGAAACTTCTGCAGCTGGTCTTGAGTGACCTCCACCCATAAACAAAGTAGTTAAAGTTCTATGGTTTTATATTTCGGAACGTTAACCTATCAAACTTTTCTTGCACGTCAACGAAACCGCTCCCAATCACCAATCTCATCCATTGCTATTGGAAATGTCATTCTTTTTAGTCTTCACTAGAATCTGTCAACTCGATAGTGTCGTCAACATTCGCATCAAATTGAGCATATTGTCTATTACAAGTTGACAAATTATTGTTTTGTAATTCTTCCTTTTGTTTCTTTCCACGGTTTCTCTTTTCTTCTAAGCTTTTTAGATATCGCATTCCATGAGCATGACCACTTGTCAAAAACCAGAAAGTTTGAGTTTCAGTTAAGCAAAACAACTATTTCTTACCTTGAAATAGGCATAGCAGGCTGTTTCTTTTCTGTTTTCTTAGTATTGGCTGCTTCATCTTTTAATGTTTCATCAAAACTGTTATGTACTGTATCTTTTCCTTTGCGACCAAATGACATATCAAACACTCCTTTTGAAATATTTTTCTCTAGGTTATTTATTAGTTTCATAATGGCATCTTTTGAATGTCAAACATACGTTGATTGAAATGGCTTTGCTTAGGATGCAGCACCGAAGCAAGGGGAACACTATTCAGTTCTGGTCTTTTGGTAAATGTTTTTTTCTTTATCAATGTTCGTTCATGAAATACACATCGAGATCCAAGACGCGTATCAATACAGCTTGGACACATTTGTCCATCTTTGCGAGTAGCTGCACATCTCTTAAGAACAAATGTCTTTAAACGTTCAATGAATATGGATCAAGACTTACTCCAAAATATTTAGCTTTTCCCAATATCCATATTTGGTGCTCTTTTTCAACGTGAATAGCACACCCTTCTCCATGACTACGAGGTTGAAGAATTCTCGGAGAAATAATCTATCCAATGATAAAACAAGGCTAGAAATGCTATAAATATACGATAGTACCATAAAAACCGTCCCTTCATTCTCCTTCCAAAATTTATCACATGCCTTCTTTGTTAGAATCAAGATAAGAATATTGGCATTGACTCCATGCAGGTCACACAATTTACAAACTGCAAACCTTTTCATCAAGCTGTCACGTATTCTTTCATTCTCGAATAGATGATGCTTACTTGTTACCATTCTTTCCTTCTTTAACAACAATTCTATCCCATATGCAACCAATGACCACAAACTCGTCATCCATAGTATCGATATCATTCTTTACATTTTCCAAATAGTTTCCAAGTTGTGAAAAAAGGAGAATGGGTTTATTCTTTCTAAACCCTATTTAGTACAATGTGTTGCTAATAGTAATAAATACTTACAAGTAAGAGTCAACGACATTGGGATCAATCAAGGATGAAGCAAGGGTTATGGGTAGGGAAGTCTTCTTTTCTGAACCTAAAGAAGCATTCAAAGGTTTTCCCTGGTTTCTAATATCCTGTATAGAAGTGTCTTCTATGTCTTTTTGTAAGTGAGAAGAAAACTCATTCGGACTTGCATCGAAAAGGTCCCAATCCTGTGTCTCCACAGCAGCCTTTTTCGATACTCTTCCGACTGGTTCTGGAGGTTCTACAAGTTGAAGTCGCTTTACTAGACAATAATTTGTAGTTAGTAAACTTCATGGTTTTTAAGTTTTATTACGAACATTGTTGTTTCCTTCGATGCTGAACAGGGTCATTCATTCAGCAACCACAACCAAATTTCAATGAAAAATTTAAATCTAAACCAAATGAGCAATGAAAGCGCCAAGTTGACGCCTTTCCACAAACATTGCGTTTATCTTTCATTCCTTATATTACTTTGAAAATAAACAAAAAATATGCATTATTACCAAGTGACATTTATACTATTTGTATGAATACTTGTTCAAATACAATAGGACAGTAATAAGCATCCATTTTTCATACATTGACAGATAACCAAAGAACACTTTTTGCGCTCTTTTGATAAGTATGTTGTTATACCAACCGATTTGCTATCTCCCATATAAATATTCCAAAAGAATAAACAAATACAAATGGCCACTCTCAATGTCTTCTCAGGAATGCATTGCAACTCGACGAGGCTCGTGTTCTTGTTGAGTGTTATTCCTTTCTACAGTCGAACTCAAAACAGGGGTGCTAACTGTCCTATTCTCTACTTGTGTATCATTCGAACCTTTCAGCACTTCTCTAGTCATATTCTCTTCCATTTCACTAAGCTCTTGTTCTAATACAAAGGAAACATCAGAGTCCACCTCCAAAGGTCTTGAGAGAATACTATTGACTTCTTCTTGTCTCTCCAAGTTCTCTTGGATATCCAACATGATATCATCCACCGTTTCTATCGTCACTTGTTCTGTTTGCAAAGATTTCAAAAATTTATTTCCACATTTCAAAGCATCCACTGCCTGTCGATTGGTCGCAGTCGCTTCAAAAGAATATAAAAGTTCTTGTGATTTGTTCAATTGTTGATGAATTTGTTCGAGGCTGTTATCTAAATGCTTGCGTATCCTTAAGAGTTGTGCTGCCAATCTCCTTTCTTCATTATACCGAGGATGATCTGCCTTTTTCTGCTTCCACATGACCATTCGTTTTGTACAAGACTGTAACTTTTGGTTAACCTTTTCTATCCGTTGATGCAAGTCTTCTACACGCTGTTTCAACTGGTCAACTTGAGACAATAGGGCAAAATAATTGATATCTTGTTCATCACAATTGGTTCCAAATTTCACTCCATAAGTTCTATCTGCTATTTTATAGACTAGAGCTCTCTTCTCTTGAACAAGTAAGCACAATACACGACAACATAGTATTTTATCTCCAGAAAATACCGGGAATAGTTCTTGTATTAAGAAACGACCTTCACTATGCGTATCCCACTCTTCTCTAACATACTTCCACAAACTTGTTGAAACATTTTCTAAAATGGCTCGATGCGTCCATAGTCTATCTGCTTCATCAACAGATTGTTTCCAGTGTTGTTGAATGTTTTGCCAACCTTGTTGCAAAAGTTCCATAGAAGAAACAAGCACAGAGGAAAACCACGAACTAGAAGAAGACAAAGTATCTTCTGCAATCACATACTTATCCAAGTTCAAATCTTCCACGGCTATCAATGTTTGCCTCTCCACTAAACTATCCAAAACTCTATCTAAACTGGCTGGGGGAACGTTCTTCCAAGTCAGATTTTCCAGTAAAGAGTTCTTTCCATATTGAGTAAACAATTTTCAACATAACATTTTCCACTTACTCGAGAAGCTTCGAATCTCACACAAGATTGGAAATACAACTTTATTTTTTCTTCCAGCAAAGCAAAAACAGCATCCCATAATACCTATTGAAACCTTTACATATTGATTGACGAAAACACAATTCAAATACTTACCGAGTCAACTTGTCTCTTTGGTGGCAATACAGTATTCCATAGAGTCCACTGTACTTGTTCTTCTTCCGACATGAACAATAATAACAATCGTTATTTCCCAATTGCAGCAGTGGTCATGCCTATCAAAGAAATCGAATTTGTTGAGAATACATTTCTAATAATTTTTTCAAATAGAATTTCATGTTTTCGTATGTGACGACACTTTGGCATCTTGTGTACTTATTTTGACACATATCTTGTGCCAATATATCATCTTGTCTTAATGTCATCAAAGAAGAATAAAGGTTGTGCATGTCTGGTGACAAGTGGATGTAATCTGTTCCATTTCTCAACAAATGTAATAAAACATCGTCAAATAGACCTCCTCGAATGATATCGACATCAGCAAAACAAAGATATGCAAGTCTTCTTGAATAGGAAAATCCATCTATGTCAAGAATGAAATAAGTCAGTCTATCCCATTGTTGCATCGGAATATAAAATGCTGGAGAAGCAAAATGAGATATGTTTTCCTTCCTTAACTCCGCTTGCTCTGTGAAAGCAACATCACATAAAGGACCATCCTCTAAAGGCTCTTGTACTGAAAAATCACAACAGTTCTTGGCTAATGCATTTCTCCATTGAAGACTCTCATTGTTATCACATAGTTTTGCCAATTTCAAACGATGATTCCTACCATTTTCCAAAGAATTGCCAGTAAGAGAACCTCTAAATAATGCAGTCTTCATTCTTTTCATAGAATTGCTCCAATTACACATGTTGATAGCGTTTGCTCTCCAACTCTTAACGCTGACTGGGTCTAATAAGTCACCAAACGGTACAAGAATATCATGAAAACAGAAAGGAATTACTGCCGGTGATAAAATAGGAAAATCAGCCAATTTTTTTTCTGTTTCCAATAAATCAAGTGAGAGGCCGTGGTGCTGCCTGATATTATCCAACATGCCGCTTTCCAAACATCTTGCTTTATTAGGTAGCCTTGGTTCATCCAGAAGATTAAATAGCAGTACAGTGTCTTTGATATCATTATCTTCCTTCAATATTTCTTGTATTGCATTTAAAAGAAATTTGATGTTGTTCACGTATTCGTGTTCTTGATCAACGTATTCAGGTATATGAAGCGATGAGTTTTCCACTTTGGCTACAAATACATAACTCTTATGAATATCATACTGCTCTATATTGGAAGCATTGAAAGTTTTTCCGCGCCAATATTCAAGTTGAGAAAAGGCAAAGTGGGATAGTTCTTCCTGTACAGTGGGCCCTACGGTATGATCTCCCAGTTGCCTTGTAAACTTCCTCAAGTACCTAGAACCATGAAATAATGCACTAAAAAGAAATAGTATACAACATAAATATAAGCTTATGCTGAACACTTTTGATCTCTCTCTTGACATGTTTGAACTCCAATGGTTTCTTTGACGCAATCAATCTTCGGCATTTTCATTTATGGGGAAAGGCACTCTTTGACTAATTTGGTGCTCTACAAGGAAGTGAAAAGTACATGTCAAAAGTACATAAAGAGGTATAGACACATTAATTGGTTTGCACTGACTTCTGGTTCTAAATTGGTCTTGCAGTTTTCAACGAGCGTATTGGCTGATAAAGAGGATTCCTTTAGAGAAGAGGAACTGCACGAGTTGGTAGGGGACCTGCATGTGAAGGATGCTGGCACCTTGTTTCTTTGGCAAACCAGTCGTCTGAAGCATTTGAAAGAAAATGAGAGCAGTTATCGCAGTTGGAAAACTCTTCTTCTATCTGGAAGACCATTCCGTGTATTTCTTCTTTATGGCGCTGGAGGTGGTGGTCATTTGGCTACTGCTCAGGCTGTTTATGACTTGATCAAGGTATTATAAATTGATTATCTTCCATTAATTGTTGATTCCAAAAAGGCTAACAGGAAAGACATCCCGAATGGCAGTGTCTTTTGTTTGATGTCACTGATTTGGCAGGTTGTTCGTTCACTGGCTCTTTATACAATATGGCCTTAGAGTGGGACCTCGTCCGTGTGGTTGGCACGTTGTATTCTGTTGCTCAGGTTTTTCGTCCTCTCTTAGAACCAGTGTTTTCCACAAAACTAAAAGGTCGTTGGAAGAAGCTTCCAGCCCCAGATGTAGTTGTTTCATTTGTTCCTTTTCTCAATAGCGCCATTATTGATTCATTACCAGAAGCACATCATCTTACAGTTATGACCGACTTTATCAATACAAAGGCACATCCTTGGTTACAAGATAAACGTCAAATTGTGTTATGCGGCACAGTAACAGCAATTCAACAAGCGATTGAACAGGGCTATGATGTCTCTCATGTGAAACCAATCAGTGGTATGGTAGTGCATTCTCGTTTTTATCAAAGTCTCAATGCGAACGTTGTTCAATTAAAACGGAGTTTAATTGGTGCCAGTGTATGTGACATAAACAATAGTCGTAATGTACTGATTTTGATTGGAGCCTATCCACCTTATTATACCACACTGAGTCTTGTAAGCTATTTGTGTTCTCATGAGTGCAGTTTATCACCAGTCAACGTGATAGTAGTTTGTGGAGGCAATGTTCGTCTATATGAAACATTAAGTCGAATGACCAAGGAAGAGGAAGGATATCAAGGAAAGTTAGTAGTGGTAGGATATACCAAACGTGTTGCGGACTATATGCGTATAAGTGATTTGGTCATTAGCAAACCTGGACCTGGAGTGGTTGCAGAGTCTAGTGTGATGAATGTTCCTCTGTTGATTCTCTGTATCAATGAACAAATGATGGAACAAGAGAGAGAAGTTGCTAATTGGGTCATAAAACACGGGATAGGAAGAAAGATTGTGAAAATTGAGCAAGTTGGTATGATTAGCAAGGAAGAAATTGTTCAATGGAGAGCAAATATGAATAAATTAGGAAAGAATAGGGCACTGTTTGAAGTTTTGGAAGAAATTGAGTTATGTCAACACAAGTTGAGATGAAAGTGTTATTTGTAAATAATTTTGTTTGAATGACTTGAACTATTTCAAAAAGAGGTTTTGAATAAAAAGAATTTATTTTTTGACAAGTACTTTTCTAAACTGGTAAGAATTGCAAATATTTTTGAAATGGAGCTGTTTGTAACAATTCGCTCAAATAAGAAGGATTCTTGATGAATTCAACGGCAATGCGATTATCCAACTGATGAACCAACTGTGGTGAGGTTTTACCAACACTCATATTTAAAGTTCGTTGAATAACTGAAGGAAGAAATAGAGCATAGTCTGCTTGTGACTCATGTGAGGCTCCTAACAGTTTCCATTGTGCAGCATAATGGCCTGCTTTGGTACTTTGTTGCATCATTTTACTTATCTTTTCCATGGCAGCCACATCTTGAAAATTGTCCGTATGGATACAAACAACAGAAGCATTTAAAGAAGGAAAACTTTTCAATAATTCATCGGGTATAGCAAGCATCCAAGGATCCAATGCAAGACAGCTCTTAACTCTTCTCTCCAAGTACGAAGCAAGTAGACATGTTGCTCCTCCAAAAGAATGACCTATCACAGAAATGTTCTGCAACTGAAGTTTTCTATGAAAATTGATATTTGGTGGTAAATGAAACAAACTATTAGGACCATGATGTAAAATTTGTAAAGCATTCAAAGCAACTTGTAAATCTGCCACTCTTCGATGTGCTTGTAATACACGAATAGTTTCACGCAATTCAGGAGATTCTTTTTCTTGCATAGAAAAATATCGATAGGGAAGAATATCGCCATCTTTAAAGAATACAACTGGAACAGAGCCATCTGTATGATCTACTGAAACTACAAGATATCCTTGAGAAGCTAATTCTGAACACAACTAGAAGAGAAATATCATTTCATTTCTATTGTGAACCAATCAAATAATTCACATACCACAGAGTAACTCAATCGATTCGCAAAAAGTCCATGACTAAATAATATAACAGGTAAGGTATTATTCTGTTTGAATATTCTTGTCGATATAGGAGCATATACCTTAGCGTGCGTGCCAACAAAACTAGCCAGAGATAAAAGCCAAGCATATTTAGGAGAGACATCTAAAACTTCAAGTGTATGTTTGACGTATGGATGAGGAAATTGTTTTCGCCAACCCAAAAAGGACACATCTGGTAGAATAGAAGCTCTTTTTCTTGAGAAAACTCCTGTTAACTTGTTCCATAAGGAACCTTGAACATTACCTTTATCAACAGGATAGAATAATTGCATTATGAGTTTTTGTGGTGCAGAAACATCGACTGGTAGTCCAGGATTGACATCAGGAGCCATATAAGGACCAAGACCTACGACACAAACATCTGCACCACTACAGTTTGTCACTTTTGTGTTTTGTAATGGTCGATAAACCAAAACATCGATTGTACCTACGTCATATTCACCAGATAGCGTTGGAATTCTTTGTTGAAACCAAAACTGTGTAAAAATAGCAAGAAAAGGTCCAAAAGCAAGAAGCATCATCATCCAAGGCATTGCCATGTTTCCTTCCGATCAAGCCAAGCAGCGCTCACCCTTTAATATCTCTTGAAAATTTACATATTTAATTTCTATTAAAAGAATGTTCAAGTAAACTTGAAATGTCACACTTCTTGATAACAGAGAGTCAAAGATTATCGCAGTAATCACTTGACTGAGCACAATTTAAGACTTTGAAACATAGAAAAGTGAAACTTTAAACAGCCAAGACACTCTAAAGATAATACACAAGGAACGACAATAAGAGAAGAGGAATTTGCATGATTGTAAGACATGTAATACTTTTGGTATAAAATATTCCCATAGAAAACAATGATGAAGATAATGTTTTAGGAAACGTCGCTCATTCGAGCTCAACTTGTAGAGTCTATTATTCATATAAAGACAAACGACAGTGTGTTATTTCATTGTTGAAATCTATTGGATTTATCAAAGATGAACTCCATGGATTCTCTCTTTGGTATGCGTCCGGATAAGGAAGAACTAAAAAAGGTTTTGCAAATCAACGCTATTACTTTGACGACATATTTTGCTATTATTCGTGCAACTCCCTTGGTTAGTCTCTCTTTCCTTTGTTGTTTTCCTCCCAAACTAACCAAAGACGTTGTTGGGTATAGATAATCGACGTCGTGAAAGCCATTCTAAGAAAGGAATAGAAGCAGACTTTTTGGACATTTAACCAGAGAAACTATTATGGAATAAAGTTGTTGTTTGTTAGGGTGTGAAGCTGTTGAATACCGTCTTGGTTGTCTTGAAAAGGAAGACTTGTCGAATACAAAAGATATCCGTCATTATTAATAACAAAAAATGTTCTATATTCTATGAAATAATAATTGTCAACTATATCCATCAATGGAGACTATTACATAGTTATGAGACAATATCTTAGTTTGTATTATGTTTCCTTTTGTATCACAAGAGAACGTGAAGAATTGGCACGTTCCAACCGAAATTGGGTATAAACATGTCCATTACTATCAATATTCCAAGTTTCATACCAACGTTCACCTTTTGCATTACGACCCCATTTCTGACCTGATTTACTAATAAAACGACCTTCTAAATATTCTCCTCGATCAATTTCAATCCACCACTCCGACCATGGAATACCATCTGCATCAACTCCAAACTTGTCTTTACCATCAATTCTTAGTAATACATACAACAATAACATTTGTATGACTTACCACCTAAACGTTGTATTCTTTGAAGATTGGTAGCCCAACGTTCCATCCACCAACCACCTTCTTCATTCTTATGGACTTGATGATCCATCCAAATAATATTTTCCATCTTTTCTATTTTCCATTCTACAGGAGGTAACCATAAACTATCTGTTTGAGTAGTATTCTTATTCCAAAAAGGCAATAAATCATTCCTCTCTTTCCATTGCTGAAAGTTAACATCCAAAGTGGTTCTCGTTGTTGGTTCTGATGCTTGGCTTTCTTTTGATTGGGACTTTACTACAGTCTCTTTATCATACATAGAAGAATACTGCTCTCTGTGCCATTCCTTTTCTGACCTGTCTATAGTAGAAGAAACGGCAATGGGTTGATATGAACTGCCATTGCATTGACGAGAATCAACCACATTCTTAGGAAAATGTCGTTGGACAGCAACTGTATTAGACCATTGATTAATTCGACGAGGTGATATTCTGCATTTACTTGACAAAGGCAAGAAACTCTTGTTGATTGAATCAATCCCATTCCCTGCAGTGTTTACAACACTTTGATGGATATCAACAGGTTCAGAGTGTGAAGATGAAAGACTGCAACTACTCAAACTGTCATCATCAAACACACTTTCTGCTTCTTCTTCACATTCTAAAATGGTTTCCAATTCGATGGAAGATGTGCTTTTGTACAGTTTTCCATTCTTTTTATTTTTGATATAATCCAACGTTCCCTTACTCAATCGTATCTATTTCCATAGCGCAAGTCATTAAATGATATTGCTTTTACTCAAAACGCTATTACCTTTTTTCCTTGAGTCATTTCTTCCTTTAAAACGGCAAATAGTGTTGGACAGCTGCGTGTTCTCGCCAGTCTCCTGTCAGTATACATGATGCTATTGATTTTTTAATAACAATCCCTATAATCTATACAATAAACTCAAATATACATAAGAAAAGGGATTGCAAGTATTTTTCAGAACAATAAAAGGTTTGAAGAAGGATAACAAAATAGTTGATAAGGAAGAGCAACCAGAAAGAAGGATATATTAGTGAAGTTTCCAAACAGAAAGAACAACCAGCGACAAGATATGAATAAAATGTTTGAATAGGTTGCTATTGATCGTTTGCAAACGAAAATATATCTTGCCAACTAATGTTTCTCTACCAAGCCTCCATCTACCAACATTTCCAATCTCTTTGACATGCAGCGTAGGTTGAGATACGCTTTCCAAGGGAATTTTCCATCTCGAACTTTCCAACAACACAAACAAAGGAAGGATACAAAGTTTAGTTCTTATGGATATCTATATAAAAGGAGGTTGCTATGTCATCACACGCCATTGGATGGTAGAAATGTACCAGATGAAGAGCTTCTCAATCCTTCCAGAGTAGCTTCGTTGATACGAAAACAAACACTGCTGTATGAAGCGTGTCAAAATGTCCAAGACAAAGAAAGACTTGCCGATATACAAAGAAGCATACAGAAAATAGAAAAGGAACTTGGTACGTTTCTTGAAATGTACTGAACAATTGTTGTTCATATCTTTCTTGGTTTGTGATTTTATAGAACGTGAAAAGAAAAGCCTCATGACCAAAGGATTAAAACAGTTATTTGTTGGACAGTCAATAGTAACTGTGGTAGTTGGCGGTCTTTTGGCTTCAAATCATTTCCCTTTTGTAGAAAATGTACCACTTGCTATGCGTTGGTTAACATTTTGTTTTTATTGTGAAATTAGCCTCTGAAACAAACAATTAGGTACATGGGGTTTTTGGATGGTTTGGTTATTTACTATTCCTTCATTGCGTGCACGTAAACCTAGTCAAATAGAGAAGAATGCCTTGAATGTTGCTTTCTTATTGTGCCCATTGGTGAATATTACTATCCCAATGTTTTATAAGGTTAGTTGAGTTGGCAAGTGTTCGATACCAATCTTTAAAGAGTTTTTAAGGATACTTTCACTATTTGGCTTGCCAATGTCTTATTATTAAGTAGTTTGTATGGGTTTTATTTCTTTATTGCTGATAAAGACACTCGAAAGAAGAGTCAAGTTAAATTGTCAGGTATTCTTCGGTAATGAAAGTTTTAGGGTTTGATTGTTTTCAGGATAAATAACAAAGAGAACGATTAGGTATCTTGATTGGGGTAGTTGGCGTTAGATAAAGTATATCAATGGACAAAGTTTTATAGGAAGAAACAAAAACACAAACTGAACTTGTTACGAACAGAGGTCCACTCATTACTTTACTAATTGTTTTCATGAGAACCAACCACGTTTCCTTTTACCTTCTTCTTGAAAGGCTTTTACTCCCAATTCTTCCAATTTCTGGAATGCTTTGGCAAAATCTTCAAAGAAACGATCTTGATCAGCAGCATAAGTTTCTACATATTTTCGAAAGTCTTTATCCCACAACAGTGCCATATCGGTTGGAAGCATAATAATTTCTCCTAAATAGTATTGAAAAGTTATTTTCAATGGTCATTAGTTTCATAGGTAAGTTACCTGTTGGATCTTCAAAGATATCTGGGCCATTCCATCTTCTCAAAGTCCATTTGTTTTCCAACAATTCTCGAAACAATTCATTCGAAAAGGTTGTTGGTGCTCTATCAACAAGATGTCCCTCTTCAAAAAAAAAACTTGCAGATAGACTATTCATACCTTGTCCAAGGTCCATCATAACCAGAGAATTCTTTGTGTGTATGACCTACAGCATGGGCACCAATCAATGCAACGATTTCCTGATCATTAAAACCCATTCGATAAAAGATATCTCGAATATGTTGTATTGTTCCATGAAGTGTTCCTTTATCAGCATCTGGTAGTCTTCCATCAGGAGGACATTCCTCTCCTGAAACAGCATCTCTCCTACCAGGTCTCCAAGCAATCTTAGGCCCACCCATCTCTTCTATTGCCACTGCACCAGCCAGTGTCCATAAATCTGCATAAGTAATTTCTGGAAACATCTTTTTGACAGGTTCCAAGGCATTACGTCCACGATGCAAACCAGCGTTGGCAGCATAATCACTCTCTGGTTTAAATCGCATGGTAGCGCCATCTGAACCACCAGTATTGGTTTTCTTATCATAAGATCCAGAAGAATGCCAAGCTAAACGCAACAAAGTTGGAGTAATATTGTCATCCTCTTCAATGACCTTGACGATGGCTTCCCTTACTTTGTCATAATTCACTGAACTCTTTGGGGGTGTTTCTGCTTCTTTACAGGCAATGGCAGTATTTCTTTGTTTTTCTATTCCATAGTACACTGCTACTGCAGCTCCAATGGTTGCTGCAGTGGATAAGGTTTTTAGGGAAGACTTCCAGTGCTTGTTCTGTGCCCCTGAAGCAGTAGAAAACGCCCTGTAGTTGTATTTGAAATATCTGGACAAACCAATAGAGTTGTTCAATAATCTTTTCAAAGACTGACGATACATTCTGTTTTATTCCTAGGTCAATACTTGTTCAGGTACTCACACCAGTTGACTCTGTACAACCACTTGCGATCACAATGAAAACGAAGAAATCCAAAGAAGAGAGAAATATTGGCAATGTGACTTTTGGATAGGCCATGGCTTTGTCCCATTCTTGATAAAGCAAAGGTTCTTATAAACAACATCGATAGTCATGACTTGATATGTTGTGGCTTCTTGACGCTTTAAAACCTATTAGAAAATGAAAATGACAGCGGAAAGTTGTGATTGGATAAAGAGAAAGGACCAAGATAGTACAATCGATGCTTTGAAAGAACGTAATAAAATGATCATAAAGCATCCCTGTTTAGAACAGAAGAATTATTGAATGTCAAAGGTAAAGTTAAGTGGGCAACAAAACAAGCAAGGTAACTACAATTATAAAAGCCTTTGTCCACATGGTTTGCTTCATCACTCTCTTGTATATCTATTCCAAATCTTACTCCAGAAGAAAACAACTCGATAACATATCATATATTCTTATCAACACCATTCGTATTTTCTATGTAAAATGTCATCTTATCTTGTTTGCAAAAACCAATGACGAAATATATCTTCCAAATAACACAAATATTACAAGCCTTGAGCCACATCTACAACAAATGCCATTAAAGGAAACAACGACTCTCCAAATTGTTCATAAAGAACTTTGACTAAGGACTCAAACTGAGGAACAAGAGATGCCATTTGATTCTTCTCTTCTGAACTCATTTGCTGTAATATTTCTGGACGAATAAACATTAAATGACTTTGTTCCTTTTTCATCTCTTCTTCTTCAGTATTCATCACTGATTGATTGACACCTTTTAAACAAAAGTGAGCAGCAACTACCAATGCTCCATATACTTTTGACAATACAAAATATTGTTCTGTGTTGTTGGCAGCATTCTCTAATTCTTGTTCAACTGTTTTTGATAAATAAGAGATATGAGGCATCAAAAATAGTTGAGCTTGATGAAAACCTAACCTCATTAAACCAATGATGGCTCCATAACGTGTCGTCCATGGCCGTTCAACACCTACAAGTGCACTCACCAATGTCTTTATAATTCTACTCTGTAATGTTGCAAACTTTTTCCCAAAATCTCTATAAATAATTCCCAAAACACCAGCAGCATAGTCACGAAGCTCCCAATGATTATCTGTCCAAGACGTATACAAGCGCTTTCCTACAATACAAGTCAAAATAGATGGCATGAGTTGATGTAAATAGGGCTCCAAGTGCAAATTATCATTGGATATCAAAGCTTTAGTCAGTTGCATCACCGAATAAAGAAGATTGGTGTTTGAGTTGTTTTGACGGACTTCTTCATGGATATAAAGCGTAAAATAAGGAACGAGTTGTTGAATACCAGGCTGTCGACAAAGCTCTTTCAAACATGCCTCTTTCTTCTCTTGGTCAGCTTCTCTTATAATAGTTATCACTCGGTCATAAAACAATTGAAACTCTTTTGATAATGCATGTTTAAGAGGCTTTACCACTTCGATAGGAACGGACTCAGTGCTAAACAATTCATCATCAATAACAAGATTAAAGAAAATGAAATGATATGTACCGTGAAGACTTTGTTTCTTCTGACTCTTCTGTCACTGGATTTTGCCATATTGCAGGTTGAACGCCTTCAATAGCTAACCAATGTGCTTCCAAAGCAGGTTCCAAGGGAGGTTTTGGTAAAGGCTCTTCCAATGCCTTTCTTAGATCAATCTATAATGATAAATCCCAAATGAGCCGTGTTAAACAAGCACCATCGAACAAGTGTCCTTACCAAGTCATCTTCTAATACATAAAGACCAGGATAGCTAGAAACTGAACGAAATTGTTTCTTTCCAGGAGCAGAATAACCAAAGATGGGCTCCATGTTTTTGAGTAAAAGTGCCGCGTTGATGTCTTTGGTCATTAGTTTAACACGTTTAGAGTTTCTCATAAACTTTACAGCTTCCTGAAGAACGTGTCTTAATCTATATTCCGTATCGTCTATGATCATTTGTGCAACATCATCACTAACACTTTCTAAACCCAATGTATATTGTGACACAATATGTACAGTTTCTTTCCTCAACTTGGCTTCCATCTTTTGATGTATCTCCAAACTTGTCTCTCACAAAGAAAAAGACAATCAACGAAAGCCTTTCAATTTGGATTGACATTTTGGCGGATTGATTGACTTACACACTATGTCACGATGGTTCCGTGTTGGAAAACCAACGATCAAGCACCACTATCGTATTGGTTCAATGACATATCAACATAATATACAAAATGTAATCAATAGACAATATCTTTTTCGCTGTTTTTCTTCTTCCAATGCTTCATCCCAACAGAGTGAAAGGATAAGAGCCAAGAATAAAAACTTTCTTGCTTGGGGGTAAGTTTTCTCCAGACTCTTCATTACCAATGAATTGAATGGAACAAATATTTAACTATATAGTGCTGGAATAAGTATTGGTGTTTTTGGTTTGACTTATGGGACTGTCCCATTATATCGAATGTTTTGTCAAGCCACTGGTTTTGGAGGAACGACGAGGGAAGAAAATGGAAGTTTCTTGGGTTTCAAAACACCAACAGTATGTTTTTATTAGAACTATTTGCTTTCTTTTCAGATTAAAAGCACTCTTAGGATGAAACTAAATTGATACCCATAAAAAGACCCCTTACCATTTACTTTGTTGCCGATGTCAATCCTGAATTGCCTTGGACATTTGTACCAGAACAAAGAGAAATTAAAGTATATCCTGGAGAAACAGCGTTGGCTTTCTATAGAGCTGAAAACAAAACAGATGAAGATATATTAGGTATTGCAACTTATAATGTACAACCACCCAAGGCAGGTGCCTATTTCAACAAAATTCAGTGTTTCTGTTTTGAAGAACAACGTTTGAAAGCCAAAGAATCGGTTGAAATGCCAGTTTTCTTCTTTATTGACCCAGCATTTGTGAAAGATTCTCATATGAATGATGTACGCGATATCTCTTTATGTTATACATTCTTTCCTTCCAAAGATGTCACTGATGAATTGTTACAAAATATGGGATGGTATCGTGATGAGAATAATCAAATCATCAATAAGGAAACTCCGGTGGAATATCCTGTTGAACAGATGAGAAAAGTTGTTCAGAAAAGTTGATTAACCATCGATGAAGCAGTGTTTTCCATTTCATGATGTTATTATGAGTTTCTGGTGTCATTAGTTGTTGATACCAACAGATCATTTGAACGAGTTGCTGACCATGTCGAATGGATGCTTCATTTGAAGGACTGAGATGAGAATAAAACCAACAATGATAAAGGAAATGAAAAAGTCTGTCAAGTTGTTGGTCATTCTCCAAAGTTGAATAACGAGAAAATATATATTCTAACCATATTTCTATCATTTGTTGCATATTCTCCAAAGATAATGGGTAGTGATGAAGCAACTGTATAAAAGTTTCTTGCCAAATAAAAGCAAGTTGAGTGGATTGATTTATCCAAGCTTGTATGAATTCTATTCCGAAAGCCTTTTTCCAAGGATAAAGTCCAAGATGCATCCAATCATATGCCATTTCCACTGGTCGTTTCTCATTGTGATTATTACCTAAAGATTGCCAATGACCAATATTTTTGGACCAACAAGCCATTCTTCTTAACAAAGACATTCGAATAGCACTTTGATGATAGGGTTGAATGAGATAATACTGTTGTCTGGTTATCCATTCCAGAATAACATGTTCTTCTTTGTCACTTTGGTAACCACCAGCTTGATATTGCAACTCTATCCAATCACAACACATACCCAACAACATAGCATATGATGGTGACTGTTCAATCCAATGGTCCATCAAGTCCATCAATTTCTTCCACCATGAAATACGACATTGTTCTAGTTGTCTTTCCATTGTTTCCAAAGAACCATATTTCCTTTGATAGGAGCAGAGACTAGGAGATAATTCTATAGGTGGATAACCAATCAAAGTATTCCACAACATGTAGAAACACCCAATGGAAACAACATCTTCTTTGTCAACCATTTTGGCTACTGATGTTTCTTGTACCCACTGATAAACAAGCCATTGGGTAATCATTGGACATTTTTGAATACTTGTAAAGTTCCAAAATGATAACCAAAACATGCATTCTTGCAATGTCCACTGATACTTTTGCAGAGAATCAATCCATTGAGGCCATTGTTGTTGTAAAAGAGATATCCATTTTTGCCATACTATTTCATGAAAAGGCATAATACCACTAGAACAAAGTATCCAGACAGCATAGAAACCTTTAAAAGGTTGAGAATATTGTGTTTGATGGATCAAACAATGAATACACAGTTCCAATAAGAAATGGATACACAGACGAATGATACCTTGTGGTAACTCTTTTTCCATTTTCGATAGTTCAAGTTGCCATTCTTCCAAACAAATATCCGAAAATGACCAATTCCTTATCTCATGTCTTTCTAATTTTGACCATTCCAACCTCTTTCGATATTTCCATTCCAAACCAACTGCTTTGATCATTCCTTTCAAAAGAATAGCAAGCGTATCTTGTCCATCTGGGATAGATAACCATTTTGTTGAAGCAACAGAAAAATATTTTTCAAAGTATTGATGCAACCAATTCCACCATTTGGAAGGTTCTAATATACTGTCAATAAGATACTAAAAGAATAGTTACATGACAATCTTTCAACAACAAAATGGGAACCAACGTACTTTTTCTGGTGATAACATAGCTGATGATTGAATACTAAGAGCTATTTCCAACCACTTTAACCATGTTTCCATGCAGTGTTTAAGATAGTGATGATCCTCCCAAGCACAAGATAAGAGTTTTTCCGATAACCACGAGAAAATATAAATATTTCTATGAGCTTTCATTGTTGTCTTTTCAATGTCCAATTGTTCAAAAGAAACAGTTTTCAAGAATTGCATCCATGTCACTTCCAATGCTCTAAGGTCATCAGCAAAGTGAGATGAAACATACCATTCATACAAAGTCTCTAAACTCTTCATAGGGTCCAATAACCCCACATCACACAACTATATTTTCTTCATTCATTTTCTACTTTTACCAAATGAACTAATTTTACCTGCTGGACAATGCTTATACAAGAGCCAAGAATGGCTATTTCTTGAGTATTTCCTACACTTGGAAGAGAAGCAAAAGGTTGTTGAAGATGAGAAAATAGAAAATGGACAATCCAAGTTGGTCTCTTTTGTACCAAGTATTCCATCCAAGAATAACCTATCCGACATAAATCATTCATTTGGTTTGGTGTTGATACCATTCGGCAACAAGTAGCAATTTCCTTTAAAACTTGGTTCTTCCAAGGGTCTCCACGAAACACTGCTTCTTTTATCATAAAGGATACCAACATGGTGTAAATATGAGTGGTATCTAATTTACCAATCATTATGATAAAGATTCTAAAAAGACAAGTTATATATACCTTGATGGAGTTTCATTCTCTTTTTACAGACAGATAATAAAGAATGCATCCATTGATAGATCAAAATGGCATGACAGGATGGATGAGGACAACTCTTTAACCAACTTTGTATCCAATCAATACAATGAGATGAACGAATAAAGGAAACTTTCCAACAAAAAAGTATCGGTAGAAACTCAAGTTTCTCTTCATCATGAACTTGGTTTAAATAATATAAAATGTTGCCAAGATTGGGTGAATTGCTTTGCTGATAAACATAAGCGAAAGCAACCGCAAACCACATCCGTATTGTCATTAAATGCTTTTTCTGGGGATGCATACTTCTATACTATAAACATGAAGATATTGGTTACAATGTGTCTTTAACTTGTTGTCTTACCCATGTCCATAACTTATTGGGAAATAATTCTGATGCTGTTTCTATGGTAAGAAAGTCAGATAGCATATCCAAACAAGCCATCCATTCAGGGCACTGACAAAGCATATCAAAATGAAAAACATTATAAGAAAAGTGTTCATAAAGTTTCTCTAATGGCATGTGATTCTTTTGTATACCTCCATGATGGTGTGAAAAAGATGCATACATTTGCCAACTATCATATGTATGCCAAAGATTCTCTATCCATGGAATAGATGCTTGTTGATATTCCAAGACAGTTAACAAAACATGCATAAAATGAAGACTAGTAGACCAAACTATCTCTTCATTATCATCATTTGGTGATAATTGCCAAAGTTGCTGTAGTTGAAAGGCCACAAATTCCTCTCCCTGTTGAATCAAACCATAAACAAGATACAATAAAATAGTACGCCAATAGTTCCATCCAATACTAATCATCAAACGTCAATCATTTGTCATATAAATAATTCTATTTTGTTGTTACCAATAAGATATCGTTTGTTGCCACATATTCTTTTCCGTTGCAGAATGAAAATGATTCCAAACGGATAATAAAAGTAATGATTGGTCCTGAAAACTTACTGCCAATAAGAATTGAATCAAATATCCTCGCAGTTGTATATCTTTGCTACTCATTTGCCACAATGGTTGAAGAATGTTTAGTTTTTCGAAAATGGATAATGTTGTACGACCAGTTGTTATCCAATGTAAAGCATTTAAAAGCAACTGCTCTTTTGGAAGCATTGTCGCATGTTGAGTCATTAGATATGAATAAAGACTGGAAATGAAATGAACAATCTACATAGAATAACACTTTTTGATAATCAATTGTGTATTTTGACAAGTTCTATTTACCTTATTGTTTTCACTATTTTCTTGAATGATGGTTTCAATGGGCACTTGAAGCATTTGTAGCCATTTCACTTTTGTTTCGATAGTAATCGATGAACGAATAAAAGCCTGATAAATAACAAAACATATTTCTTCCTGAATAGTTGTATTGGATAATAGTCGAATGAAATAGAATTCACGAGTAGAACACGATTCTAATGCTACTATCATTTCGAATAGTTGATCAAACCATATCCAAGGCATATATTGTTTGTATGGTTCAGCATATTTCTCCGTCCAATGCAACCACTAGTCAATGTTATTATCAATGTCCACTTAAAACAACATGATAAGCATCTACCTTTTCGGTAACAACAGGTGCTTTATCTTGTAACCAAAACTCTTTTATAAAGAGAACAACTTGTTGTATTACCACAGTCGACTTGCTTTGTAAACAAACTTCCAATACGGACTGCAGTTTATCCCATAAAATTTCATTGGCATGCTGTTTCTTTTATTATTTCTTGTAAGGTATTGTTCTGATATATACTTACTTGACAACTATGCAACAGGTTTCTAGCACCACGTTGTTCCAGCAAAGGAGAACCACAAGACAAATAAGCAAGCCATTCTTCTGATGAGGTGATATTTCTTGTCATGGTCTAAATTATTCTGATGATTTATTCAAGCTTAAACTATTTTCTTATTGTTTGTTGGGTTGTGCTAGTCCAGCAGGTTGCTTTTTATGCGTTCCCATCTTGTACGTAAAGCATGTTGTTTTTCATTAAAACAATTCAAATGATCTAATAATGTCCAAGAAACAATCACTTTTCCATCTTGAAAAATATTTCTTTCCAAAGTTGAACAAAGAAAGGCAATGGCTTCTTGTATACGACCATTTTCTATCAAAAGTTTCCACAAGGCAGACATATTTCCTATGGACACTTTGTTCTTATTGTATGGCTGCCCAGGCATTCTTTCTTTTTCCAATAGAAAACTATGTTCTATTCCCCTAATGACAACAATGCTATTAATATCTACACAAAACATAAAAAACATTTGCTACAACTTGCCATCCAGACACTTGCAATAACCACATAGGTATTATCCATTGTTGATGGGTATGAGAAAGCATTCCTTGTAATAATGCTAAACCAAATGAATCACAAGAAGCATAAACATCTTTTGAAGCATCCAAACATTTTGCTCTTTTCAACCAATGACATATTTGAGACCATAAAGTATTCTTTTCTGTTTGTTCCATAGAAAAAGTATGTTCTATCCAATAGTAACCGAACAATCGAAACCATGATATCATCAATTGATGCGATTCAAGATAAAAAGATGCTTCCCATGCAACTTGAAACGAATCATTCCAAAGTTGATGATTCATTAACTGACTCCATAACCATGAAACACTTTGAATATCCATTCTTTTGAAAAGATGTAAACCTATCATCGTTTTGTCCTATACCACACAACTTCAGAATGAAATATAAACAGAAACAATATGTTTCCTTTACCTTTGTAAATTCCAATAAAGTTTGTTGTGCTCGACGAATAATCAAAATAAATTTGATCCATTTGCTTCTCAATTTGTAACAAGACCATTGTGCAGAAACTTGACAGTTTTCTACTTTGGATATCCAATCCAATAAACCAGATGTATCTAGTGCTTGTAAAAGAGAACTATCAATCAATAGATATTGTTGTTCATTGTATGGCATCATTTCTAAACTGCTCATACACAGACTACAAAGATGCACACAACTTGTTATCCATGGCACCACTTCACTTGTTTCAAAACTTTTCATCCATCGACAATATCCTTCAAATAACACTCGACTAGCAAGATACCATTCCCTTAAATGACTATACCATGCAAATGATTCCAATAACAAACTACAAGAAAGATATTCCTTGTTCAATGCAAAACAAATAAAGAATGAATCCATCCATCAGTTATCGCTTACCTCATGAAAGTATTTTCATTGCTTAAAGAATGACAAGAGGCATCTTTCCCTTTCCATCGAAGATATAAAATGTCACCTATTCGATAACACAAGGTGGAAGGCAAATCTATTTGTTTTAATAACATGAGTTGTTGATTATCTGCAAATGACTGAATTAAAAGATAGAAATCATCCATCCAAGATGCCAATTGACTAACTATTGCAAATATTATTATTTTATATTTCCTTTTATTTGAAACAATTACTTACCATTACTTGTAGACAATATCAAGTCAAGAGCCTGTAACCTGTCATGATTGGACAGATAAACATTAAATAACAATGTTCTAATATTTTCTTGACTCTGTTCATTGGGTGCCAATACTAAAGCTTTCTTTCCTAATGGAATGGCTTCTTCAGTATATCCTCTTCTTTCTAACCATTTCAATGTCTCTGCTAGAAACCAAAATGATAAAGGTTGTTGCTGAATGCCTGTAACCCATTCAACCACTTTGACTTGATAAGACCAATCAGAATGGGTAGGAAAAGACTTTTCATCTATCCAACAAAATAATAATCATCGATTGTCAATACATCCTTTAAGCATTCATCATCATCCACACTTACCTCCCATGTTTGTTTCCAATTGTTCAAGAAATCTGGTTAAAAACGACAATGCTAATTCTATTCTTTCTAATTTCAATAATACCCAACAACCAACACCATTACATGCCAAAGGACAAATATCTTTTAGTATTTCACAAACTTGTAATAAAATATCCCATTCTTTGTTTTGATATAAAAATAACAGAATCATTGGACCACGACTAAATATGTGTACAAAATACTTCATTGCCTCTCGACAATCATCATCAAGAATAGGTTGTTGTGTATTTTCAGATCCGGTTTCCAATAATGGTATTGAATATCTGTCTTTGGTTGTCCATTGTTCCCATAATCGATCGATTAAAGACAATGATGACTGACTGGGACAAGGAGCAAAAGTTAATATGAAGTCTTCCTAATTAATTTTCATAATTTCTTATGTTTTCTTCAAACCAGTAAACAATGAGATTGTGCCTTACCTCTAAAGTGTCTTTGTTTCTTTTCTGCTTCCAAGCTTTCAAACAAGATACCCATTGAAGAAATAGATATCCCAATGATTTGCATAACAAAGACTAGAAAATTCTGATAGTAATATGGTATTATTAACCAAGTCCAATAATTTATGCAGGTTGACTGTTCTGTAGCATCTTGTTCCATTCTTTCATGCTCCAATGACAACCTTTCAAAGGCTTCTATTGGACGAAGTATACTCACACATTCTTGACGAATAACTACTGGAATAGAATAGGAATCATCCATGGATAAACCTAATATTTTGGATTCCTTTTCCATCGATATTCTACTTGCTGTCACTAGAACTCTTTCATAATCTTCCAACCTATATATTTCCATATTTGGTTGTTTTGATTTTCAAAAAAATTGAAATGAGCAATATGTAATTACCTCACATAATGAGATTGCACATAAGAATAAAGTGACTGCCGACTAGAGAATGCAGGTTGTTGCAAGGTATTAGCCAATACAGTATCAGAATATCGACTAGAAAATATGATTATTATCCATAATCAAAGGTTACTTTCTTCAGTAAAACTTACAATGGCACAAATAGTTTTTGTATAGGATGATTGGCATAGACTTGATCCAATGCCCATCCTATGCTTCCCATTGACTCGTTAACATTATCAAAATAATAAAAATCCAAAACTGGAGTTAAAGAATCCAAATCAATTGGACAATTTGATTGCAAAGGAATAGTTAGAGAAAACAATTTTGCTTCTTCATCAGCAACCAATAGAGTTTTGTATTTTTCTATCCAACAACCATCTAAATCAATATTTATCAACAATTATTCAATAAAAATATAAATGACTGGATGAACTGTTTACCTATCAAATGAACGGGTGAAGAATAGCTTAGTAAAAGTTCAAGCACAATAGAGAAAGAACTTTTTCCTTCCTCAAGAGACTGCTCATCCATTTCTAAGGTTACTTTTAAAACATGAAATGCAGGAAAAGAAGGAGTTTGGTCAATAAACACAAAAGCTAAGAAATGCTTGGCGTCTTGAGAGATAATATCACTCCACTCATTGCATACCAACTTTTGATATTTCGTCTTGGTCAACAGTTTCATAATCATATTCAACACATTAAAAACATATTCAACTTACTTGTGCAACACATTGCAAACTTTGCAAATCAATTAAAGAAAATATACCACTGGTGTTGACAACTAATAAAAACTGTTGTTCCAACACCAATTTCAAAGCAATTATTTCACTAGGTGGTTCTTGTGAACTGAGTCGTTTTCGAAAGACTCTACCAAAAACTCCCGAACTGACATTACGTTTGGCTACTGGTATTTCTATCAATTGAAAGGAATGACCAACAGAAGAAAATATAAAACGAAAGATTGTTGTGCAATCCTTCATCACTGCAATACATTGGTCACTAGAGATAGCAAT
This sequence comes from Galdieria phlegrea, assembly GCA_006232345.1. Lineage (NCBI taxonomy): Eukaryota > Rhodophyta > Bangiophyceae > Galdieriales > Galdieriaceae > Galdieria > Galdieria phlegrea. The sequence goes on from SDGA01000103.1 coordinate 293,206, forward strand.
GACATACTTCACAAAGACATCACTGGGAAAATGACACGTTTGTAAATCATAATTGTCCAAGCAACGTCCTTCTTGAAAAGTCAACGATAGCTTGGTCTAGTCACAAAAAACAAATAAATGCAAAGTGACAAGAAACTGTCAATATTCCTCATACTTACCAAGTGACCAGTAGAATGTGCAATAAATACAACTAAACTAGTGGTGTCTTGTGAGGAATAAAAGCATAGAAAACTTGGTGAACAATATATTGGTGACTGGTAACCAATTCGCAACCCTATCAATCTTAGAATATTGATATGAATGGTATCGGAAACATATTCCATACCTTGTCCATTTCGAACACCTTTATGATCTACCGGTAAGATTTCAATCATATCACTCTTGTATCTCCAAAAGAAACAAGGCGCTTTCTTGGCAGTTCCAACAATACCTCCACGTGTAAAGTATTCTTCATTACTTTCAATACTTGAATGAACACTGATGGGTAACAATATTCTATCTTTTTCAAAAGGAACCAATTCTTTCCAATCAGAAATATTAGACCACCGAAAACTTAACGTTTCTCTCCAAGTGTCAACGCTCATGGGATTGAAAATGGTTCAATGCAACACAATGGCCTCTTTCCCAGACAATGCGCCTATTTCCTCTTCACCGACCACTTTTGAAACGCGTTCAAGAAAGTATCGATCAAAACTATCAGGTTTGTATTCTAAAGCAAAACAACGGTTTTTAAACAAGATTGGAAAAAGAACGCTGTTAACAAGACACCCAAAAGCTGATGGCATGAACAAAAGGTTGGTGTGGCTATTTCATGGTCTATAGTTTTGAAGTGGAGTATAGAAACATTTGATAGAATTAGAAATATTGACCGGGCAAAGAATAAGCTTTCTATGTTAGCAGATAAACAAGTCAAGTGTCTTGAAGGATTCTTTAAAGCTTCTATTGCTATGAGTGAATTGTATTTGGAACTATGGAAAACAGAAGGTTGTCCTTATGCTTGGAGTGAATCTTCTGGTAACTTTGATAAACAGATGAATGCAGAACAAGAAAGCTTTGTTGCTTCAGTTGAAAAAGACTATCAAGAGATGGAAAGCAAACAAAGCGCAGCCTATATGAATTTTCTGGCTCATTTGGAAGATATAATTGCTAGACCATTAACTGTGGAATCACCAGAAGAGGCACTTCTTATTCGACAGTTGAGGCAAGCAAAGAAAGAATACAAACAGAAACGAACCCATTATAGTGATTCTGTTATCAATTTGAGAACTTGTCATGCTCCTCCTAATTCTGAGACTTTTAAACATTTAGAAGAGAATTCACAGTTGACCAAAAATGCATTACAAGAAGCAGCAGAAAAGTTCTGTAAAGAATCCTGGAATTATCAACAATTTGTACGAAAGGAAATGTTTGATAAAGTGAAACACTATTTTCATTGTTACAGAGATTGGATAGTTGCATTGATGGCTTCAATGGATGATTTTTATCCTTGGTTGGAGAGTAGTATGTTTTCGTTTGGTAATTTGGAAACAAATCCCAATAACAGTAGCTATGAAGCTCTTATGGAACCTTCTTCTTTGGTTATTACAGAAGGAAAGGAAGAAGCAACAGAGGTGACAGAAACTTCTTCAGAAGAAGAAACCAACTGAATATATGAAAGAAAATGCCAATAAAATTGAGTTTATTATGAATCGTTCAAATAGTGATGGTCTGTAAACATGTCATAGTGGAATGACTGAGAATGGATGGATGACCATCTTTGGTGTGTTCCTATTGCTTTTGTGTGTGGGTTGGCTCTCTGTAATTGATAGGATATGGATCTCTTTGATACTGACCAAATAGAACAGTTATTAGAGTCTCTAGAAAACTATCAACCAGCATTTCCTGATGCACTTGTTCGTTACTATTTGGGAAAAGCAGGTTTTCAAACCAACGACTTGAAAGCAGAAAGTGCGTAAGAGACGAGTTTGGGACTTTGGAGACAGCCTAGTGACATAACAATAGGATTGATAGCTCTTGCTGCTCAAAAATTTGTTGCTGATGTTGCAAACGACGCACTCAATCACTCCAAGTTGAGGCAACAGGTATGAAATTTTCTTCTTAGGGGTATTGAGATGCATTTTTTGAATGAGAAATATAGAGTCAGACAACAAGCAAAAAAGGAAAAGACAATGCACTTGTTCTAACGTAAGCTTCAAACTTGTTGCTTTCTACATATTGATATAAACTGTAAAGAATAGACTAGAAGATTTATCAAAGGCATTGGCTGAGTATGGGATTCATTTGAAGAAACCACCTTATTATGTGGATAGGTTTGTATTTCTTGTTTATTAACATTCAAATGAACGAATGGATTGATTGTGTTTTATAGCCCCGTCGTTAGTAACGTTGTTTCAGTATTGTCTCCACTAAGGAAGAGTGAGCAACCGACTACAACCGAAGAGGTTAGTGTCGAAGAACAGAAAACAACGCAAATGGATGAAGATAAAAAGACACAGAAGGTTGAAGCTATGGAAATGGAGGGAGACTGAGAAGACTTGTGTTTATATAGATACTTTTAATTGTATAACACCCATATACAACAAATAATGGCAACAAGACGCAAGTTTTGAAGCTGAAAACTATGTTTTGGTCATTGGAAAGTTTGCAAAGTTTCACGCATATTTAATCCAACTGGTCATCCGTGTCTTCGCAATCAATATCAATTAAAGGAGAAGAATGTTTTCTTTGTGCTGTCAACTGTGGCAATTGTGGCAATTTCTAATATGATTGTAAAACAGTCTAGTCATTGGTCTATAATAGAAAAGAATAAGAACAACATACCACTGTAGCTTGCAAATCAGCAGGCTTTAAGTACAATTCTTTGCTTGAAACACACTTAGAAGGCAGTTCTTCGTTCAATACAGACACATTTTGGTGAAATGAATCCTCGGCACGATTAGTTGATTCATAAAAACTTTTTAAAGTATTACAGAATGAATCCTGAAAGATTGAGAAATTATTATCACTAAGAGCATAACTTACTGGAACATATTTTTCATCTTGTAACAGTGCCATTTGGTTCTTCATGTCGTTCATGGTTGGAGCGTTCAATGCACAGACTGGATATTCATCCAAATAATAATGAACCTTGTCAGTTTGATCATCAGAACCCATAAAAGAAGTATTACTAAGCTCCATTGACATCTCTTTTCGTTGATGAAATGTTACTTGAGCTAACCACTTAGAAGACAATATATCGATCATCTCAGACAATTGTTGAAAACATTCAAATATTTGAAGAAAGTCTTCTTGATTTTGTTTAAGTTTTCCGGCATATTCGTCTCTTTGACTGTGCATCTCCAACGCAAAAGAGTTTAATTGCAGTAACCTTTCTTCCAAGCACTGAATTCTTTCTTCGGCATGTTTCGCATCGTCTTGATAATTCTTTAGTGTTTCTTGTAATTGATAATACTCTTCTTGCAAATGCCGAAATGACTCGTAAGTTTCGTTGAGCTGTTCAACCACCAGTTCATGTTGTTCCTTTAAAGTCTGATAGTTACGAGACATGTCAAATGTTGTTTGTGTTTGATTTCTCCTTTCTCTTTCGTGAAGCGTATCAAACAGTTGATCCATTCTTTCTTCTATTTTTCTCCAAGGTTTTCTATCTTTTGTTCTTTGATATATCTTTGTTAATAATTCAAGCATGGTTGCTAGTTGCCCAGAATGACTCTCCGACAATATTTCATTTCCATGAGAAACTTTAGAGGTTTTATGATTCTCAACATCATGAGAAGAGGACTGTTTGACTTCTCGTGTTGTTTTCGTGGAACATTTGTTTGGATTGGAACAACTATAAGAGCTATTTTGAGATGCTCCAAGAATCTGTTGATGTTGTGTTTGTTGCATTTCTGATAGAAGATTCTTTGCTTTTTGTAATTTCGCTTTTGCTTCGTCTATCAGTCTACTTCATTGATTCAATTTCCTATTGAGAAGAACCTTATTTTCTTTCTTACTTGCATGATATTGGGATACTTTGCATGTCGTTATGCGCTATGAAAGCAACATTTTCAAATTGACTGGCTTTATCATCTTTGGAAGACTCTTTTTTACAAAGTTCAGGTTCCTATTTTATAGATTGAATAGTATCATCTCTCTTTATCGACATGAAGATGCTGATGTATTGCTCTTACTTGAGAAGATATAGGGGAATGAAATTGTTCAAAGTGCTGTCCTGATGACTGCAGTTGTTTCAAAATAGCTTTGATATCTTCAATTTCTTTCAACTAGGCACAATATGATGGTCTACATTGAGTTGCAGTGACCTGATTGTAAAAAGAAACCAACCTCTGCGATAGAGTCAAGAGATGGACTGGATGATTGAACGCTCATTGAATAGATATGTCTGATATTACAAGACAACCACAAAGAAACCAAATTTAATTATGCACTTGTGTTGGTTTTCTGATAAATGAAACCCAAACCACTGAAAAGTGCAAAGAAGAGATGATGTGGTAGTGTCCTTTTCATGCCGTGCCACAAAGGGATTTATTCTGTAGAGGCCATAGACAGTGACGTGGCCAATCCAGTCATTCAAGTATTGCAAAGGATCTTTATAACTTGCACAACACCAAGTGGTATCTGGTATAGTTTGTGAAAGTCAACGTACCTTGGGTTTTCTGAAGAAGAATTATAAATTATCTTAAAAGCTTGTCGTTGACTTTGGAAGCCAGTTTCTGGAAAGATTTTGAGCTGTGTTTTGTATTATGATGTTTACTAGTTAAAATATTTTACTCACTTTGAAAGTATGTAGAGTGTTTCACGAACATGCTCCTTTTGACCAAACTGGAAAAATAAGAGACAATATGCACATGAGAAAAAGCTGGTTACCCAGTGGAAAACGCACCAACGCAAATAGAAAACAGTTCGAGTATGAACTATTTTTGTGCTTTTCACTAAGTGTCAGCATGATAGTAGTTCATGCTTTACAAATTTTTGTGTTGTCTAGTCCAAGTTTCTCGTTGCAGAGTGCCAATTTAGTTGTACCTGAATCGAACCTCCACGTGGTATTCTTGTAAGTATGCTTGTTGGATGTGAAAGACTGAGGATTGTATGATAGTCTTGACAAGGAAATACACACACATATCTTTGTGGTGACTGCATATTATCCATAAAAGATAGTTGTATATATAAGTAGATGACCATTCATTTTTGTTGACAACCCTTTTCAAGCTATCATGATTCTTCGAAAGTTCCTTTCTATAACGGTTATCTATCTAGTTCGTCGAGGGCTGTTCATTCTCAATTATATGAAAAAGTGACGTTGAGGATCAATTCATCCCTATTGTCTTCAGAGACGTTGGAGACTCACACATTTTGGATTTTGCATTGAGACATTAGTGTCCACTTGGTTCAAAGTGGAGAATTCAGAACTTATAACAGCTTTGAATAAAATGATAAAGAAAACAAGTAGTACAACAAGCTCGCCTGCAGTTTCTCCTTCCAAGGAAGATAATACAAGTAAGGAGGGAACTCATGTGGTTGAAACACCACCCCAAAGTCAACAAGATAGTTCAACCAACAGTCCCCCTTCTAGTCCCGGAAGATTACAACGTTCACTAGATGTAATGGCTCAGATTTATTCGAACAACTCGGACGCCTTGCGAAAGAGACAGTTACAGCTCATAGATAGTGTGGACAGCCTCAGTTGCAAAACAAAACAAGTTCTGAGTCAATTTATTCCCGAGACTCTGTCACCTTTGAAATTTAGTTCTTCTGTTGACCGTATGATAAACGAATTGGCAGTCACATCAGCGACGAAACAGTCTTGGGATAAGACAAGAGAACTAGTGGAACGCGAAGTGGAACCTGTTTCCAGAGACATTGAGTACTCCATACAGAGTTTAGGGAAACAAATCTGGACTTTGATAGCAGCTGTGTTCACAACCATTTCTATTATATACAGAGCGTCTTCCCAAATTGCGGACGCTTTATGGCATCCCTTTTGCTTTAAATTTGTTTCACCCAGTTCTTCGCAAGGGGAGCATTCTTGGAGCACCACAGATTCTCTACAAGAACGAGCCATGTGGAAGAGATTTGTATTTTACTTGCTAGAGATTGTAGCTTTTCTGCTAGCTCTTCCCATTGCTTGTTTTCGGCTTGTACAATATCAGGTAAAGCGTTTGTTCGCATTTTCTAACAACTCTGGAACAGATGGGACCTTTCGAAAGTTGTTTTACAAGCTGTGGCTAACTGCAAAGGAGTGGATTTTATTTGGACAAGAACTCTTAGCATTCTTTCATTTCATGTTTGGCTGTCTTGCAGTGTATTGCTTTGAGTTGGTGAAAGATTATAAGGGTCCTGGAGCCAGTCTTATTCATTGGATTCCAAAGGTGCTTCCAAAGTCATTGCAAGCCTATATTGTAGATGATGCAGATGGTCAACAGACTCAAGGTGACTATAATGCCGAATTGGACGCACCTGAGCCAGAAAGAGTTGCCAGTCGACCCAATTGTGCTTCATAAACGAAAAATGTAACAAGTAGTTGTAATCCTGTAGCTTTGTAGTGTCCGAGTATAACGTTTGTATATGTTTCTTGTATTGTATGATTGATTGCTACGTCACATTAAAAAGAAATCGAATGGGTTTGATTCTTTTGCATGACAGAACATTCAGTTTTGGGGTTTGTTTATCGTTTCTCAACACCACGACTTGATGATAGAAGCTTGTTGTATCGTAGAAAGACACCTCACTGTCAATCTGCTCCAATATTTCATTTCCCATCCTGGCTAATGGTTGCCAAGAGGAAACCTAGATATAAAGGTCCTGGCTCAGTGTTGGCAGAGAATCCAGTTGCACACAGAAACTATGAAGTATTGGAGAAACTTCATTGTGGACTACAGTTGACAGGTACAGAGACCAAAAGTGCTAGGGAAGGTAAAGTTAATCTAAAAGAAGGTAGGTACAAGAAGAATTAGTTATTGTATTCGATGTAAAGCAAACTGTTGGTTCAGGTTATGCTAGAGTGCAGAAGGGAGAGTTATGGTTGTTGAACGTTCAAATATCTCCGCACGGTACTAGCCGTATGTTATATAACCACGAACCTAAACGGCCTAGAAAACTACTTGCACGTTATTCAGAGATTATCAAGTTGAAACAACGACAACAAGAAAAGAGACAAACACTAATTCCATTAAAGTAAGTAAGACGAGTGACCATATGCTGTACACTGAATACAATTTATAGAATGTATGTTAACGAAAGGAACTTTATCAAAGTAGAAATTGCAACGGCCATTGGCAAGAAAACCTATGATAAAAAGAAAGCCTTGAAAGAGAAGGAGCAAGAACGTGAAGTGAAACGTATAATTAAACAAAGAATGTATGAGGAATAACTGTTTCCTATGCTTAACTTCTTTTTGCAGGCAATAAGCGGCGATCCTAAGGTCGAAAGGCATCAAATTAAACAAGAAGAATATTTCAATAAACCGTCAGCTTACCTTTGCTGCTTGTCTTTTCCTTCGCTTTTCTATGAAAGATGTGAGTTTTCCTGATTGCTTTAACTGTTGATATTTTTCCTGTAACTTTTGCTTGTTTAACTTTTTCCTTGATAGCGCTTATAAGTCACAATGGCTTTATCCATTCAAGGAAAACTTACTTGGAAATAAAGACCCGTTTTCCAGTTGTTCGATTAATAATACTCTTTTTATCCTTTTTCGTATCGTCAAATAAATGACGTTGCATCTTTTTCAATTGCTGTAGAGCTTGTTTATGTTGGTTGGCTTCGTATTCACCAGGAGCCTTTTGTACGTGACCTTCAATCTCTCCCTATGTCTACTGAGTTTTTTAACAGCATTTACAGCTTGTTACGTTTACCTTTTCCTTATCAATCCATTCTTTTAAAAATGCATAAGCGTTTCTAAACTTGTAAATTTCACATTGGCCACAAAGTGACTCAAAACGTGGATCGAAGCCTTTCTTTCTTGTCGAAGAAGAGGACGAAGTAGCGTTGAAAATAAACCCTGCCGTTGGATTCTTTGCAGAAGTCTCTATAGGAAGATTCTTACTCTTTCGTTTGTTCCGGTTGTAGGAAGATTTTACAGACGTCTTATACTTTGTTTCTAACTGTCGAAGTTTGGTTCCTAAATTGACATCCGCCATAGCCATCTGGAATTTGCTATTCGATCGAAATTCTACCAACCTTCATCAGTTTAGAATAGCTTCGGGTGACGCCTATTGGCTTTATCATTGGATATTTCATAAATATTTTATTTCTATGTGATTATTACTTTTTCATGTGAAACGATAAAGTTGTCTCCAAATTTTTATTTGATCAAACGTCGACAGAATTGAACAAATGCATGTTATGACGCTGGCTCATTACAAAGTATGAGAAGATAATCAAGAGGTCAAAAAGACAACACGTACTAGTGCAGTCGAGGATACGTCGCAGTAGAATATTTTGTCTTTTGACTTGTAGAAATGTTATAGTAAGCAAATTTTCTTTGAATGAGTTTCTATAGAATCGAGCCTTCTCGTATTTAATTGAGAACAATTTAATATACTCTCTGTTGATTGGGACTATATTTTTGGTTTACTAGTTACCTTCCTGGTGGTTTGAAGCCTCTTTTTAATTTCTAAAGTTATTTTGACTGCTATTTTCCTGTTCCAACCTTTTTGGACGGAATATCTTTTTCTTGTCCAGTCGCAGAGTGGTGATACTGTACTTACAGCTCCTAGAAGCAGAGAACAAGAGCTGTTCTGTGCTTTATGATCTTTGCAATTGCATTCTGGTCCATCAAATCTAGAAGAATTTCCAAATTGATACTTGTCAGGAAAGAAACTAGTATGTTGTCCTTACACTGAGAAGTCATTAGTTGACTGCATTTTCTCATTTTCAGAGATAATCTCTTTACTTAGGATCTTGCATTGGATAAAAATACATTGTATATAGATATTACTGAAGCAGAAACATCCACTTGTTCACAAAGGCGACTTCAATTACCGAAAATGTATTGACAGGAAGGTTTTCTTTAACACCTTCTTTATAAATAACAAGTATTGGTGACATGCTCTGAGAATTCTTCACAGATTTTGGGAGACCTAGTTATTGCCTCTGATTCGTATGTTCTTGTATTGAAGCAAGTATGAAGTGAACGTCCTATAGTGCAATACCTACGCGAAACAATATCTGGTCGTTCAAGTACGGAAAACAAGTTGGACTAAACGTTTGCAAACGTTTTGCATATCGTTCAATCACAGAAGCTTCAAAGAAACCACAATGCTCTCTCAAGAAAGTATTGCAACCAAATGAAGAATCCATCGAACTCGATGCACCAACGCTTTGTCCTTCTCTTGTATACTCCATTTGCATGGCGTTGGTAGTTGAAACTACATTTATGTCTACTTCAGTCACTGATGAGTTGCTTTAGCGTAATCATCTCGAAGCATCGTTTGGGACCAAGCACTCAATGTCGAACTCAATAGACGCAAGCCAATTTTCCATGGAGTATCTTCTTTGACGAGAAGCAACTTTGTCAAATATGTCTTGTAACTTAGCATGAGCTATTGAGTCTAAAAATGCTTCTAATTCGTGGTCGAACAAACAACGAGTTGACAACGGTTAGGAATCGTTAGCCACTCTTCGATAAAACTATCGGGAGGTAATGAGGAAAATGAACGAAAAGATATTTCCTTATTGGCATTTTCATCATATATGCCACTGTTTAGTACCCAATTCTGGTTATCCGTAAATTGTCTACTGACTTTGTATAATTTGTACTGATGATGAGCTGTATGGCAAATATATTATTGTTTGCCAAGTCAAGCTGTTGCGCTACTGGAATCAAAAACTTTTCAGTGTCTTCCTTTATAAGAGGAAGACCGACGCTTCTTCCTGTTGTACCATAACACTTTAACGAAATACCAATGAGATACGTTGTTGACTTTCTCCTGGAAATATTTACTTCTTCCATGCTATCGGTATCATCATCTGTTGGGACTTGTAGGTTCCAGATTCTGATTGTTTTGATACACATAACACCAAGTTAGGTCCATTAGAATTCTGCATTGACGGAATAAAGATCCCATCTTGCTGTGATAAATAAGCGTCAAAAAACTCTTTCCAAGCATTTGGGTTAAATGTCCATCCGGTACTACTCTTACCCTATGCTACAGTAGCACTAAAAGAACCAACATATTGAGGAGGAGGAGGAAAAAGAAGAGAAGGATCTTCTTCCGATGTATTGGTATATACATTCTTTATAATACAATCTTCTACTAATGTTTTCTGAAATATACTGATGTCACCCAAAGTTCCGCAAAAACACAAGCGAAGATACAATGCCATAGCTATGAGTGTCTCAAATATCATTCCGCGAGACACTGCACTATCGTAGAGACTCAGTGATGCAAATAAATGGTCAATAAATCGAAACATAGGAACGTCACCGCAATAAGTTTCGAGATATTTCAAAACAATCTTCGGATAAACCAATTTGAAGGTATTTGGGTTCTCCCCATAAGAATAATAAAAACCAAAACTATTGGCTATATCCAATGCATAGGTTGAGTAAAGGCCCAAGTTCATACCTCAAAAACAGGTCTCTTCCGGACGAAGAGGAATTTCTAAAACACTGGCAAGAAGCATTGAAGAAAACACTGCCAATATTTTCGGTCTCATATTAGGAAGAGATACAAAAAGCTCCGGTCTAGCATGAATAGTTTCCACCTTCTTCTCCAATTCGTCTTTGGAAAGATCCTGCCATTGCGGATTGGATACACACATCTTTGCCAACTGTGACAAGACATAATGGACATAGATAGGCACACCACCTGTATAATCCCATACTATTTCAGATAACCAGTCAATTTCTTGTGGTGCTTTTGGAAAGATTATTTCTCGGAGAGTCTCTTCTCCATATCTTGACTGTTGTACAATATCATTTACGACATCACTTGAAAATGGATCTAGTCGTAGAAATCTCAAACTAATTCGTGATGGCATAGCATCCTGTTGTCTACGCACAATAGCATCACATCTTCCAACTACAATACACAATACATACAATGCAAGAAACAAATCGCTCAGTATTTGAAAGAATTGACGGTAAACTTCGGATGAATCTTCATTAGAAGAAGGACTCCTCAAGTCACTCAATCGGAAGTATTCCTCGACTCCCAAATACCCAATTTCATCGACGCATAAAAAGAGGTATTTTTTGTCGGTGACTCGCAACAGTTTCCGTAACCACTCTGAGGGGCCTTGAGGAATAAGAGGAAGCACTTCAGAAAGTAACTCGTCGGAGTTTGAAAACTCAGATAAAGCAGCTTTACAAAAGCGCTGCGCCAAATTATACGCAAATCTAGTTCCCTCTTGTGGCAGTTGCCTTAGGTCCAAATATACATACAACGTTCCATTATACAGAGTATCCAGCCCTTCTTCCGACGTTCGACATCCAGGAAGATTCATTGTACCCAGTTTGTCACGAATATACTGCCTGTTTATGAGAAGAAATTGGTAGAAGTGTTTTCCCAAGGTAGTTTTGCCGGCACCATACATGTGTCCAGCAAAACACATAACAGGGCGTGCTGTTGGCTCTAGTGTTTGGTCATCTAGATCATAGGACTCAGAGAACGGCTGTAATATTTGCCAACCGCTTCACTTCTGTTGACCAGCGGAGTGTTCAAGAAACTTCGCTTAAGACACACTGTCGTGTCTGAAAGGCTCATATTTAGTCTCTCGTTTGCTGCCATTCCTCTACCAGAGGTGGGCGTACGGCTCAAAAAAATACCCTACAAAAAGTCAAAAAGCTGCAAAGGCTCTTCTTATCCATTCTACTTGCCTTTTGTTTGAAACACCCTTGCCTGAGGTCATGACGTTGAAACAAAAGTTGACTACGCAAAGGAAGGTGAACAAAGAAGCAAGCCATGGTCTGCTTGGAGTTCACTCATCACCACTAATGTCTTCGGCTTGTCGGTTTCTGACAGAGGAGGGGAGAGAGAGAGAGAGAGAGATAACACCTGCCTGAAGTCGTGAGGACACATAATTTTCAGCGGAGAAATTAATGCAGTCAGTTTGGATCACTGCAGCCAATCAACACAAATGATATCAATATCTATCAAGGACCAAGCTGAATGATGTGCTTTAGTGGTCTTGAGAAATATTTTTCTCATATGTTATTCACTTGTCAACACCTTTATGCCGAAGAAGGTTCTTATAACTATATCTTAAAGTCAATATATAGGCTTTGTTGCAGTGAAAGACCATCTTTTGTCATTAAGAAAAGATAACAAGAAACAGAGCTGGAAGAGCATGTGCAAAGTAATCAAATGTTACTTTTACTTGATGAGACACATCATATGTTGGATTCATTGTTTCATCACATATACACTTGATGGTATAGTTTTAACCAGCATATAAATATTACATTTGTGAATTATGAATATTAGGACCTTTGGTAAGTCAACTATATTATTCTTCTATACAATGTTCTAGCCACAGCGAATATGTCTGTATCATGTCCTCAAGATGAAGCATTGTTGAGCAAGTTTGAGATAAACATCTTACAGACTCTAGAGTTTGCAAGAAGTTTATCTCATTCAAGCTTGCATATTCTACTAATACAGCTTATGTACTTGATTGGATAGTAGTATTAGTCTTGTTTATCATTCCACGGGCAATAGATATTCATTGACAAAGTTCCTAGTCAAACAAGCAATAAAAGAAAGTGTTGTCAAAAGAAAGTTGCCAAGGTTCTCTCTCACAGGCACATGTCCAAGAGATATTGTTAGTAATCCTTTCAAAATCAAAAAGAAATTGTAGGGAATGCACACAATGTTGGTACAAGTGTTCATAATACTCTGAAAATTATTTTCAAAGGAATAATGTTGAACAGCAACGACAAACAGGAGAAGAGAGGGTGGCTACATATAAGAAGAACACATAAACTTGCCTAAACTCCAAAAATATCAATAAGGAATCGAAGAAAATTTTCAATTTTTCAAGTCTCACTAATATGAAAATTCTCTGGTGACGATTCCAAGTGATTCACTGTCTTGTTCCATTCTAAACAAAGTCATTTTGAACAAGGCATCCTAACGACCGCTGCCAGATATATACTTTGCTAGTCTTTTCTGCTCCCAAACTGACCAACTGCATAATAGACAGGACCTCAGTGTTGATCTCTTCTATAGAATGCAAGATAGGTTATCTCCCACTGAGATTTTCCAATTCATCTCTTGTGAGGTGCCTGACAATAAAAAACAAAAATTTTTCTATTTTGTCTTTAACAAGTGGAAAGCAAAGCAAGCCATGCCTATCAAGCAAGAGTAATTGGGTACTTTCCCAAAACCACTAGCTCTTGAATAAACATCGAGTGCCAAAATATTAGGTCTTTTATTTATTTGAATAAACTAGTTTGAAAGACAAAGTGCCTTTGCCAGTGGAAACTTCAAGTCTTTTACTTCAACAAAGAATATTGCCTATTTCTGTTCAATCGTTATTGGTAAACTCCATCAAGTAGTGCAACGACTGGTAAGTATACCACGGTGCCTGTTAATGCTGCCTGCTCTTAGTCAGTCTTTTCAATAAAAACTAATAAACCAAGACTACTTTTTACCCAAAGAGAGAAGTTTCCAAGAAACGATATCTAACGATTCAATTCATTGCTTTGTTGGATGTCTCGTGCTGACAGAACCTGTTGCAGTAAGATGCTCAAAAGAAGTATTGTAGGGAGATGTTACAACAACGTGCCTTCCCTCTTGTAAACTTTCAAGAAATTTTTTGTATGCAAGGTGGGGTATGGCACTGACAAAAGCTCCTCTAATAAAGTGATTGACAGCGCGAAGGGTGTTGTTCGAACACAAACGTCGTTGTCTTCTGTGGCTGACATATTAATATTACCATATTGTAAGCAAATTGCTTCGGAAAGCAAAGAGGGACCACACATATTATGGAGATGTTCTAGGCAAGTAAGAATAGCTCAGTGTGGATTCGATACGGAGAACCTGCATTCATTGGACATGGCAACAAGTTACGCCTTTAGTCTATTGTCACTTTTTTCTCCATTACTCAAACTATATGCTACTACTGTTTGTGTAAATATCAACAACATTCTGATCACCATTGTGTTGGTTGCAGTTGGTGGTAGCAAATGTACATCATGTTTAACTTTGAAGAATTCAATGGTCTGAATGTAAAATGTGGAATCGAGACCAGCTGGCAGTAAGAGACAAGCCGTAAAAGCATAGAATTGTGCTACAGCACAACGATACCCTTTACAGGTACTAAGGGACAACCAACGTTCAGCATCTAAGGAACGTCCTCAATAATTTGCAGTAGGAGTGACAATTATTTAAAAGACGTTTAGTGGGATCGTTGTCGGATTCAAGCTGTACCACTGTAAATTGTAACTTTTTCCTCTGCGTTAAAGCTAACTTTGGTTTATTATTGTTTAACTTGTTATTTTTTTATTCTGTCGGGTGAGGTACAGTGGTGGATACATTAGAAAGTTTCACTGAAAGGCTCCGTAACCACTCCTTGTTATAATAAATAAAGTTGTTGTGACATAATAAATATGCACTTTATGTCAATTGAATCAACTTTGCTTGGTAATTACTCAATATTATAGTTGAAAATTGAAAAGATTTGACAATGATTTGTAAACTTGAGTGCTAAGCTTGAAGGGTATGACCTTTGAATGATAGACTCCAAAAACAACATATGGACTTTTATTAAATTCAACCGACTGTAACGAGTAGTCGACAGAACGCACACTTCTAACACGATTGTCTCTACCCAATTGAACGGCTGAAAAAGTCCACCCAAGTCCAAATAAGGAGAGTCAATTTAGAGCCAACAGTTTTGGAAGAGTATACGGGGGAATAGTACTCTGCCACTTGAAGAAAGAACGAAACCAAACTTTTACTTTAACACAGTAACGAACCGGAGAATACCTAGGTAGAAAAGCTGGAGCACTGGCGGGCTTACTTTGAGTAATTGAGTTTAAAGGTTTAACGAAGGACAAGATTCAAGAAGGAACCTTTAAAAGGACAGAATCCAGACGTAAATGAGTTAACTAACAAAGGAATAGAAAGAACGAAAAATATACGCATATATAAAAGGGTGAAACAGAGAATCAGCAAACGTCTAATAATGCGACATAGCTACCCTGTGAGACCATAGTTACAGAGTAGTTTAGAAAAGCATTTGACGAAGGTTCTTACGACTTGTTGTTAAAAAGACGTTTGAAACCAACCTTTTGGAGGGAAAGGAAGAAGAAGAGAGACAAGTTGGAGTGCACGTTACAGAAGAAGGTGCTTGGATCAAGTGGAGTGCATCTTAAGAAAGGATAGGGCAGCATTACTGGTCATTGTTGCTAAAGAAGAAAAGGTCGAGTGACTTTTCTAAATGATATGTAGCATACAAGTATTTGTTCTACTTTGAGATGAACCTTGTTTGATGGCAGTTTATCGTGGTTTATTTGGTTTAAATATAGACAGTTGGAGTTGAAGGAAAAGGGGTGTCTCACTCGCGTTCGAGACAGCTTGTTAATCTTGTTTTATTTAGAGAATAATAGAAGTTATACTAGTTGTGGGACAAAGGCAATGCAGTTTTATCAATCCTTACAACAACTTTGACGAGAGCAGAATTTAAATTTGATTAACATGTATATGAATTTTTGTTCCTTGGCTTGATCGTATAGATCTAGAAAAGAGTCGTTGGCTTATTTTTGAAAGTTGTGTATATCATGTCAACCACCATGTGCTTTCAAAGGTTGACTGATACACTCTTGCCAAATATAACTGTTGAGGGAACAACATTCGCCAACATCTATTAAACCTTGACAGCAAAATATTCTGTTGTTTTTATTGATATATGCAGCAAACCATCCATAATTGTTTATATTATGTTTCTCTAGGAGCCCATGGAGCTTAACTAACTTGATGACCCAAAAAGGACCTTTGGGTAATTGAACAGTAGAAGAATAGGATTGGCAGAAGCTATTGGTAATTGTACTTTGTCAAAGATGTCTAGTATAGGATTATACTCTGATATGAATCATTTTTTGTGTACTATTAAGACAGCCTCTTTTCCTTTTGTATTAACCTGTGCCTTCTTATATAACAATGTCTTTTGAATCCAAGCTTTAATAGTATCCCGTTGTTGCTATTTCCCATTGCTTATTCCATCCGTGTTGATGCTAAGAACACTACATATGCCACTGTCACCATTTCAACATTTTGCTAATTGGAAACAATTGATTCATAAGGAAAAATTTACAGTGTATATGAAAGTATAAACAGTTTCATGAGACGGTCGACATCTCAAAATAGTATACTAGAAGAGTCTAATTGAGACGGTTAATACTCAAGAAAACAAGAGGACCGTACTACGAGCAACTTGTATATGTTCAAGAATACTGTTTCATAGCAAACGATACGTGCAGGCTAAAAGAAAGTATGAAATTTTGTTAGTATATCCACAAGAAGGAACGATTTAGGTTATATTCTAGGATGAGTCGTTTTACTTGTCAATTGTTCATTAAACTGTATTTTGTTTTGAATATTTACAATACTATTCTACCTATATCTTATGTTTTATTCAGAAAGAACTACTCGTGATATTTGGTGGTGTTTCCATTAAATTCTACTGTTGACAATGCAGCTTTACTTTAATTGATAGTAAGTTGAAGACATCTTTGAGACAGCAGTGACGTGGCCTCAGTCATTGTGTAGTAAGAAATCTACTGATGGTTGAATCATTCTTGAGATTTCTTGTTAAGTTACCTGATCCTAATTTCATTACTTTTGTCAGCAGGTATTTATAGTTTGCAAGTGATAACTTTTCAGCTTGGCTTTGATAAGACAGACGACATGACGTCCAAAAGAAGAACAAAAGACACTGGAAAGATAACACAAAGAGACATATGTAATCAATTAAACTAATTATACTTTTGTATCATAATTGTGTTTTTACGTTCTGATGACTCTATTTTGTATTATATAAAATGTGAAATAATATAGTGAGAGCTTCCTTGCTGTTAGTTGACGTAGTGATGTACGACATTGAAAGAATATTACTAATGAGTACCATTACCTTTGGACTATGGATTCTTGTTCAATAAGAATAGTATAAAGAAACAAAATAATTTTTTCAACAACAAGAGAATGGCATAAAATTTGTAGTATAAAAAAAAGGAGAATTGTCACATCACTGTAAGTCTATTTTAAATGTCTTGAAAATTGATTTAGAAGTTTGACAATGATCTGAAACACTGATGCGTGTTGATTCATGAAAGAGTTTCAGTAGTATAGAAGCTAAAATCATTGGAGTTCACATGGAACATGAATATAGATATTGTTTTTTATGACCGCTTTGAAACATCTTTTATGAGCATTAGGATACTGCAAGTTGTAATTTAGAACTCTGAACCATATCTTTTGAGTAATTATTATTGGTATAATCAAATCCAACCTGAACAGACCACAACAAAGTGGACAGAGGATGCTTGGGTCTAGTTTTTACACAACTTTTTTTGTATCGGTATTGAACGGCCTCATTGTTCTGTTTATCAGAAACAATTGAAGATTCATTAATCCTAGTTATTTAATTTCTAGTAATTAACTTTCTTTCTACTGACCTTTGTGTAACTTGTTCTTAAAACAATTACATAGTGCTTCTACCATCAAAAGATGACTAAGCTGTTAATATGCAAACGAAGAAGTGAGTTAATAGATGATATTTGTTTTCAGAAACAAGACTTAAATTGGATATATTCTAACATTAACATAAAACTAAATAAAAGTTAGGATTATTTCCAAACGTCACCGAAGAGACGTAATCAGACCACAAGATATATTGTTCATTTCTTCATACGACAAATGGTTTGACTGTTTTGGAGTAGTTTATAGCATAGAGTACTCCAAAAGCTGCTTGAAAGGAATGAACTGCGATTATAGCAAAGTTGCTTTGAAACATACAAGTCAGAACACCATTGAGTTCTGTTGCAAAGTGAATATATCTGTTGTACGCTTAGAATTCTAAAATGTTTCATTTTGCTACCAGTGTTTATATGGAGTCAGAAAAGAACCTTCTATATTACGAGAATTCTAACTTTAATGTTACTAAAAATAGTTACATCTGTAACCATCTTTAGTAAATACACGTAATACTAGTATATATCAATATTACCTTATTGTAATCAAATATCTTCAAAAGGCATATAGAAACCATATATTTAATGGAGAGGCTGTAGACAAGTAAGAATAGCTAACAGTAGACTGGGTACAGTGAAACTGCATTCATTGTGAACATGGCAACAAATTATGCCTTTAGCCTATTGTAATTTTTTTCTTCAATACTCAAGCTATATGCTACTACTATTTTTGTAGATATCAACAACATTTTTCTTACCATACTGTTAGTTGTGGTTGGTAGTAACAGATATACCGCACGCTCCAATATGAAGAACATTGTGTTCTGAACCTCAATTGCAGAATTGAGACTAGTTCACAGTAAGAAACAAGTATAGAAAGCATGTGTGAACTACACTACAAGGACACCTTTAAAGGTGTTCAAGCTCAATTAAGCATAGAGAGAGAAACGAACCTCTCAAATAATATTACTGTAGAAGAGACAACCATATAAGAACACCTCGATGGTATTTGTTGTCTATCACTCTAAACTATAGATATTCGAGATTTATTATTAGTGCAACCATATCGCATGCTGACAAACGATACCAAAAGAGCCAAGCACACTTACTTTTCATTGTTGAATTACATTTTGTCACCTTAGTTGAACATAGAAGGATATTAAAAAAATTATTTTTCGTTTTGAACCAAAGCTCCTCATCAACAGTAGGTAGTGTATTGTGTTGCAATGTTACTCAGCAAAAGAAATAACTTTCAAAGGTGACAGCTTTTATTTTGTCGTTGGAAACTTGCTTGTTCTTTTTGCTAAAATCAATCAAGTTACATTAGCTAACATTTAACTGGTAGTGAGCGACTTGTACATTAGTCTTCGGAACCAAGCTTTAAAATGGTATGTATTATAACAACACCTGATAAGTGCATAAAAGTAGACACTGTTCTTGAACGTCAAAGAAGACAAGTTGTTAAACAATAGAATAAATATATCATTTGGTTTGACAACCCATGTTTTGATTGTTTTAAAGTAATTACCAGCAAAGAAAACTTGAGTAGTTGGTTAAAGAATGAAATGCGACTGTAGCAAAGTAGCCTTGCAAACATGTTACTCATAACTCGATTGATTTCTGTTGCAACACACATATATCTAATGTGTTCTAAGGATTCAGAACGTGTCATTTGTTACAGTTTCTGTACGGATATAAAATGGAACTATCTTCAATAAATAATCAGCCTCGAGTGTTAAAAAGACTACATCCATTAATCACCATCGTTAACCAGTAGACGCAAAGTTCGTATATATTAGTATTACATTATTGTAATACACAATTTTGGAAATGACCTTAAAAAAAAGAAATTGACGAAAAATACTGTAGGTGTCCAACGATACTTAACTTCAGAAACTGTGTGGGGTTTAGTGAACTTGCCTGGGTACTACCGGCAATGCAGCTTCACTGTAGTGGTAATTTTTTTGCATTCTATCCAAACATTTTACTATGTTACATCAAACACCAACATTAATCGATGAAGACACATTGCTGTCATTGGTTTCAGTGACCGACATTCTTGATCTGCCATCCTAAATAACAATACAGTTTGACGTAAAATGTACAAGTGTAAAAAAAATCGTACTGGAAAATGAAAAGTCATCACATGAAAAACTGATATTAGAGCACAAGATATGTTTCCAAAATATTGTTTCACAAAAATCAGTAGAAAACATACGCGATAAATAAAGACAAACGTAGATATAAGAACAAAAAATTAATGTTCATTTATTCAAAAGGTCAACGAAGTGACTAAAAAACAAAATAAAAATGAGCATAAAGAATGACGAGTTTAGATAAAATAACAGCCACAGATTAAAATGCAATAACAACACAGTTGATATTACAAAAAAAACATAAAGATAAAATAAAACTAAAATTCGCAGAATACAAAACAATAAACATAAATTAAAAAAAAATAAACAAAATAAAAAAAAAAACGAACATTAAAAAAAGATAAATAAAGAAAATTTATAATAAAATAATGTTTTTAAAAAATTAAATACAAAGATCGACTTGAAAAAATTTAATTACAATAAAAGAAAAAAGTATGAATGTTTAAAAGTGAGTTATTCTTGAAAGATAAGTAAAAGTTCATTATTTAATTAATGTAAAAGAAAATCATGTTAGTTAATAAAAATTTATTAGGTTTTATTAAGTTTTATTAAGTTTTATTAAGTTTTATTAGGTTTTATTAAGTTTTATTAAGTTTTATTAGGGTTTATTAGGGTTTATTAGGGTTTATTAGGGTTTATTAGGGTTTATTAGGGTTTATTAGGGTTTATTAGGGTTTATTAGGGTTTATTTAGGGTTTATTAGGGTTTATTAGGGTTTATTAGGGTTTATTAGGGTTTATTTAGGGTTTATTAGGGTTTATTAGGGTTTATTAGGGTTTATTAGGGTTTATTAGGGTTTATTTAGGGTTTATTAGGGTTTATTAGGGTTTTATTTAGGGTTTTATTAGGGTTTATTAGGGTTTATTAGGGTTTATTAGGGTTTTATTAGGGTTTATTTTTTTAGGTTATTAGGGTTTATTTAGGGTTTATTAGGGTTTATTAGGGTTTATTAGGGTTTATTAGGGTTTATTAGGGTTTATTAGGGTTTATTAGGGTTTATTAGGGTTTATTTAGGGTTTATTAGGGTTTATTAGGGTTTATTAGGGTTTATTAGGGTTTATTTAGGGTTTATTAGGGTTTATTAGGTTTATTAGGGTTTATTAGGGTTTATTAGGGTTTATTTAGGGTTATTTAGGGTTTATTTTTATTAGGGTTTATTAGGGTTATTAGGGTTTATTAGGGTT